>CM017559.1:20536158-20733658 GCA_007844125.1 Sinonovacula constricta | reverse complement strand
CTACACCAAAATTATGTACACATTACATTGTTGTCTCAAATCAGCTAAATGACTTCTGCGTTCTATAGCTTTGTTCATACCTTGATGTGCTTTTAATCCATTTATAATAAAGTACTTTTTAAATACTATACACAATAAACAGGTAACGTGATGTCAATCAGTTACTGACCTTCAACATTTCCTGATCGAGTTGTCATTTGCATAAATATGAAAGCAAATATTTTAATTAATGGATTTTCATTTCAAACATGAATGCCTTCACAAAAACAAAGTTGTTCTTTTGATCTTGATATCAAACACGATTGATTCCTATATTGACAGCGGCAAAATGAAAAGAACGTATATTAGCTATAGATGTACAATTACACTGAATAATATCTCCGTACTGTCGCAAACATGTAATTTCTTCTTGAGTAAGTCCTTTATATGGTTTTCTACTGAAGAGCTGGAGGGACATTTTTGTTACTTGCTAATACTTATTTGATATTACGTATTTGTTATCGGCAGTCTAGTGGTAACACACTGGATTACCACTGATGGTGACCTGGGGTGTTAAGTAAATTTTCATTAATATACCACTTTAACCAGATAACAAATGACAGACCGATTCACTTTCACCTTAAGTGGCCATCTTGCAGTCATCCCAAGCGTATACTGCGTATAAAAAAACTTTACCACAATCACAATCAGTAAATAAAAATTATAAAAAGAAAGTAACGAGAAATAAGTAATAGCAAATAAGTAATAGCAAATAAGTAATGACAAATAAGTAATGACAAATAAGTTATAACAAATAAGTAATGCCAAATAAGTTATGACAAAAAGTTATAACAAATAAGTAATAACAAATAAGTAATAACAAATGAGTAATAACAAATAAGTAATGACAAATAAGTAATGACAAATAAGTTATAACAAATAAGTAATGCCAAATAAGTTATGACAAAAAGTTATAACAAATAAGTAATAACAAATAAGTAATAACAAATGAGTAATAACAAATAAGTAATGACAAATAAGTAATGACATATAAGTAATGACAAATAAGTAATGACAAATAAGTAATAACAAATAAGTAATGACAAATAAGTAATGACAAATAAGTAATAACAAATAAGTAATAACAAATAAGTAATAACAAAATTAGTAATGACATATAAGTAATAACAAATAATTAATAACAAATAAGTAATGACAAATAAGTAAAAACAAATAAGTAATAACAAATAAGTAATAACAAAATTAGTAATGACATATAAGTAATAACAAATAAGTAATGACAATTAAGAAATAACAAATAAGTAATAACAAATAAGTAATAACAAATAAGTGAATTAGTTACGTTTGAATTAGATATCTCTTCTTTACGTAACAATGTATACATATTCAGACATTCCATTAGACAGGAACCCAGGTCTTGTTTTTCGCTAGTAAAAGATGAACACAACAACAACAACACTCATGCATTCAAATGGTGAATGAAGCTACTGTTGCTAGTCATGATCAGATATTGCATTTATAAACCGCGCCATCACTTACATGGTTCGTCATTCCTACTGTGAAAATGAGAACTACTTATGTCTTCTAGCGAGTTGCCACTACAAAAGATCAGAGAACTATGACCTATGAACAATCCATTTACGCCCTCTAGCGAGTCGCTTTCTTTCTAATTTGCATATCTACCCTATCAGCGAAAATGTCATCAGTGTGTTTAAAAGGTATAAGATTTCGGCTGGATGTGATTTATAGTCTGCCTACCAGTCTTTGCCTGCGATGGTATGTCAATTATTAACTTGTTCCTAAAAGACACCGGACAAATACCCTGAGATGTATTTTATAAGACGGAATTTCTAGACATTATGTCTACTTGGTTACATATTCTCGAATTATAATTATGCAATTCTTTACTGCCAACATGAAGAATGCGATGGTTTTAGTTAAAGTTGAAAAGACCTTTTTGTGAAAAAACAAGACCATTATATGTTGTTCGAAAAGTACATAATACATTGCCCGCGAATACTGAAACGCGATTTGATTTTTGTTATAATTTAATAATGTATAATAAATCGCAATATTCTCCTGTCAATTTCTGCGACAGTCCTTTGTTTTTATAGTAATCCTATTTTAACATTTACAATTAATCTTTAAGAAAAATAGCTTAAAATATAACTTCATTTTTGCATATTAAAGATGGATTTAGAGGCGCTTTTGCAGCAACAACCTAGTTACATGCGAGTTCCATCGTTTCCGTTTCTAAAGGGACGTTACCTTTACAATTTAAATTGTACTGCTTTATCTCCCTTGTGTATAGTGCACAATCTTATTAATGTAACTCTTTAGCTATTAAAGATGGTATATGACTGTTTGCCTATATTAAATACATGTAACGATATCTTACCACTGCTTTGGAGAATTAAAGGCACAATTTCAGCATATCTTCATACTAAAGTCAAAGTATAAACAATTTTCAACACTATTTATGTTGTTAGACAGTACCAATCTGAAAAAGTCACACTTAATGTTCATTCTTCCCATATGTATAAACACGCACGATAGGAGTCTCCGCTAAAAATAGATATCGACGTCAGAGCTGACGATATAACGTTATCTCAAAACTAATCTAAATATAGCTATCACTGCAGCGTGGCTCAAATAGGAAATACCTATTTGCAATGACTAGTGAGAATTTAAATGCGATACTGTTCAAACAGATCTAGTGAATCAATGAACAGCATTTTGCATGAGTCTTTCAGATGACAATAACTTATTTGGTTATTTAAAAAAAAAATCTTTGGTCTAATCATTCCGATACCACTTTTAAGACAACCCAGATTTCATACACAAATATAAAAAAAAGATGAGATAAGAATATTAGGAGTGATTAATGGAGGCATTCAGCAGTTTGCCAATGTCGTATATTTGTAACATCTTACCCATATTCGGGGGAATTAATGGACAAGTGTTGCATAATCTGAAACTTTTTAGTTTAGGTAAAGGCTGTTAAATACTATTTCCTAAACTGCAATAAAGTGCAAACCGTGAAATACATGCATAGCCTTTTAAATGTTCTTATTTTGTAAATCTGTAAATAAGCACGTTGGGGATTTCAGCTAAAAATAGATATCGACGTCAGAGCTGATTACCTGGATGTATAAACATGTTGTCAAATGTTAGTGGGCACGTAGTTTTCTAAGTATAAAAATTAACTAATTGTGCAGCGTGGCTCGGATAGGAAATACATTGTGCAAAGACACGTGGAGTGTCATGCTGTTCTTTTTTTACATGGATGTAGGACACCTAGAAACAACATTTAGCAGGATTTTTCAGGTAAGAATAATTTATTTGGTTGCACTACGGAGTTAAAAAAATGGTCCAACTTATCGGATACCAATATGGTTAAATAACTAAATCTGATGTAGTCATGTCATTAATCCAATTAGAATTGTAAACTATATTTTCCTTTGATGTCCATCGGACGTTGGTATTTCAAATCCACCTAACTACAAGAAAGCATTGATGAAAAGCATCAAAGGGCGCCGTCGAGGTCCTATTAAATTTGTTTTCGGGGGTGGGGGATGGATACACACACACACACACACACACACAGGCACACACACACACACACACTGATACTTTTTAAAACTTGCTGGGTCATGATTGGCATTGAAAGAAAAACGAGAGAAGAAAGAATAGCCTATCTGACGATAATGTGGCGAATATGAATAACAGTTTTGTGTTTTTAGCAGTTAGCATGCTACTGTTGTTTATTTCTAGGAAAGTGGGGTCAGCCATGTTCGTCAAACTCAGAATTTATTGGTGAGCACCAGGAAAGTATAGATGGAATCTGTATTTATAGGGTGCCGGTCACTTCGGTAAATGACCACTTCGGTAAATTCATCTTAAGGCCCGGTCACACAGCCTTTCGCGTCTGTATCGCGGGTAAAATTTCGCGATTTTTTTTTTGCCCGTGGTGGAAAATGTGCAAAATTGGCTTACCCGCGGTTTACCCGTGGTATGCCCGCGGAACAGACGCCGGCGACTGTTCCGCGTCCTTATCGCGGGTGAAGCGCGGCGATACCGCGGCCTACCACGGGTATAATAAAGCAGCCGAACCGGGCTGTAGAAATCATAACCGCTCAAGAGACAGTCCCGTGAAGATCAAGCTATGGCACCGAAGAGAAAGGAGTTTGTCCGTGCTTACACGCGGTACACACGCTAATGCACGTGATGACAACGCGGTACAGACGCGGAACAAACGTGCTATGAACGTGCTCCACCCGCGATTACCCGCTAAAATTTCGCGTCCTACCGCGTGTAACCACGTCTTAACCGCGGCCGTAGCACGTCCTAGCACGTTCGTACCGCGTCTTTACCGCGTGTGTACCACGTGTACCGCCCGCGATTACCCGCGGTCTAAATTTTTGGGCAGCCCAAAACTTTTTCGCGCGGCTAACCGCGTGTGAATTTCTTACCGCGTGTAACGACGTGTAAAGTTCGGCTGTATCGCGTCTTTATCGCGACCTCAAAGCGTCCAACAGCGTCTGCTTCACGGGCAGAAATTTTTGGCCGTGATTCGGCCGCGATACACCCGTGGAGGGCTGTGTGACCGGGCCTTTATTTAAGGATTACTCCGGTCGTTTCGGTAAATAGGTAAACATATAGTATAGTACCTGATGGAGACGGAGAATTGGATTTGTCTAGGTCACAGGTGTGAAAATATTTCTTGAAAACCACGTGGTCGTGTCAAGCAAGAACGTTATTCGTTATTTCGAAGCGGACTTTAAATAAAAATAAGATAAATTTGATGCAGAGCATCAAAGTCGCTGGAAAATAATGTAAAAATATAATGTAAACAGAGCAGTCAACTCAAGTAAATGTTATCGCAACGCAGTTGCTAAATGAGCCTTGACAATCGTATACCTAGGATTACACTTACATTATTAATTAATATAACCACTCAATTAGTATATATACAGGTCCTGTTTTTTTTATAAATAAATCATCATCCAAATCAACTAAATTTTCAATTTTACATCTGGCAACATCTTGTTACATAAAAGTACATGCAACTAAACACTAGGAAGATAGGCCTTGTCCAGTGATTTTGGTCCGTGTGCATTAGAATTTGATGTTCACAAAAAGTTTGTTTTGTTTTCTTTTTTTTACATCAAACCAACACAATTATGGTCATATTGGCGACGTCCAGCTAATTATTGGTGGAGGAAGACCCAAGACTTATATCTTGGTAGAACTACCAGCACGCTGAAGGTTAGCTGAAAAACTGCCCTACATGAACCCATGCGGTGAGGGGCTGAGAAGTTTCAAGTCAGCGACTCTAACCGCTCGGCCACGGGTGCCCCCCTTCAAAAAAAGATTTCATGATTATGATGTGCCTAAATTTTATAAGCCCAGACATTTACAGAAAGCTGAATAAGTTAACGTCAAAGGCTGGCAGAATATAGATAAATAAGTCAAGGGCTGTTTTACCTCCATTGGATGGTGAGTTTTTCTTTGCCATCAAATTGCCTTTTTCAAGACTTAAACACATATAATTGTTTAATATTAGTTTTCTAATATGGCAGCGCCAATGAACGTTTGCAAATATGTAAAGAGAGCATCATTTTCAATCCAGAAGCCAATGCAAAGTCAAAGGATTGGAAATTATGATTTGACAAACATAAAAAAGGGATAAATTACTTACACAACTCATATTTAGAGTAATGTTTTATGCCTCTCCATGTGCCAATAGTTACATCACAATTTAGTTTGAAAGAAGTATGTTTTGTTATTAACTGAATTATTAATAATGTAACAAATGAAATGTGTCATTATTTTAATTAATATCTCATTATTCAGAACAAAGTAGAATTAGAATAAAGGGAAATCAGTGGATATTATAGCAGAAATTAGCCTCGTAAGAATATGCAGAATTATGCAAACACAACAAATATAGATCAAAACATTGTATATAATAACAAAAATCATGTCAACGATCTCAAAAATATTATTTGTTAAAAATAAATACACATCTATAAATCCAAGATCTAAGTCAGAACAAAGATTTTCTATTCAAAACTGCCTTTTTATTTAAAAACACATTAGTAAACTGTTTTAATTACATTTGTAATACATCAGTATAATATGTAAGATGATAATTTTTTTCCCTGAAGCTATCAGTCAGTTATGAAAGGGTTATAAAACTCTAAAAATATAAGTATAAGCATAGGCCTTAATAGGTTAGCACGTCATAGGGGACTGCAAGACTGATGTTGTATCTGGAGGCCTCAGGTTGGTCGTAGGTTGATAGACAGATCTCTGGGACATCTTTCGTGGTCAGGTCTGCCAAGAAGTCATACACAACTACACTGCCACGATACCTGGAACAGAAAATGGTAAATGGTTATTCCATTACTCCTTAAAATTAATTCTATCACTGATTTGATTTCAAAACACAATGACATAGTCCAAACTTTTTTCATTATTTTTCATAATTTTACATGCTGCAAATTGTTTTTCGCCCATTTCCTCAAAATAATTTGTCTCACTGATAAAAGTTAAAAAACAACAACACTCTGCCACAGTACCTTAAGCAACAAAAACATGGTTTATTGATCATTTTCAGTATTTTTCATAAAATACAATAAAATGCCACTAAAGCGACCATGTCTCTATTATGGCCAATTTTCATAGGTACAAACTATTAATGAGAAACCTGACCACAATAATGGACACCCTGATAATCCAGCAAAACAACCAGTTCTACTAAAACACATTGTATATTTCATATGTAAACACAGACCACAATTCCAACCATCTTGACCGGAACAACAATTCCCCAAAGTGTGATTTGCATCGGCTAATTGGCAGAATAATGCTCTCCAGTTTACAATGTACAATCTAGGAAACCTGTTCACACCAGGTCATAATCTTACTTTATTAGGCGCAAATTAGGTACTAGCATTAGTGTGATAATTATACCAAATTATGAGTTAAAAGGCTTTTGATCCAGTACATAAATGAACATGTCATTAGTGCCAATTAAAAATGAAATTAGATAGTCAAACATGTTCAAATCATCATCCATTCTCTTGATTAGCACATTAGCAAATTGTCATTGATACAATCATTTATATGAGGTAAAATATTTTCATGACATAAATGACATAGTATCATTTTGTTAAAAACATTTTGAAAAGAGTGTAGTAGTTTGTTTTTGTTTGTTTTACACTTCTTTTTAATGGTCACTGATATATAAGGCAGACACTTTGATAATAAACTATGGCGGATTTATGCGCTCATCCAAATTATCTATTAAGACCAACTCACTATTATGACTGGTTTGAATCCGAACGAAAGGTGGTCTTAATAGAGGGATTTTAATGTACTGCAAAAACAGATTTCTCCTCGCAATTATTTATCGTTCACATGTGAGTTTGAATCCACATTGACACCATACAAGCAACATAATAAACAAATTGTTATGCTGTTGTTCCTCACAAGGCTTTATCTTACTGGAGAAAATAAAAACACCACAAAGTAATCATAGAAGAAACAGCATAACAATCAAATTGCCATGTTGTTGTTCCCCACAATGGTTCAACTTATGCAAGCTAAAACCCCTCAAGTCACTGTACTAAAAAAAAAAAAAAACAAATTGTATGCTGTTGTTTCTCACAAAAATCCAACTCACTGATACAATTTAAAACAAACCAGCCACCATACTAGCAACAACATAACAATTATTTATTCTGTTGTTTTTCACAACAATGCCTTTTTTGGTAAAATGCAATAGTTGTATAGAGGTCAATACTACTTACTTTCCTCAAATCAGTAACATTTGGTTTCTTAAATAAAACAAACTACATGTATTCATTGCAGGATAATGGTACTTTTCTAATAATTTTTTTTCAAAGCAATATTTTCAAAATTATGTTTTCTTCCGGAACAACCCTTGTAATTGGATAATATAGACCATACTGACAAAGAGTTGGTATATTGTCAATGTGACAACAAGTTCTCCTAACTGGTTCTCAATTTCCTGGGTATAATTAAAAAGATAATATTTACCAGGAATAAGGAGCAGTAAATAGTTTTGCTTATGGACTAACATCTTTCAGTTTCATTTGTATGAGTACTGCCTATGACGTTATACAAAGACAATATATTCACAAATAAATGTATGTTAAACCATCTGCTTTTAAATTGAGAAGTCTCTTTTGTTCCAGTAACAAGCAAACCCTGACCAATCTTGCACTTTTTGTTAAAAACACTATGTCAATGAGAAACAACTTGTTCAGTAGATAAAAATCATATTCTTTCTTGCACTACTGTGACTAATTTATTGTATGTTTTTTTTCATTTGATCAAGAAGATGTACTTTGACAAATCTAAATAAATGTATGTTCTGTTCTGTTTAGTTGGCCAAGCAAATGAACATGGAACCTTCTGATGCAGAAATCATCATCTTATTTACTAGACTATGGACAATGACAAATAAGATATCTGTATACAAACCTCCTATGTGTAACGAACTCAAACTCCTCTATCTGAGGTAGGGTGTCTATAGGAACATTGCCAGCCACAAGGGTCTTGTCGTTGTAGTGGATGTACCTCACAGGGTGTCTGAAGAAAAAAAAATAGACGTGATCTGATATGCAACAAAACAGATTCACATAAAGATTGGATATTCAATCTGACAACAAATAATCATAAAATGAAAATCCACATTGAATTTTTATGTAACAACGTAGTTAGTGTACAACAAAAGGTATCATTTCGGTTACGATAGTTTGACTGTCTGCAGAAATTAAAGGGCGATATCAGTAAGTGATGTGTCGGCTGCAAGAAACTGGAAAGATTTGTTGAAAGAAAGAAAAAATGGGTCTAAACTGACAGATACCGCCTTAAAGAGTACATACACTTACCTGTTATGCATCTCCCAGAGTTTAGTGCCCATGCGTCTATCCCAGACACAGACAAAGCCATTTTGTGCCCCAGACACAAGCTTCCAAGCATCCATCTGTACACATGTCACAGACCCAGTATGTCCAGAGAATGTCTGGACAGGGGAATCCTGACGGATATCAAACACTCGCAACCTGCAGAAAATATTAAGTTATGTTTGTGGCTTCTTTTGTTTCTAAACAAGTTGTATTGGCAGAGATAAGGTAATAATAGCATGTAGAGCAAGATGAATAACAAACATTTCTACCTAGAAGATCTACTTTTATGTTTTGTTTTGATTTAAATTTTAAATAATGAGCACTTATATATATAAATAATGAGCATTTGTGTGTGTGTGTGTGTGCATGCCTGCGTGTGTACGTGTGTGTGTGCATGTGTTTACCGACCTACTAATTCGAGGTAGACTGTAAGAGTACACACCTTCCAACAGAGGTACTTTTTCCTTCTGAGGTAAAAAGTTTGGAAGCTTTACCTCTCAACGTCATGTTTAGCCTATCTGATTATTCTGGCAGAGTTTTAGGCTGTACCTCATTTTGTCAGTGTAAGCACTCGAGCATATTGCACACTCACACAGATTAACTTGGGGGTGTGGTCATGCTAATTCTGAAGCATATGCATTTTGATTCAAAACACACATGCGCTGTTAAAACTTCTGGTCACACAGTTCACATGGTCACCTTCATGAGAGGTACGTTTGTTGTTCCATGGTTTTAATGGCGATTGTTATGTGTGCATATATAAATATTATTCAAGAATTATCGAGACTGAGAGCAGTGCTTAATGTTTGCAACTTTTTATAAAATTTCGTTTTTTGAAAAATATTGTAATGATTCTGATTTTAGACTTTACTTCTTTTCATTTTCCGGGTTTATATGACTTGTGGAATTTGTCATTCTGTGAATATTGACGCTACCTTTGTTAAAATCGTAAGTTCTTTCTTTCTCATTTATACATTATAGTAACAGTATTAAGATCCCCCTTCTAAATGACACTTTAAGTTTTTATGTAGATAAATCACGAGGCTGAACTGAGTTTGAGTCGGATTTTTTGTGGGGGACTGATCATTTTGTACCTTAGTCACTTCGACACCAAGCACCAACACCCCCACCCCCAATTTTAGTCATTATGTACCCTATGGTCGATCATTGCCTACCTTCGTATACACCACAGTCATTTCATACCATTTTATAGAAGCACAGTTAATGATCAGTGTTAGTATCCTATAAAATATTATGCTTCAAATGAATTAAAAATTGATTAGTACACTCCTAAAAAATAATAAAAACTTTCAAATACTTTTTTATTTTTATATAAGAAAACCATCATAATGTAAGGCATATCTTATCTGTTGGGTCATATCTGCCTAAATTTTAAATAAATAACACACATAATATAGCCTAATATACAGCTAAATATCTGAAACAGGATTCCAATAAACATCTAATGAAAAAAAATCTTGTGTTAAAATACTTGGAAGTGTACACAAATCTGGAATGAACATTCAACATTACTAATGCTAGTTGGGTTAATCATGTCATGACAGTCTGTCAATCATTTGGATTAAGTACTTACGTTATGTTTTTATAAGTTTGATTAAAATATAGCCTGCTAAGCAAGAATTGAGCAGATTAAGGCATAAAGGGAACAGATTCTAACAAGCTCTCTCAGGGATCTGTCTTATAAGGATTTGTACTTTTTGCTGCCATTTCTCAACCCTTTCATTCAAAGATATATAGTCTATTTTGAAAATTCATCTGACTGCTGTTTTTCTTTAAAAGAGATACAATGATTTTAAGAGATGTATGTTCAACTTGTAATAATAGATTTAAGACTAAACCAGTTAACAAATAAATCCGTAGTCATGCAGATTCTGCTAATGATTGTGAATGGTTTGTAAAGGAGTAAAATGGTATATACGTGCAGGAAAGGATTAAGAAATATGTCTTGATTCTTTTCTATAAAGTAAATAACTATATTTGGTACTGCTCAAATGTTAAAGGTTGCTTGACAAGGGCTGAACATACTAAATATAAATGCTCAACAATTGTCAATAAAAAGCAAGATCTTTACTTCCTGTCTCCTGACCCGGTGACAAGCTCGTTTAGTGGACTGTCCACCATGTTCATACAGGTAACTACCCAGGTGTGGCCATGTAGGGTGCTGGTCAGTTGTCCAGTCTTCAGGTCATACAACTTGATCTGTAGATAAAGATATAAATGGTGCATAATGAGATCTCAGATCTTGTTCTGAAGATACATAACAGATATAAATGGTGTACAACAAGGTCTCACATCTTGATCTGTAGATACATAACAGATATAAATGGTGAACAACAAGGTCTCACATCTTGATCTGCAGATACATAACAGATATAAATGGTGTACAACAAGGTCTCAGATCTTGATCTGAAGATACAGATAAAGATGGTGTATGAATCCCAACCTTATAACGAACTATTTTAACAGAAACAAGTCTTGGCGAGTATCCGTTGAAATAGGTCACCTGAGGGTTGGGGTCTCAAGATCTCACACCCAATTCTACACCATGTAACTGATTCTTTTTCTCACTAACCAATTAAGAAAAAAAAAAGAAGACATTTTAGTACCAGTCATAGAAATTAGGACTGAAATTTACAAGCACGTCTGGCTAGTAAGTAAGCAATTTTCACTAGCCCGAAAGAACATTCACTACTCTGAATTAAATTCTGTTTTAATTTACAAATAAATCTAAAAAACTAAGATAAATATAGAAAAAAACACCATTTAAGTATCAATCGCCTGCCAACTTCAGGGTATTTTTTCACGGGTTTTTTATCAGAAACACATTTCAGTTTCATTTCCACTGCCATTTTGTTCTGTGGCCCAGCTGATTTTAATTTGGTATAGAACATTTTGTACCATGCGGGAACCAGAATACCTCATGGTTCCTGCGCAATAAACATATTATCGGTTTAGTGGGCATAACATGTTTATGATACCAGCAACAGCTTGCCGAATAAAAATAAGCAGCTCAAAAGTTTGTTTACAAATAGTAAATGAAACTATAATGATTGTTCAATGATCTGGATCTTAAAAGCCGTTGGGCTAGTAAATTGGGAATTTTTACTAGCCCGAGAGAAAATCTACAAGTTTTTTGCTGTCGGGCTAGCGCTAATTTCCACCACTGTGGTACAGATTATTTTACAAATAATAACAAATAAGGCAACTTTAGGGAACAACAAATTTAAGCTTTGGTCAATAAAGAATAATATGTTAATAATAGCTAATTGTGGAGGTAGATCCAATACTTAAAGTTGGGCAGAACCATCATGTTGAAAAAAAAACATAACCGGAACTCGAACCCATGCACATATGTGAACTCTTGCACCTTTGGAGGGAGACTGCCTCTTTTAAGTTTTAAAATTACTTGAAAATAACAGGTGTTTCACACATTTTCTTAAATATCCCTATTTGGAAACAGATAACATCCTTCTTTGTTTATATGAAAATAACAAATTTCCTTTTTGCAAGTGAAAATCTCCCTCTTTGACCTCAGAAAAAAGTCACATGTATACATGCAGTGAGGGGCTGAGGAGTAAAAAATCAGCAACTTAACTGCTTGTCCATGGGTACCCCTGTAGGTACTGATATAGATGGTGTAAAATGTAACAGACCGTGCTGCAAAAGGAAATAATGTACCTGTGTCCAAGGACTCATATAGTTCAAACCCAGTCAGGAGCACATGGCTCCACTAAGTCTTGTGTTTTCAAATTAATGTTTTGTATGTTAAACAAAGCATTTTGTTGTAAAGAAAGAAACCAGTCATATATACCTAGGGATTTTTATGCAAGCAAAAGGAGATAAAAAAAGTTTATTTTAACTACTAACTTAAACTGATAATATTATACCCCGACCCCTTGACATCCCATGGTGATGAATTCCAGTTCAAGTGGACTGAGAGTTCAATGGAAGAAGTTTATTTTCAGGCCAATTTGTTAGGTGTTTCAGATTGCAAAATATATACCAATAAATGTATATGAAGAAGCTGTTATTATCATGATTGACTGTGAAAATAAGAAATTATAATAACATTTTTTCTTCTATGATTTAATGTCACTTACTGTTTTGAAAGTTAAAAAAATCATTATAAGAGTTCATTTAAGTTGTTCTTTTCTTTATGAAATAATTTAATTTACTGTTGGTGGGCTCCTGTTTAGATCAAAGAAATCCATCTGTAATGAATTTTTTAAAACATCCTTGTAATTAACAGGATAAATAAAACATAAAAATGAACCCATTGTACATAATCCAACAACAAATCAACAATTAAACCTGACATTGGCTCTTTATGATTACACACTACTTGTTGCATGATGTGAAGGTGAGACAAAAATACAATCACAGGCAGTTTGACAACTGAGAATTAACTGGCTCTTTTTCAGATAACTGGAAAAAATAATGGCCATTACATTTTTGTGCTAAGTTTTAAATCTGTTTGCCTAAATTGTATAATTAAGGTATTTTTATTTCATATTTACTGCAAAGATGTTATTTAAAAGACTACATAGCTTTGCGTTGCTTGTCATGACTTGGTCATTAGTTCTTTTTTGTTAAAAAAGTCAAAAAATTAAAGTTTTATATTTTTGACAAACAAAAAAAATATTTAGTTAAAGAACACATGAGTATATAAAATACATTTTAATTAAAATGTATATTTTTATTAAATATGAAATAAATACAATCAAATCATTGAGTTTATGCAACCAGATTTTAATCCAAACAAAAGTAAAAGTGATGGCACTTATTTTCTCCAATTTTTCTTAGAAAGAGCCAACTGTTGTTTAAACAATAAGGTGTTAAAATGTAAAAAGGCTGTTAGGGATCAGCAACCTGCTTGATGTACATGTTGTACCAGCAACACCAGCAACCCAACCTCTTTATTTGAAGATAAAAAAGGTGAGGTGCAGGCATCAGAAGTGCTGTTCAACCAATGCAGAAATTCTACCAAGGCATTGTTCTAGTGAACAGTGTAGACTGTTCATAACATGGAAAATAAAAACACAACTTACAATAACGTAATATAATGACTTACCCTAAAACCATCCACAAGCCCACCATAGGATTCCAGGCCAATACCGAGCAGGGATTGGTCAGTTTTAAAATCGACCGTGCTGATTGGTGCACCAATTAGATTGTGAATTTCTGTCACCTGACCATAGGATTCGGTTGTATTTTGTGATTTGGGTTGAAAGATGTAGGCAGAGAATTTTCTCGAGTAAACCACTCTTAAATGAGATGATGACACATCTTCATAGAGTTTTACATGTTTTACCTGAAAAAGTACAAGAATATATTTTCAAACTGACCAATTGGGTATAAAAAATGACTTTAATTCAAGACCACCTTATTTATTCCCATTAAAGGAGGTATCCTACAGTTTGGATAACAAAAATATTTTCTCAAAAAAACAAACAAATAATTCAGTGTTATCTGAAAAGATCCTGCAAAATGCTGTTCATTGATGCCCAAGATCTGTGTGAACAATCAAGCATAAATCACCACTCTTCATTACAAACAGGTGTTTCCTATCTGACCCAGGCTGCAGAGATAGATGCTTTTAAACTTTAAAAATCATGTGACAACTTACTTTTGAAATCACGTTATATAGTAATCCGGGTCGATATCTTGTTTTAGCAGAGACCACTATCGAGCTGTTTTATACAGCTAGAAAGAATATACATTCAGATTGAAGTTTTTCGTGAAAAGTATTGTCTAACAATTCAGTTTGTGCCCAAAATCAATTTTTATTAAGATCAATGTTAAGGTTTATACAAAAATTATACCCAAATTCCCCAAAACAGTGATTCTATACTGTTATATGTATTTGATATAGACAAACTGTCGGATACCACCTTTAATATCTGGAAGCCTTTAATAGTACAGATTTAACCTTTTCCTTAACTTTGATCAAATAATTCCTCTAAACATTCTTGCTCTGTAGAAATATATACTGTAAAAAAGCATGAGCATATGGGTTTGCTCAAAATACTCATTTTGTTTATTTACATTTAACAGGCATTGATGGCTAAGGTTAAAACATGCTTCCCAAAACAATTATTCAACATAAGAATAAGGAAATAGACAATGTCCTTTGAAATTGACTATTGCAACATATGCCAAAACATGAAAAGGCAAAGGACAATGGTATTCCTATGCAAGCTAAGTGTAAAAGAAATAACAAATCTGTGATGAGTTATTAAACAAATAAGCAAACCCAAGAGTTGCCTTTGAACAGCCAGTTTGCAAAAGGGACTTACTGGGGTGATTAAATGTTTAACAGAGCTCTTACCTCGCACTTCCTGAGGTGTTTCTAAAATGAAAGCATTGAAAAGAGAACCGATCTATTTAAATAAAAAATGTCTTAGCACTGATGTTTTATTTTTATATAAGTTATGACATCGTTAGTGATGTAATGGAAAAATAATGTCCACATGGTATCTAGAAGAGAGGGAAGTATCTTTTACATTAGAAGAACTACACAAAATTGTATATAGTAAATTAAATTAAATTAGTGAATCAAGGAAAAAATGACCAGAGAGAATTGTAAATGGGTCCAAGGCAGTAACTGTTGGGTGTGCTCTTTTTGCTTTATGAAGTTTTGAAACACTATATCATAGACAACAATACATTCTGTTACACCTTTTACAGGACTTAAATATGCCACTAGAGGAATCTCTTTACTTACATCTCCAAGTGCATCAAGTTTTTCTATTGACTCAAACAGGCCTGTTTTAGCATTATTGGAAAGAACATCAATGAAAGGGCCATAACTGATGACAAGTGTTTGACCAGAGCCTGACAGGCACACCTCGGATGGCTGGGATCGTCTCCCTTGGGGAGTGTAAGTCTGGATGGGCTGGGTACCAGACTCAAGGCTCCAGATGTCAACATTTCCTGTTAAAATGATACAGAAACAGTTATATATAAGAGAGAGACAGAGAGACAGAGAAACAGACAGAGAGAGATGTTAACATTTAAAAACAGTCAGTTATATAAGATGTGAACATTTCCTGAATTTTTTTTTTACAAAAACATTTATAGAAGAAGTAAAGTAATCTCAAATACTTGTTTAAATGAAAAGCCAAAAACTCCAGCATGAAATAAAACATAACAGTTAGCTCTACCTTTTTTGATTGATACAATATATAACAGCTGTCAAAATAAAATTCCAACATTTCTTGTAGAAACAACCCCAAACTGTTCTCTAAATAAAATTTTATAAAAAATGAACATTTCAGATGCCAAGATATCCTGTTGAATCAAACAAAATGATTGTCTATTCTAGATATCAGACTTTTCCATAAAAAATAATAAACAAGTTACTATATTAATTGTCCAATTAACTTCTTGTGTAGATTTTAAATATAACCATCCCGGAAGTCAACATTCCCTATTAATATCATACAAAAAGTTGCAAAATAATATAATACAGTCATCTATGTTATGTAATTATACTGTCTTCAAGTCAAAATAAGACAGCAGCTCAAAGAGGATCCAAAAACAATCTTAGTAAACTATCAAACCCAATGCTTCAATTTAAACTTATGTCAACTATTTTGAATGTACTTAAAGATAGTCCCAAAATTTGTAGATTTGTACAAATGTGGCTTTAAAGCTTATCATTCATTACTGTGAAACTGTAAGCTTTTTCATGATTTATAAATGTAATGTCACCAGTGCTTCATGCTTTGTTTAAATGTACGTTATGCTATAGTCAGTTTCATTATTGTCTGTTTTGTAAGTGTCGGGCAGCTTGTGACTTATAGTCTGTGTGTCTTTCTGTAAGGTTCTTGCATGTGGGCGTGGTTGTTTGTGTCTTGTCTGCGTGATGCATGGGACTTGTCAAACCTGCTTTGTTATGTCTGTCTAGATATCTGTTCTCGTGAGAGAGAAAATTTGTACGAGAGTTGAAAGTTTTCTTTTTTTACCAAAATCCTTACCATCAAACATTGGACCCGCCACTCACCTACCAACAACAGCTCATTTACTCTTACGTTCACTTAAATGCTTAGATAATTCTCGAAAGAGAATGTAGTAAAATAATGTAGGACTCTCATGCTGTACAAGGAGAGATACAGTCAATATCAGATGTCAAATATGTCTCTATTAAGCATCCATCCACTATAAGCAGTACTGGATATAGACACACCAGGACAGCTTAATGTGTCATGTTTTTTTTGTTTTTGTTTTTTTCTGTTACATCACACCAACACAATTATGGTCACATTGGAAATGTCCAACTAATTATTGGTGGAGGAAGACCCAAAACTTACATCTAGGTAGAACCAGCGGCGCATCGCAGGATAGCTGGAAAACCTCCTCACATAAAGTTCTTGCCTTGACCGGGACTCAAACCCACCTGAACTCAACCTGAGGGGCTAAGGAGTTACAAGTCAGCGACGCTAACTGCTCAGCCTCAGGCAGCCCTGAACAGCCTAAATAACTCTCATTGGTACTACCCTATATAGCCGAGTGTAAGAGACAATGACCTCAGCAGCTCTCCGTTACTGTGACCAGCATGTGCAAAGCATGGTTGGCCTTGTTTAAAGACTTTTTTTATAAATGAAAAATAAAAATTAAAAAATAAGAAATAAAAAGGTTATTTGGTAATATATTTAACAATTAGGGAGTTGATTCAGACAAAATGTATTACTGTGCAAAAGCAAATGGGATAAGGCCTACACATAAACCATTTAAGATAATGTCAAAAATAAAAAATATAACTTTAAAAGCTTACCGTGAGTGTAAGCTGCAGCAGTAAAGGTGTTTGCAGTGACGACGTGGTGTAGCATGTTCTGTTCAGTACCTTCTCTGTCAGGGTCCTCGTCGATAATAAGGGACATATCAGATGGCTGGAAAACACAACTGGTCCCTTCTGAGAGGTTCCAAAGCTTGACCTCCCCACTGGCATAGCTGGAAAATGGGGCAGAAATGAAGGCAGTGTCACCAATAAACTGGCATAGCTGGAAAATGGGGCAGAAATGAAGGCAGTGTCACCAGTAAACTGGCAAAGCTAGAAAATGGGGCGGAAATGAAGGCAAAGTCAACACTAAACTGGCATAGCAAAAAAGAGATATAAATATGGTTTTGAAATAAATGAAAAAGGCTGAACAGAGGTTCAGGTGCAAGGTAAATACTATCAGATGATTTGAACACATAGCTTGTTCTTGCTGATAGGTCCTTTAGTTATACATCTCCAATGGCATAGCTGGAATATGAAGCAAAAACGAAGGCAGGTCAAACTCTAAGCTGGCATAGCTAAAAAGATGGAAAAGAAACAAATGAGGTTCAGAAATACATTGTACAAATACAATTGACACTACTGACTGACTGCTAATTAGGATTCAGCTTAAAGAAGATTTACCCATTCAAGCCAACCACTGGCCCGCCAAAGAAAAGTATTTGCTGATTAGATGAAAATTAAAAAGCAAATTGTGTGGGAGGTCCTGAACTGACCACTTACAGCATTGTGACCACTCATAACATATGGCCATTGGCAGAAGTTCCAACAGTAAATGAAAAGGGTTAAGAAAAGATTCAGGTGCAAGTAAATATAGACAGATGATTTAAACAGGTATCTTGTCTCTGACTAATATCAAGTCACAAGCGTAAAAAGTTGTCTGCACAATAATTAATTTAAACAAATATAACAGGACCATATCTTCAGAGCAAACAATGCAATCTGAGCTGTCACACTTTGGGCACAATACATCAATATCATATAAAAATACTGTAAGAAAAAAGGAATGCCACCTTAATAAAATCTTTTATTAGTAAATGCAACTTGGGGCTTTTAAATCAATGTGCCTTTCTCCTTTAAACGGATTTTGTTAATTATGAAACAAGTTCAAATAAGCTATATGCACCAACAAAAACGAAATAATTTGTAATAAAATACCTTACCCAGCTACCACCTGGTCTTGATAAGAATGGACTCCACATAAAAGTCGACCTTTCACATGCTCTAACTTTGTAAGCTGGCCTACTCTACCCTGAATAAAACAATGAAGTTTAATATATTAATCTCTGTGATGTGATGTGCTTTGCCGGCATTTTATATACTGTGCAGCAACATTTCTATCATTATAGCACAGGGGCACTTATGAGGTGCCCAGGGACTGAACCCGGCCGGTCTATTATACTGACACAGATGAGTAAGTGTCCCCTTAACCCCAAGCCTTAGGAGGGAAGCCACTACTACCAACTTTAAAGTCTTTGGTATGACTAGGTCGGCATTTGAACCGGCAACCTCCTGATCCGCAAGCCGATGCTCTACCAATTGAGTTATTGCAGTCAGTCTATTAATCTCTGTATGTAAGAGAGAACAAAAATAGCCAAATAAACTTTGTAATACAATGAAGAGCATATAACTATTAAAGAAACATTTTTTAGGAGATGGGACATAACACTGCAGGCACATAGCTGCCAGTACACAGAATATGCAGCTGCGTACATATTGTTTTTCCAAGGAAAGACACATATAAAGATTAAATCTGCAATAAAAATCCTAGGTTAGTAGGGGTAGGGTCTATATTTATTATGCGCAACTTATATTCCCATTTGCACCATGAAAAAATATATGACATTTCTTAACTGATTTAGTACATGTAACTTTTCTGTAACCCCACTTATTTGATATGCAACAATTTTTTTTTTACTTTTTCTTTGTTACGTTGAACCAACACAATTATGGTCATATTGGCAATGTCCAGCTTATTATTGGTGGGGGAAGATATCAGACTTATGCTGGGTAGAACCACTGGTGCACCACAGGTTAGCTGGAAAACATCTTCACATGAAAGTTCTCATCCCGACTGGGACTCGAACCCACTCGTTGAGGGGCGGATGAGTTACAAGTCAGCAACTCTAACCACTCAGCCACAGGTGCCCCTACTAGTTTTGTAACCTTATATATATATTTGTATAACTTCAAATCTGTACTTCTTAAATAATTGTGTTCTCAGGATGATCTCAAGTTGGTAGTTTCTGGTGAAGGAGTATATACAGAATTACAGCTGTTTGTCAGTTACCACTTAAATTTTCATGTGTCTCTAACATAAATCTTTGTTGTTAGGCTGATGTACTACTCGCTATGTCACAGGCCCAGACATTTGTTTAGTCACAAGACTAACTGAAATAAATCTATGAGACAATTTGTGACATAATCCTTGGTTTTCCTATCGCTTTATATAAATTTGACTTTCTGCACATGAATCGTTCATCTGTTGCGATTTCTCACATTTGACTAAAATGCAGTATTCGATTTCTACATATAATGACATCTTGCTTGAAGACACAGTGATAAACATTATGTCTGCACAAAAATAAGTTATTTGTTGCTTGTATATATAAATAAGTGGACGAAATTTTACATAAATGGTAATAATCAATAAATTGGTGTTTGTGTTGCTTTCCTATTGGAAACAATGTATGTCATGATTAAATATAATTCTTGTTTTAATTATGTCTGTAATGTAAAATTTAACTTAAAACCTAGTTATATCTTGATACCAAAACCCAGCCCCTGCCCCCTGAAGCTAGCACCTACGATCTAGAAACCCCCAATTTTATGGAAAGTCTGCCCCCTTAATTCCCCTAGAGGCCATGTACTGGTATATACATAATAATCCCTTGATATGCCCATGTACTTACAGGTATTAGGACTGTTGCACAGTTAGACCTTTATTGAAAAATACACTAGGGCTCCTACTCCAATTATTGACAACAAATCCCATGACATTTAATGAAAAAGGTCATTTCATCTTCGATGAAACCATTTAATGTGACATCAGACTTTTTAAACAGAAGGTCAAGGACTTCTGTTGAAAAAAGAAAGTCGAGAGACTTCTATTGAAAACAGAAGGTTGAGGGACTTTCGATGACAACAGTAAGTTGAGGGACTTCCTATTACAACAGAAGGTTCCAGAACTTCTGATGAAACAGAAGGTCAAGGGACTTCCTATGACAACAGAAGGTTCCAGAACTTCTGATGAAAACAGTAGGTCGAGGGACTTCTGATGAAACAGTAGGTCAAGGGACTTCTGATGACAACAGTAGGTCAAGGGACTTCTGATGAAAACAGTAGGTCGAGGGACATCTGATGAAAACAGTAGGTCGAGGGACTTTCGTTGAAAACAGACTGCTGAGGAACTTCTGATAAAAACAGAAGGTTGAGGGACTTCTGATGAAATAGAATCTTATCTTGACCTTAAAATAAACAGATTATATAAATTTAACATAGACTTTAGGTCTTTGACTAGTTCTTTTTTTATATAGATATAGAATAACCTTCCAGTTGGTGACTAGAAGTCTCTGTCTCTCCACATTATGTTGCACTATCTGTTTCCAATTGGTCTTCTCTCTGGTGGTGTAGATGGTCTCCTGACCAAGACCGTGACAGACACGACACCACAGCAGCTCGTCCTCAGCCAAACTCTTCCAACTCTTACTTACCTGATAGAAAAATAAATTTATACAATAATGTTCAACATTGTAGAGTTGTTGTTTTTTTTAAACTGTTTTTCATAAAAAGAAATACGAAATTAATTTTTCCA
The DNA here is from genome assembly GCA_007844125.1 of Sinonovacula constricta. Classification (NCBI taxonomy): domain Eukaryota; kingdom Metazoa; phylum Mollusca; class Bivalvia; order Cardiida; family Solecurtidae; genus Sinonovacula; species Sinonovacula constricta. The sequence goes on along the minus strand of CM017559.1, from coordinate 20,712,102 downwards.
TTTACTTATTTCCAATCTGAACTAACTTATTTATATTTATACTTAAAGGCTTAGGAATGCCATCATCATCATTGTCTAATAGCACCTTTTGCAAAGAAAGGACCATGTTCATTTGTTGAGAAAAATACATTGTTTCCTACTCAGGGATATGTACTAAACCAGGAGCAACATGTGGCATTGATTCAACACAATATTAACAGTTATATGCATGCCTTTATTGAAGAGAGATCATGTTTTAAATTGGACCATCAGGGAAACGGGGTTTTAAAAATGCTAATAAAAGGATAGAAAAAAATGAAATGAATATTGTTTCAAATTGAATGTACTCAAAAAGGATACTATGCCTATTATAAAGTAGGCAAGGCATATCAAGGTCATTTTTAAAAATTACACAAAAGCTTCATGTAGCAATTATTCTAAATTACAAGAAGTAATATAGTCAGATTTTACAAAGAACATGGAACCTTTACATAGCTGAAATATCTGTAATATTCTAAGATCAAAATCATTAGGTGGAGATTTGTGGCTTTTGACATGTCAAATTTGATAAACAACCAAACCAAAAACCATGCTGAGATTCAGAAAAAAAAAAAAGAAACAATAATGGTTAAATGTAAAAACTAATTACAACTGATAGAAAAAAACACACAGAATGTTTGTATTTTTGCATGTTTTTTTACAACATTTTTCTAAATACTTCCTAACAACCACATGAAACAACTGTTGATTTGACATCTAAAATCATACTTATGGGTTTGACCATTCATTTTCATGGTGGGGAAACCCTAACTTTCTAAATGTACAGCATTCTCTCATATTCATTAAAACATGAACAGAAATAAAAACATATTTTTTCACCTTTTTTTAATGTCATTTTTTTAATTAGTTATATAGATAATAAAGTGAACATCAATTGCAAAAGAAATCAAACTTGATCAGTCATAAAATGAGCTGTCATTAGACATGCTGTCACTAGGAAAAATCAAATGACTGCCACTTTTTCACAAACCTCTTCAAGATGATTAAGCAAGAGAGGTGGATTGGTTAAAAAACACTGAGTATTTTCAAGAAATCAGTTTAGCCATTAAGCTATCCTTAATCTCCACTTACTTGAGCACAATGACAGAGATCTTTCATGCTAAGATGTTGAAAGATATTCACAGCAACCTCCCTTGGCAGTGATATGTCAAAGAACGGAATGTCTGTGATCTCATCCTGTTATAAAACAACAACAAACGTAACTGATATAATGTTAAGCAAGTAAATTATTAATAGATAATAGGTAAATATTTCCTAAAAATAAACCTTCGTATTAATAATACAAAAGGGTTTTTATGAAGAAATCTTAATCCGTGCAAGTGCAAATCTGTTTCCAATTGCCATCACCTTGTGTGACTGATGGTCTTACAAAACCAATATGCTTATATTTCGATTTGAATTTTATACTCAAGGAGTTTGTTAGACTATTTAGATACAAAAGGAGTGAGGTCTGTTTGTTCCGAATCTAGCTTCAGTTGTTTAAGCAAATGTATGGGTTGATGTTTATACTTAATCTCAATGATTTAAATCAAGCACATTAAATATTTAATGAAACAATAATAAAGAACTTTATAAATAGTTTAATACTTACAATATCTGCAATAAGCTTATCAAGAAGGGATTCTTCTGGTAGCTCTCCCTTCGAACGGTCATTGAAGATATCCTTCGGCAATTGTTTTTTACTTCTCTTAGCACTCTCACCAATGTCTTGTTTCTTCTGTCTTTTTGCTACATTTTTGCTATAAGTTTCATTCCAGTCTAGCTCTTTCGATTTATGTCCTACCGCTTCATGGTGACTGTTTTTGAGAAGGTTGCCAACAATAGAAAATGGTTGGTAAATTGTTCTGAATTCATCATCCTGCAATGTACTACAACTGCTACCCTCAACTACGTGTGCATTTCTGTGACCATCTTCTACAAGAGGACTATTGTGCCTGTCTTCTTCATTTGTTACATTTACCCTCTCACTTTCCTCATCACAGTCATGTGTGGGTTTATTATGAGAGTTTGAAGTAGACGATTTCCGACGTTTTAACTCAGTTCTCCAGTTATCTCTGAACTTTTCAAGAAGGTTTTCCTCTTCCCCATCCATTTTATTTCAAGAAATCTAATGCTTCAAATCGTGACAACTTTGTTTAGTCCAATGAGAGAAGCTTAAACAAACGTATTTCCAATGTTATTTTGTTTTGACACAAGAGACAGTCCCTTCACGTGGAAGAGTTATAGTTAGGAACGGGTATGACTATTTACCGGATATGAATTCATATCCGCGGATATGAATCCTGGGTACGGATATGAACGTAAAAAACATTTTTACATCCATTTATGTTATATTTATGTCTTTTTAGTAACATTGATGTATTTTCTATAAATAAGATTAATTAACATTAGGTATTCTCGTATTAACTGTAATTGATATTGATGAAATGAAAACCGACATATGGGAAATCATATCCGAGGACGTACAGGGTATGGATAGGAACATTAAAATTGCCGTCTGCAGCATTGCTTGTTTTATTTCTGTTAATTTTGACGACATGTAGTTATTTATTACTTTACCTCCTTTTAAAGAAGTATAACTTTGCTGTTAATAAATATTTCGATTGCCGCACGGAAGTTCATATCCGTGGACATAAGGGGTACGGATATGAACTTAAAAAGCAACATTTTCACCTATAATTGGTGTATTTTATGGCAATAATATTATTTTTCTAAATTAATTTAACCAATTCTATGAAGTTCTACCGATCTTTTCAGAATTGTTGGCAATACATAAACCCATAACCGCGCCTGAGTTCATATCCGTAGACATACAGGGTACGGATATGAACGTTAAAAGCAATATCTTTACCTATATAATTGATGTATTTTTTTCATTTTTATTGTAATAATATTATTTTTTAATTAATTGAACCAATTTTATGAAATTCTACGGATCTTTACAGAATTGTTGGCAATACGTAAACCTATAAACCGCGCCTGAGTTCATATCCGTGGACATATGGAGTAAGGATATGAACGTTAAAAGCAATATCTTACCCTATAATTGGTGTATTTTTGTATTTTTATGGTAATAATATTTCTTTTTAAATTAATTTAACCAATTTCATGAAATTCTACTGATCTTTACAGAATTGTTGGCAATACATAAACCCATAATCGTGCCTGAGTTCATATCCGTAGACATACAGGGTACGGATATGAATGTAAAAAAACATTATATACACCCATATATGTGACATTTATGTGTATTCTAGAAGAAAAAATCTATGACTAAAATAATGTAACTTTTTGTCGTATAACATACAATCGAGGTTGATTAAACGAAAATTTTTATATGGTAATTCATAACCGTGTACAAACAGGGTACGTATATGAACAACAAGATTGCAATCTACAGCACTTTTTTATAATTCTGTCAATTGTAAGGAAATATAACTAGTTTTAATGTTTTACATCTTTTAATAGAGGTAGTACCGTACTTTTACACACTTACTAAAAATAAATATACTGACAGCCGCACATACTTTCATATCCGTGGAAATACGGGATACGGATATGAAAATTAAACTTACTTTCTTCAACTCTAAGTGCTGTTGTTTTTTCTGTAAATTTTGTTGTTATATAATTATTTTTAATTAAGTCACTTAACCACTTTGATGAAATTCTATGAGTCTTTACATAATTGTTGTTATTAAATAATACCACAGTCGCGCCAGAGTTCATATCTGTAGACATAGAAGGTATGGATATGAACGCAAAATTCATTATTTACACCCATTTATGATATATTTATGTTTTTGTTGGACATTTATTGCATTCTCTTTCAATACAATAATTTTACTTTGGTATTATTATATAACATACAACTGTGATTTAGTGAAAAAAGCTATCAGGTAAGCCATATCCGTTTCGTGTTTAGCCAAACCGAAATTCATACCATTCATTCATACCATTGTACATATGGCATGCACTGAAAATCGTTATAAACAGCTTTGTTTCTGTTTAAATTGCTACATTTAATTCTTCAGACCATTGTTTAAAGGGCTAAACGACTCGTCCTTACAATATAATAATCGGTATGTATCAGTTTAGGTACATGGCAAATAACAGACCCATTTAATACGGATAATAAACGTTAAAAAGACTGTCTACAGTATTGTAACTTATATTTGTGATCTTTTTATTGAGGATAACCAATTCATTAATGAACCAAAAGGTTGTATAATAAAAGCTATATAACCGTCTTTACCCATTTTTCCCTGTTTAGAAATATGCAAATATAGGTACACAAAAATCAGCGGCTACTAATAAGGGTTGCGAATATGTACACCAAAGTACGTGAAATTTCTGTAATAAATATGCAGAGTTGTGCAATACAATTCTGGTAAACTGCTTTCTCAGAGTGCAATCGTCACAAGGTGTTTCGCTCCCTTACTCAGAACACCCTCGGAATGGTAGGAATGGGTGAAGTGATCAGTTGCCACCTGGCCAGCCCGGTTTGCCACGCTGTATCCAGAGCCAGCTGGAAGCCATTTTAGCAGCTTGACCAAGAGCACAGACTGCATTCGGGCTTGTCACTTAATGCCCAGTGATCCTACCATTTGCCATGTTGACCGTGATGGAAATCCACGGCAGCCGACCTCTACTGCGAAAGCCCATGTTTTCCAACCGTTGTCTCTGCAGTTGTTTGCCTGGTATGCCAATTCCTGGTACTTAGTCATCTTCATCTCATGTGCTTCCTCTGTTCTTTCTTCCCAGGGCAATGTGAGCTCAACCGGTATCACTCGTTTGGGATCTCTTGACCACAGCACAATGTCGGGTCGGAGATTTGTGTTGGTCACTTCCTCCGGAAACATGAGCCTCTTCTTAAGGTCTACCAGGAGTTCCCAACTATCTGATTCTTGAAGGCTACTGGTAAGCGTTGTGTTCGACTGTTTCTTAGTCCCTTCTCTCACAAAGTTGATAAGGTCTGGGTCTTTGTTACTTTTTTACTCTCTTTTTCCTTCACCCCAATTCAAGGATGAGTGCCACTTCCGTAAGGACTTTATCATGGCACCACCTGTATCGTCCTTGAGTCAAAACGGTAGGACAACCAGACAGTATGTGACGCAGTGTGCTATCACACAGCTGGAACGATGGGTCATCTGACAGTTTCCAAAGGTGTAGGTTGGCTGCAGTTGGGAAAATGTTGTGAACTAAACAAAGAAGAAAGCTTAACTGTAGTTGTTCAATAAGTCCACAGTTCCATGTAAGGGTCCTCTCTGGTATCGCATTCCATTTTGTCCAGTTTCCTTGCGAGCCTAACTGCACAGACTTAGCTTACATTGATTCCTTTTCTGCTCTCCTTATCTCTTTTTGCACCATGGACCGCTTTTTTGATCTTGTTAGCTTCTCCCCATCTTTGGTGCTGTCTAGTGCTCAGTCCTTCTCTTCCCTTGTTTGCTGTTCCAACAATGTCCTGATGCTAAAGATTGCTCTCTGCCTGCTCCACCACCTGCTCACTTTTATGTTTGCTACACGGATTCTTTCTCTGAAGAATCTAGTCAGGAAGAGTCGGGCTTTATCTGCTTTAAATTTCTCTACCAGAAAGGTAAAGGGTACCTGGAGCTTGTTGGATTTGCTGTAGAACCCCAAGCTTGTGAAGAACGGTGGTAATCCCAGCCATCTTCTCAAGTGTTTACTAATTGCTGCTCTATCTTTTTAACCGTGCTGATGTTAACTTAATTCACCAATAATGGCCATATCAATCTGGCAGAAGTCCGTGCTGGAATATCCAGCCTTTAAACTTTCCAGGAAGGTCTGACTTTTCAATTCTGCGCAGCCCCTCTTCCGCCTGCTGTTGCAGCATGTATTTACTGTCTTTAATTTAGGAGTCAAACCACTTCCCTAGACGTTTAACTGGGTTGTCCGTTAAAAAGGAATATCTTCCCCTTGGAATGCAAGCTTGAAACTGTCTGTGGTATTCCCCTTTCGAACAACAAATCACCAATCGCATTGACTTCATTGGTTTAAACTGCATCCTAGCCCATATAAAAATAATAGCATTGCATCTAAGTAAACAAGAACATTATAACGTTCATATCCGTACTCCTCTATGACCACGGATATGAACTCTGGAGCGGCTATATTTATATGAAATGATGAGGTAAAGGCATGTTTACCCTCATAAATAGGAGTTTTATTATAAAAAAAATAATATTGTATCAAAGTAAACAAGAATCTAACAAAGTAAATTGAAGATAATGATTTTAACGTTCATATCCGTACCCCACATGACCACGAATATGAACTATGGTGCGGCTACATTTATATGAAATGATGATGTAAAAGCATGTGTACTTTCAAAGAAGGGAGTTTTATTATTAAAAATGATAATATTGCATCAAAGTAAAAAAGAATAATTATTACAAATTGAGTTGTAGATAATGATTTTAACGTTCATATCTGTACTTCCACATGACCACGAATATGAACTCTGGTGCGGCTATATTTATATACAATAATTATGTAAAGGTGTGTAAACTTTCATGAAAGGGAGTTTTATTAATTAATAATATTGCATCAAAGTAAACAAGAATATTACAAATTGAGTTGTAGATAATGATTTTAACGTTCATATCCGTAGGCTTACCACACATTACCACGGATATGAACTCTGGCTTCTATTTTTATATACAATAATTATGTAAAGAAGTGTATACTTCCATGAAAGGAATTTCATTAGTTAACATTAATAATATTGTATCGAAGTAAATAAGAATATTACAAAATAATTGGTAGATAATGATTAAACGTTCACATCCATATGAACGGTGTTGCGGCTATGTTTATATACAATAATTACTTTAATATGAGCATACTATCATTAAAGTTGTTAAATAAATTAAAAACATGATGACGTTACATAAAACTTTACAAAAATATAACAAACAATTCTCTAGTTTGAAGTTTCGGTGTTCATATCCGTACCCTTAGTGCCCACGGATATGAAATCACATACAGATATATACATAAAGATCTGTATTTTGGACTATATTTATTTAATTATTAGAATACTTAATCCAAATTATTTCATATCCCACCAAATACATTAAATGACATCTAAACACAGAAAGATCTAAAGAAAGGCTCGTAAAGATTGATTTTCACATTCATATCCGTACCCCAGATTCATATGCGCGGATATGAATTCATATCCGGTAAATAGTCATACCGGTTAGGAACAATCACTCGTTTTGTATAGGGGTTGCCTGCACAAATACATGTCTTGAGATTAAAACAACTCATTTTTTAATAAGTTGGATTTATTTATATGTAAATTTAACAATCTATTTCTTTATCAAATCTTTATTTAAGTATTAAATCACTACGTTATGATTTTTTAAATGTGTTGAACGAGTTATTATTGTTTTGTTGATTGAATTTAGTGTAGTTTTACCAAACAAGATGGCAGCCTCCATGGAAATCTGAAGTTTATTAGTCCTTGCGTTGTTTTTTAGAATTAAAATAAACATTTTTTGATATTAGGATATGTTGTATAGAGATCACTTTATGTTTTTTAAGGCCTAACGCTTGACGGAATGGCACTATCTTACCGTCTGCGGTAGACACAATGTCATTGAAACGTAAGGGTCACTAGAAAAAGCTGGACTACTAGAAATATTTCATCACATTTTCTCATTAATCCATTTCATCACATTTTCACATGTAAGTAAATTACTAATATAGAAAAGAGAAATCAATGTTAACTTGTTCATGTTCAGCTTTGTCTTTTCAGTTTTGGTAAAAATCTGTTGATTGATTTTTTATTAAATTCAAAGGTCACTGAAATATTTCATCACATCAGATTGTGTTCCCTGTTTTACAATGTATATTACTCTCATCATGTCAGTTTATGTACATATTTTGTCAAACGGGTCTGTTATGTTTTAAATGTATTGTTATGTGTGTGTGTGTAGTAATGGAATATAATATATTGTCTGAAGAAACACGGGTGCCTGATAATACCAAGGTTACTCTGTCTGAGTTTTTATTCCTTGAGTGATAAGTCATTCTAATAAATATTTTTGTTCTTAATTCAATGTTTAATAATAATAATAAAAATACAAAACATGACAACATGACTTAAATATAATCACAATATAATAAGAACATATGAATTTATGTATGAAATAAGTGAACATGAATGAAAGGAAAACATCAACATAGATGCACAAATGAATGAACATGATTGACAAACTGCGAACATTCATTTCTGATTTAAGGCATCCTTCATGGATGATTAACAGGAGTCAGTCCGTTAATTGACAAACTGCAAACATAACAAACATTTAACAATGATAACTCTCCCTTAGAAAGATGGCGACATGTTGAGAAAGTGTGAATAACTTTCTTGATTGGGAAGACAAAAGTAATTGTGGTTCAGTATTGTTTTGATTACTTATTACATTTTTTAATTAAAAATCGTAAATATTCACAATACTATCCTCACAATAATCAACATTATTATTCATTATTCATCTGTGGCGAATTATTATACAAGTGCGGCAAATCGTTATACATCTGTGGTGAATGTTATGTGGCGAATCGATATTGTGGTAAATCGTTACTAATTCCTGGTAGCAGGACTTTTCGTCCCCAAGACATTTCGACCCCAGCCATATTTACAAGACATTTCGACCCCAAGACTTTTCAACCCCAGGTCTAAGACTTTTCTGCCCCAGTTTTTTTAAAAATATATATAATGTAATATATATATAAAACATATTCTTCAACAAAACATTTTTTTTTAGAGATCAAAGGCATACATCAAGGGAGATCAAAGATATCGGTTCAACTTAATATTTGACTTTGTTAACAAATTCACAAAAGCGAGCGAGAAACTGTGAAAACAGTAATTAATTAGGATTTCAACCTTTGATCAGAAATATATCAACACTTATTTATTTTTATTTGTATCAGATATTGTTTGTTACATCAAAACAATTGATGGAATTAATTTCTTTCAGTTAGCGACTTTGATTGATTAATGAAAAGGATTAAGCGGTAATTTGATGTAATTAAATTCTGCCGTGTCTTTTAATAATATATTTGTAATTACTGTTTATTGTGATGTAATTAGCGTACAAGACAAACAACTAATTAGTTGAGGGTATAAGTAGGCAAATTTCAAATAATGTGTCATTAATTCCATATAACATAAATAGTACAGCGTGTCTTGATTTATCATTAATTTAAATGTAAAACAAGTTGAAAGGATATATTGTTTTTTTTTACGTGTAAAATTGTATTTAAAAACTTAGTGTGAAAGTTGAAAGAATTATTTTGTGTTTTTACATGTCAATTTGTGTTAATATGTCAGACTCTTGTATAGAGTGTAAGAAGGAAGTTCGGCAATGTCAGCATGCAATTACATGTGATGTGTGCGACCAGTGGCAGCATCGCCTGTGTGGCAATACTGGTAAGATGTTTTCACTTTTTATAGTACACAATTATTCATCTTATGAACAATTCATGTAGCATTTCTTACATATTCCTTGATTTCTAACTATAATTATGTATATTCCTTATTCAATTAATAATTTATGTGAAGAACATCGGAAACTTGTGAGGGCTATTTTTTACATATTTATCTTAACATAGCTCAAGTATTTTTCATTCTTAAAATACATGGTTTCGACGAAATTTATTTATGAACTCTATTTATTTTTTTTTATATAATAGGAGCAATTGTGTAAATGCAATTTAATGCCAACACACTGAAATTGTTTTATATGTGTAACATACGAACCATTCTCTTTTTTTATTACTAAGGATTGTGGCAAGCCATCCGTACGGTCTTCCCTGAGACTAACAGGAAAGGGTGTATCTTCCACTGGACACAGGCGGTTCTAGGACACGTTGGAGAAGTGGGCTTGAAAAGAACTTATGAAGAAAGGCAAGGAGCACACCAGCTCATCAGGAAACTGCTTGCGTTATCTTTCCTGCCAGGGCCACACATCTGACGAGCGTTTGAGCAGCTGCGCCAGAAGGCCGATACCAGTAGTCAGCCCATGAGGGACTTGTTCGAGTATGCAGAAGATCAGTAGATCGAAAGTTCCCTATGGTCGGAGTCTGAATGGTCTGTTTACAGGCAGACGATACGGACAAATAATGATGTAAAAGGTAATTAATTATACATTTGTATTTTATAGTAGCATTGAAATGCTTTAACAAAATCCCCATGTATTGACACAGCAACGAGACAAGAGTGAAATACTTTTAGTAGGTCAATCCTGGGAATCGAACCCCCTACTCCGATATTACTAATTTGAGATAGCAAGGATGACGATTTTATTCTATTCTATTCTATACTAATTTATTTCAGTTCGATTGTGAAGATTATGAACACTCTCGAGTCCGATATTGACGTAAACAAATATATGAAGATTATGAATACTTTTGTCACATGCTTTTGCATTATATGTTCTATTTTTAGGATGGCATGGAAGGCTAAATGCCAAGGCGGGCAAACCAAGCCTGAAGTTGTATGTTTTACTACCACTTTTCCTGCGCGAGGCCAAGTTGGTCAACCTACAGTACCAACTTGTTACGGATGCCGCTCTAGGACGTCACAGACGTGCACGGTATTCAAGGATGGGCGGCGAAATTAGTGACCTATGAGACCAGTACGATTCAAATGAAGTCTCTGCAGAGGAATTTCTTTTGAAAATTGGGAATATTTATTGCAATTAAAAGTGAATAAACAATTGACATTACTGGTGTAAATTAAACAGTTCATGCATTAATGCATTATGAATTACGTCACGTAGATATGAAATTCTGGCGTCTGTATATGGAACAGTATCAACGCTTCCGGTACTCGGCTATAGTATTTAAACAGGGAATTGATAATGTGATAAAATGTGTTATTATGTATTTGTGTGTGTAATATATATAAATATATCAATAAATGAAATGAACAGATACGTTTCTTTTATTTCAAATCATTCTTACGTATAATAATCAAAACTTAATAAAAAGTTCTCATACTATGTTCTGCGTATACATTGTGTTTTCATTTGTTGTTTTACTTATGACATAACGTATACGCAGAACTGTAGCTGGAGTACTAAGTTTCTATTAGCATATATAACACCTATTTCCGATGGTAGTGTTGATCCCATAACGAAGGTTAAGAATTTAAAACCAACCCAATATAGATACCCAATATGTTACTTTAATTTGGGGTTGAATTGTCTTGGGGTCGATTTGTCTTGGGGTCGATTTGTCTTTGGGGTCGAATAGTCTCAATATTTTGGGGGTCGAAAAGTCTTGGGGTCGAAAAGTCTAGGATTCCTATTCCTTTAAGGCTGTGTGTATGTTTGATTCTCATCTATACCTCTTAGGAACATTGTTGGTTAAAAACTACACACAAATGGCCCATAATTGTTAAAACTCAGTCGTCAGGTATGTAAAAAGTCTGATATACTTACCCTGTTGTTACTTTTTCTGTGGCATGACCTAATCTTTGGCATTTTATGTTTAATATATGATTGTCATTTGAGAAAAGAAAGTAATAAATGGAGATAAGCTAGGAAAACAAAATCAATTTACTCTTACACTATTCCCTTAACATCAGTACTTTTAAAACCCAGGAAATAATAGTGAAACTCAAAATTGTTATACTCACTTTATACTTGATATAAATATTATTATTGATGCTTTGCATCAAGTGGCCAAAAATAGGTCATTGTGCACTGGGATACTTTCATTCAAAGATAAACAAGTCTTGCTGTTTTATCATGACAGACCTCTTAGATAAGTAAAACAATCAGGACATCTCAGCCAACCCAAAACATTCCACAAATTCTTGTTGTTGCTGAACTGCACACTTATCACCTGATGTTAAATCATATGCACAATTTAGAAAATAGTTGAATGTGAAAAAGGTCTCATGTGACATTTATACACCACTATGTATTAAATTATATATTAATGACACTGCAACATATTTCAAATATTTTATCACATATATGTGTCATGGAAAAAATATATATTTTTATTTTATTCTTATCCCTAAATATTCATATTTATTATTATTTATATTATGTATACCTGTTATTTACATTTTTAACATGTTGTTGTTTTTTTTTCTTTTCACAATTTCTTTTTCTTTTGTATGATATATATATATTTTTCAGATGATGGCCACCTTTTTGCAGACATCTTTGTGTAGAGTGTTCCCATCAGTAAGACATGCGTTTCCCATACAGCAAGCATGCTTCAGTTTCCATCGAATCATGCTCTACTATAGACCACTGTCAACTGTTTCATGTTCTACCTTTGAAGAACTAAGAGTGGTCAGTTGTAATAAGAATTTCTCAAGAAAACATAGTGCTACAAACAATTCAAAACTTCAAGACAAAGCAACTCTGTTAAAAAACTCTAAGATGGAGTGTTTTACTAAACAATATTCACAGTCATACACAAGTAGTGTTAAACCAGAGAAAAGTAAGCTGGCAAAAACAGTGTCGATAAAAAGAACTGGAAGAAAGAAGCAAATGCATGAAGAAATTGAGGTAAGTCAAAGTCACCTAAGGAAAGCCCAAAATTGGCTGCTTAACTCCTTAAGACAAGTTGGCTGCCTAAAAAAATATAGCAATGCTGCATAATTAGGAGTTTCATTAAGAGTTTACCTATTACTGTGTATATGTTTATAAATAAGTATTACTTAAGTGCTGTTCCAGATGACATTTATTTTTCCAACATAGTACTTAAGCGCTGCCATCATATGATTTAGAATATCAGAAGTTTCTTACTTAAATAAAAAGGCGGAGTGCAGGTGTTAAATGGTTACATGTTGAGCCAGTTATGGCAACTGAGAATAGGCCCTTGTCTTATTAGCCTGACACTTGCAACAGGTGGATTACAACAGACCTTTGGCAAATTTAAACAAGTAAAAATGGTGAAAAATATCTCCATTTTAAATAAGTTTTTTTTCACTGTTTTAAACATGTGTTTGTCATTTGATGTTTACCTCCAAGAGTTCTCTGTTATTGCTGTTTTTTTTACTTTTGCATACAAATTAATTTTATTTTTGTCACTCATTAACATGAAACATGTTTGTTCTTTCTTCATATTCTACATTTTGTGCTTTTCAGGACACAACTGAGTACAGAAATGTTGTTGCCTATGCTGTTGGAGAAGAACTGAACCTGACTAGCCTCACTTCAGAGCTTATACCTGAGGGAGTTTATGACAAACTTCCACTGCCTAGTGGTCAGTATTTTTCCGAAATCCAAATCATACCTTAGCTTTATTTATGTGCTGAAAACCCATAATGAGTGCTATGTAACCTTTCTATTCAACAAAATGGTAAAGGCAACAATTGTAGATCTTACAGCTAAAAGTGGCAGCTCTGTGATCTTGGTTTACATTATTTGTTGTATCAAATATGAGTCTCTTGCTTGCTATAAGATTTGTTCTTTTGATATTTTCTATAACATCAATAAATATGGTCTGTTAGCTGTAGAAACTTTGTGCAAAGCTCTTTTTGCAAATAGCTGTAGAAACGTGCATAGCTCCACCTTCAACTAGCTGTAGAAGCTTTTTACGAAGCTCTTCAATTACCATAGCTGTAGAAACTTCTTTCTCAGCTCTTTCTTCAATAAGCTTTTTTTAAAGAAAGATCTTACTTAATAAGAAAACATAATTGTGAAATATACATGCAGTTTCATTCATCTCTTATTTATAAAATCTCTTATATATTTGTTACAACAAGGCATTATTCTCTAAGGAGATTTAAAATTTTTGTTGCTAATTTGTCAAGATTTGCTTAATCTTTTTTTAGATATAATGGACTGCCTCATGGTGACTGCAAAATTCAGAGTGAATGGAAACCCTAGAGAGGCATTTTTCTTCACGTAAGTATTTCCTTTACCAAAATCCTACAGTCATTTAAAGTTTCAATATCTATAAAAATTTAGAGAAATTTAAATTAAATTTTACCTTTTGAAGTAATAAATATTTTTGATAGAATAACTTAGTTTAATTTTTTAAAGTAATTATAATCCTTCCTTATTTAACGCTGCATAAAGAGGGCAAACAAGGCAGTGTAGAAGCGTAAATAGCCCTCAGTTTTTCTCCTGTTGATTCAAGGACCCAAAATAAGTTTTCAGCACATTTGTTACAATGTTATTTATACATTAACAGGACATTTTTGTAAGACCACCAAAGCTGAATCATTCTCTTGTTGTTTTCTTTAAATATTATAACGAACCCTAGTTTTTGCTATCAAATTCACACAATCTGAAATGTTCATACTGTTACTGACTTGGCAGTAAATAAGTGTAGATCCTGATCAAGCAGTTTCCAGCTTGAACAATCTGATCTGGATCTTTACGTTTTGGCCTTGCCTGATCAGTTTAGCAAGTTTGGAGTATAATTAAGAACACTCTTTTCTCAGTAATACAAAGATTAGCTGTCTTCACAGATGAAATTTAAAAACACTGGACTTTTGGTTCACCAAGCTTGCCAAATCTGGTGGAACTGATACATTTTTCACTTGACCAACAGAGATGTTTGGTGTTCTCGGGCCTTTGTCCACAGATTTTTGATAAAGATTGACCCACAGTTACCATAATTTATGTTTACCTTGCAAGTTATTGATGTGCTACTTTCTCATTGTCTCTTTTAATCATAACAGTGATGGAGGAGTGGTATGCTGGAATATGTCCGAGTCTGAGGTAAGTGCAACATTAATCTAATTGTCAGACCCCGTATTTCAGATAAAATATAAATAACTTAGTTATAATTTGTAAGCATTATGCATTTGAATAAGAAAACCAATAGCCAACATTTTGTCTGAAGTAAATATGCCATTTTTCATATAAAAATAGCAAACCATTGTAAGTCTTTTTTATTATTTCATCCTTATAACTGACAATATGTTTGCTTTTTGTTTTAGTCAAGATGTTTTTTTTAAGACAAATTAAATGGTAGGGTAGTGCGGGTCATGAAATATTCAATCTGACTTTTTATAGTTATCTGAGCTGTTTTTTAATGCAATAGCGATTTCAAATCTAAAGGAAAACCTTATTTTCAGAGAATTTTGGGAGAACATATTATGTTTCATGTATTCAACAATTTGTACTAACAGAAAAAACAGGCTAATTATTGTTACTTTATCCATGAGTTTGTGGTCAAGGGGTTACACAATACCTTTGGCTGGTTCTTAAAATAGCTAATTATTCTGGTGAGACAGATATATGATTCACCCCACTGACATCATGTTTTTAGTGTTACTTTTACAAGTGTTTACATACACCTTTCAAGTTAAACCATAAATTGTTTTGCATTTACTTTGATGTTATATACCTGGCTCAAAGTGTCAGATACCATGTTATATATTTAGCTCAACTGAGTTGGTACATTTAAACATGATTTTGATACAATTAAATTTACCGGACCTAGTAGCACAATCTGTAAAGCGTCAGCTGTAGGTATGAGAAGCCCCCTGTTTGAACACAGGTTACGACATACCAAAGTTGTAAAAAATGGTAGTGGAATAGCTCCCTTGTTAATGCTTAAGCAATATAAGGGTATTTCCACAACTGGTTGGCCCAATGTCAGGATTATAGGACTGGGTGTGGTATCATGCCAGGTGTTTACTATATGCTATACACAGGGAAGGCAGCACCAGATAGGCTTTAAGTAGACAACATCTCCAGATAACTGAAATTTTGTTGATGGGACTATAAACCTAATAAATAAACACACAATCAAATATAAAATTTGTTTTAAAATGGTACTATGTTGATAAGTCCTAGCTAGTTTTATTTCCGTAGCAATATCTTATTCCCTTAAATCAATACATGTATTTACAGCGCCATGAACTGGTCCGATTTGCCATGAAGCATGCATTTCGACCCTACCAGATGGAAAGCATAACAGGTGACTCTGAAAACTTCAATGTACACTATGACAAGTAAGTCTATACTGTTTTCCATTAGATTGTAAACCATTCTTGTTTCAGCATTTGCAATGCCCATGTACCAGTTTTACCCACCACATTGACATTTTAATATAATAAGAATAATAATCTACACAAGGGAATAAATTATTAAAATTTCTTCGGAACACTTTCCTGCGTTGACCATCATAAAAATAAACATAAATGATTGTTTCTGTGAATTAAGACAAGGCAGCCATTGTTTATGTGTAGGTTAAAGGGATTGTTCCAGGACTGGATGACAAGGTGTGTAGACAATGTGACTTGATGTAATCTTAAATCAAACGATCACAGCATTCTTTCTCTTTATAGGAATCGCTTGAAATTTTCTGTTGAAAGTGGACACCATCTCAGTCAAAGTGAATAAGTGTTGATTGAATATATTATTTAACAAACTAATCTCCTGAAGGCTTTTCTTTGTATCTTTATGTAAATTCCATCTCTGTTTTACTAAAATAATTTATATCAATGCCACACAGCAGAGAGAGGGAGAGGGAGGGAGAGACAGAGGAGAGACAGAGAGAGAGAGGGGAGGGAGGGAGAGAGAGAGAGAGAGGAGAGAGAGAGAGAACTGATTTGGAATCACATTTTTGCCTATAGTTGTTCAGTTTGTGCTTAGCATGCTACGAATTAAAAAGTTAAAATTGAAAAATGACTATTCACTGCTATCATTTCAGTAAATATTCCATTATCACTTCATACATATATTGTGGGTTACTTGTCCAGAAAAATTTCATTCTTATGAATATATGCATGAAGCATTTGATTGGCTTCTTGTCCAAAATGGCATGGAAATTCAGCCAATGAAATGATAACAATTTGTAAACAACAGGCATCGCAGCTTAGTGTGGCCATCTTGACATTGACAAATTGTTTTAACTCATTTGAAGATTAGCAACAATGTAACACACATTTTCATTGGGCTACTGATTGCTAGGAATATTCATGAAAATGAACTTTTACCAGCCTTATATCCCACGGTCACCATTAAACAGAGCGTTATGGTTGAATTGATGTTCCGACGATGTTCACCCTTTTGTTACAGGAATTCTGGTATAGTAAAGGAGACGATCCACTTGAAGACCCCAGACAACCCCTCCGAGTTTAATGAGGAGGTTGCGCTTCACAAGTTTGCCTTCTCCAATGCCCTGTCACAGTCTGTTAGGGTGTCAGTCAGTGAGAGTAATCTAGACAAGTTCATTGAGCAGCTGGAACCTGAGACACAGGTGGCTTGGTTTGTTTACTTGTTCATTTTTGTTTACTTGTTCATTTTCTTTTTGCAAGAAATTAAATGTAAAATTAAATTTAAAAAAAAAAAGACATCATGTTGACCCTTGGTTTGTTTCTGCTAAATTTTGTCAGGAAATGAAGTTCACTGTTGCGACTTTTTTCAATAGTTATCACTTAATTTATTAAACATTGTGCTATTAATGAATATTTATTATTTTAAATGTTTTTATTTACCAGTTTTGTTTATTGGTAATAATTTCTACAACAGACCTAAGGGTATATAGATTGGCATAAGCAAGGAAAGCTATAGTGAAATTGTAAACATACATGGTAAGGCACAATCATATTTTTGATGAAATAAATAGCACATGTTGAGTATTAAGATGTCACTTTTTATATTTTCAGAGATTGAGATTTGGGCAGAATTCAAAATTGAAAAAGCGAGACATTGAAATGAAACAAGGGGAGGTGTTCTTGTTAAGGTACTGGTGTATATTTGGTAAAGTATATGCAGATGAATAAACGTGAATGATATACTGATTGCTTTTTATACTCCAATGTAATTTTAATGATAAAAAAGTAGCACTTCCTGCATTTTCATTCAATTTCATGGTTATATGCTGTATTTCAGAAACCTGGTGAAAGGAACAGAACATGTTAGCGATCCAGTTAACTTATTATGTATTGCCATCACTTTAACAGCAAATAGTCAATGCTCAAGCCCAAAAATGGCTGCATATTTTTTTATCTCATAATGATACATAACTACAAAATATTAAATAAGGCACTTAACAAGTGCAGCCCGATGGTGCCTGAACTGAGACCTTATTCTACAAAGGGGAATGATCTTCAGAATGAGCTTACCAGCTGGGATCGGTAATTAGGGACTTTTGTCTTAAAAAATCATATTATGGTCTTGGAATGTGTCTGATGGAGGAGAACATTTAAAGGTGAAAACTTTTTCCTCTTTTTTTTAAAAATAATATAAATTACCTTTCAGTGAAGTTCACCAGATACTGGCATTTAAAATCCTGTTGTATCTTTTATGTTGTATGTTTTAGGCATGAGATCAACCTGGAGACAGGTCTCCTCGACACACCTGACATCTACTGGGAGAGGGATGACCTGGAACAGGTCTACAGGGATACAATCAACTACCTCATGATACCTAAACGCATCAGGGTACTCACCTTTGAACAGCTCTTATTATGCTCCCCGAAAACTTTCGGGGGAGCATATAGTCGCCGCCTTGTCCGTCCGTCCGTCCGTACGTCCCATTCGTGTCCGGCCCATAACTTCGTTATTTGAAGTCGAATTTCGAAACTATTTCACAGAAATGACCATGTTGAGACGATGTGTCGCGCGCAACATTTAGGTCCCTACCTTGAAGGTCAAGGTCACACCGCGACCTTGCAGAAAAATCGTGTCCGGCCCATAACTTCGTTATTTGAAGTCGGATTTTTTATGTCTGATTTCATAGTACTACAACATTTTCAAAATAAACCTCAATATTCATACAACTAACCTTTTTTTTTGACAAAGTACCCATTCGGGGAGCATCACCCGTCTCTGACGGCCTCTTGTTAAAGTTATTTAAAGTTAACGTTAAAACACAACTCCTTTATTAGGTATATTTAGTGCTGTGCGACCGATCAAGTGTCTGTGTGCTGTAAAACCCAAAATACAATTCTCCTATATTCTGGTGACTTCCAAATAGAAAATAAAAGCTTTTCTTATCATATGATTCCAACTGTCATCAGTAAAAGATTGGATTTACATAAAATGGTCATTCAACTTGGAGCATTACATATCTACCAAAAAATGCAACTTTATGTGCCATAGTCTGAATGTACAGTCAATATAAGGTCATGAAAGGGTTTCTGTATAATATGATATTCCCATCTCTCTTCACAAAAAACAAATCAAAACAATTAAAGGAAGAACAGTAATACCACAGCATTAACACATGATTGAAAAACAAACCATTATGAAACGATAAGAAAGTGAGAAAAAAAAATATACTTGTTAGGACATAAAAATAACTACAATATATTGTTCTTAGAGAAGAGGCCTTTGAAATTGTGAATGCCGGTAATATTTATTAATAGATATTGTTTTTTTCCCTAGGTCATCAATGAGCGTCTGACATACTGTTCAGAGATACTTAGTTTGTTCAGTGGCCAGATTAATGACCGACATCATATAAGACTGGAGTGGATTATCATTATCCTCATTTTTATTGAGGTAAGCATGGTAGAAATACAAATTAGAAGCGTAATCTTACAAAGTCTGATTAATTTATCGGACAAATCCATTGATAAAATTGCTCTTTTATTTTATTGTTCAAGAGATGATAATAAGTGTAATAGATAATAAAATAATCAGTACAATCACAAATATCATTTATACATGTAAGTTTATCTTTTGGCATCATTAAGTAGGCATTTAAACAGTTTGATTAGAGATTGAAGCTAACCTTATTAAAATTATGAGCAGCGTTTTGCGTGGCCAGAATTGAACTTGAAACGAAAATGTTTGTGTCATCTTGTGGCAGAATAAGTTATATGTGTTCTTATTATTGTACTTTGACTATTTCAGTGATATAATCTGTGGAATATTAAGATGTAAGCAAAGTAGTTTGATATAATTACATTTGAAACATTTAGAACATGTCTATGTTACACCAACTGTAGTGAAGACATTATCAAAGCATTGTACTGTATGTATTGTACCTTTCAAACTCTCAAAATATAGTTTTGATATTTAAAATACTTTATAAAATTTGTTAAATTTGATATAAATTCAGTTAAATAGACTGAAAAAAAACAACACAGTGGTGAGTTTAATACAGCACATATTTCCAGATTTTGGCCTGCATTAGCTCCTGCCTTCAAAAATGGCTGTCTAAAACTGTCTTTTCAGTGCCTATTACATCTCATGAAAACTATTGTCTCATGATAGGCCGTTCTCATTTTTCAAATACCGCTTTTGATAAGGATTATCTTGGGCTCCAAGAAGAATTAAAATCTCAGGGAAATTCCTTATAGCGGTTTCTCATTTCTTGCTATGAGCCATCACAAAACATGTAGACATCACACTTTGTTAAACGTAAAATTATGGATTTTCATAATGGTCTCCAAACATGTATTTTTGCAATTTTTAATAAATAATGTAATGATGATCATGATGATGGTTTTTCATCTTAATAAAAGTAAAGAAAATAGTAATAAAAAAAAAATACATGTACAATCTTTTGTGGTATTAATATGCAGAATAGGATAATCCAGTGGTAGAATGCACAACTCCAGTTTATGGTGAGGTCTTTGCCTCTTACACTCGGCTATATAGGGTATATAGGGTAGTCCCTATGAGAGTTATTCAGGCCATTCAGGGGTGCCCGAGGCCGAGCGCTTAGCATTGCTGACTTGGAACTCCTCAGCCCCTCAGGTTGAGTTCAGGTGGGTTCAAGTCCCGGTCAGGGCAAAAACTTTTTGTGGGGAGGTTTTCTGGATAACCTGTGGTGCGCCAGTGGTTCTACCCAGATGTAAGTTTGGGGTCTTTCTCCACTAATAATTAGAGTGACATTATTAATATGATCATAATTGTGTTGGTGCGATAAAACAAAACATAACAAATCAGGCCATTCAATCATGTGACTTCCCAGCACCATGTGTCAGTTGTCATATTTAGGGATTAACTGATATACTCAATGGCCAGGTGGTAAAATGTTAAATATACTGAACAATCCAAAGCTTGAAAGCAGACTACAATAAACTACACCTGTTACATGTTAATAAAATATTTAAATTCACTGATCCACTGATACATGTGTCATTTATTGTAGGTTGTATTTGGAATCATTCACCTGGGAGACAGATACATCTTGCTGAAGGAAAAGAGAGTAGAGGAGGAGGAGGAAGAACAATGTGCACATCTTGAATCTAGGGACCCTGTGGAGGACTCTTCCCAAGTTATGATAAGGAAGAATTCAAGTCTTCATAAATCATAGCCAAAAAAAAAGATTTTGTGATGGTGCTTTTGGTCACCGGAGTGAGAACATCTGGATTCTTCATGTTAAAGATGGTATCTGACAGTTTGGACCAAATTCTTTTTTCCTCACACAATGTATTTCTGATTGCTTTTATGAAAAACAGCTGCAACACATATCGGTTTAGCATTTTTAGCAATCAAATTATTGTAACCTGAAAAGATCCCGCAAAATGATGTAATTAATGTCTGACATGTATGTGAAAAGTGAAACATAACGCTCCAATTGTTATAACAAACATGCATCTCCAGCCTGAGCCACGTTGCACTGTTAGCTCATCTAAGCCAATTACTTTTGAGACACGTTATATTTTTAACCAGGTATTTTACTCTGATGTTGCTGTCCATTTTTAGCAGAAATCTCTATAGTACTTATTTATAGATTTGAAACAAATGTGCCTTTAGAGAAATTTTTAGTGGGTTGCACAGTCTTACAGTTGAGGGTAGCGTCAAAAAATCGTTTTTGCTTTTACTTAAGTATGATTTCAGAAATTTAGAATTTAGAAATTAAGCACAAATACCTCAACGGGGTCAAATATACCATATTTTCTCTCTTATAAGAAGGGTATTTTTCCTCAAAACTTCAGATTCAAAGTGTGGGGCTTGTCTTATAGGCAGGGGTCTAGTGATCTGGCAAAAAGTTTTCACGTTTTGTGGCGCAAAACATACAGCATAAACTTGTAAGTGTTTATGCATTGACCCGACTTGCCGTCATTATCGAGACCCAATTATTTACCTTAATTGGTTACTTGTAAACTTCATAAAGGCAAACTGTCAGATATTACCTTTAAAGTCTTCTTACATTATCTGATCCTTGGTGTAAGAAAATGCAGTATTTCTATGTTGGTGCTGTTTATTTTTAAGCAGAAAGCATAACATCACTATTGGAACTGTGTCTAGTTCTGACACACAAAAAATAGCAACAATTTTGTTATTACATTGTAGCTAGTCTTAATGTAAATTATATGAACTCTGTCAAGAATTTTTTGACATCCAGTTAAACTATGGGAATAAAAAAGAAGTGTTATTTTTGTTGTTTTTGTACTTTATGAACGTCCTGAAAAATCAATGAGAGTTGAAAAAAAAGATTTTTGTTTTTTTATAGGTAGCTAGAGTTGATAATTAAAGCTTTGCTAGGAAGCTTCTTGTATCATTATTTTTGTCGCAGCTTTTGTTGAAATCTTGACTTTTCCATCCAAAACAAAAAAGTCAGCAAAATATACACCTTTTTTGCCTGCGACGAACCAAATTGTATGAATGATCTTTATTTTTAACATTTGGCTTGTGACAAAATCTGCTTTTATAAGCCATAGTTGCAAATTTGGATACCTAACTATTGGTGCTTCTATTGTGTTGTCCTGTGCTGATGATTTCTCTATTTTTAGCTCATCTCTGTCAATAGATTTTAGGGGGAATTCTCTTTTACTAAATGGATTTTACTGACAGGTACCTTTCTACCAATGTTCCAGCTGGAATAAGTAAAATGTTTATTGTGTTCAGAGTGTTATATGACAATAACATCATCAGAGTACATTTTTAAATGAGAAGAAACTTCTTTGAAATTATTCTCCCATACATACATTTCATAAACTTACTTGCTTCAGCTATGTTTATGAGCTTACTATATCTTAAGATATTCTGTGTTGAGTGATAAAGAAGTACCGTATTTTGCGGAGTATAGCCCGCAACTTTTTTTCTCAAGATGGCGGCCTGCGGGGAATATTCCAGAGCGGGAAATCTGTTGACAAAATCCAATTTTTGTCAGTTGCCACTAACCTAAGATCAGGGAAATTGATTGCAGGCTTAACTGAACTCCTTAACCGTTTTGCCGCTTAAAAGAGCGACCTTCAGTTTAATAATATTCTTAGCAGAAGACATTAACAGCATACTGGGGTCAGAATTAAGGACCGTCTCACAGAGATTTGCAATCAAGTACTGTAGTGGAAAATTAACATTTTTTTGTTTTCATATATATTATCTGTTATTTATCTTTGTTAAGTGTTTCTGTTTGACCATGTTTGTCAAATTATTGTAATGACTGTGTTGTAAAGACATTGATGATTGTCTTATTAAAAGTTCCTCCCAAGAAAACAACTTGTTTTAAGATGAGTTTTAAAGCATTCCTTTTCTGTCTTACACACAGGGATGTCATATTGGAAAGGCAGTAAAACAATTGGTACTTCAATTCATACTTGTATTTGCTTATTTACAACAGCTTATTCTGTAATTTTCTAGATTTCTGTATTTATTTTAAATGTGCATAATCAATTAATTCTATATGAATACAATAGTATATACATTTAACACAATCAACAAATAAGTAAGAGGTATTACAATTACAGAAGCATTGTATTGTATGTGCTTCGAGTCAAATGGCACCCAGTGACACCAATATCTACATTTTTATTGCATATAAATTAGAAATTATATGTCAAGTGCTGCTATGTCTGTATCAAGTGCTGTCATGTCTTATCAGCCATGTCTGTATCAAGTGCTTCTTTGTCTACCAAGTTCTGTCATGACAGTATCAAGTGCTGTCATGACAGTATCAAGTGCTGCTATGTCTATCAAGTACTGTTATAATCATATCAAGTGCTGCCATGTCTGTATCAAGTGCTGCAATGTCGGTTGATAAAATAAAAACATTGAGACATTTTACTTGAACAGAAAAATTATGTGTTTAAACTAATTAAACTTCCATTTTTGTTCCTTTACATGTACATGTTAACATAGCTGACACTAAAAGGGTTACATTTTCAATTATATAAACTAAAATATATGACCTTTTTATGTTGGTATTTTTTGTATTGTAAAATGTGTTTCTGATTGCTTTTATGAAAAACAGCTGCAACACATAGTTGTTTAGCATTTTTATTGCAATAAATAAAAGAAAACTACTGAAGTAAAATATCTGTTACTTTATTGTTTTCTTTGTATTTCCAAAAAAAAAAACTTTTAAAATCCTCACAATTGAATTAATAAACTACAGTGTATCAATCACTTGAATGTTTATGGTAGTCTGTTGACTTATGTAGTAAATAAGTCCTGTCATTGGACCCTTGTAACATTTACCCTTTTAACATCTTGTTTTAAACAACAAATTGTTAATGGAACAAAAGTAAAACCAGGGATGTGTTGTTTAAATAGTTTAGTATTGCTTAGTATCTAAGAACTTAGAAGAAATCGGGGCGCTCATGGCGTAGTGGTTAGTCACTGATTTCTCTCTGACTGCATAGCCTCTCGTTGCGTGGGTTCGAGTCCGGTTCTGGGCGAAGGACTTAATGTGAGGACTTCCAGCTGACTTGCAGTGCGCCGTCGGTTCTACCCAGACATGTGTCTGGGGACTTTCTCCACCAAAAAGCTGGACGTTGCTTTAAGGATCATAAATGGTCACTGCAATGTATTTCAAAAACAAACTTAGAAGAAAGGTGAAAGCTTTTATTAAAAATGATTTAAGTTTCCTCACACACCATTTAATTTTTTAACATTTAAAAAATATTTTCATATGATTTAATCTAATACAAATAATATTCATGCCTTGGTAAAAGAAATCTGACATTGGCAAACAATTAATGAGAACAAAAATAAAATTAATTTAAGTGGTTCTCCTGTTAAGTGTACACACACATGCACATACACGCATGCACACCCGCACACATATTTTCTAGGAATGGGAATGCTTACTTCATATGTTATAGATTAGTTAATATGATTAATTTATGAATTATTAACTTTTTTTGAGTAATTTTCAGCAAAAATAGGTTTATGTCTTCTGCCACTTTATTGGATTAGAGAAGAATGATGCCAATGGTTCATTGTTTGATCAGCAGCATGCCTGTAAAATATACCTTAAGTATATCTTATAATAAAAAAAAAGAAAAAATAAATTAAAATGAAGACATTATAATTGCTTTAACTGCAAAAACGATAATACATCATATACGGCATTGTTTTTATTTAACAGTAATAAATAATCAATCAATTTTGTATGTTTTTAACAAATTAATAATGTGAATCGTGATCTAATTGATATGAAACTGATTAAATAAGTATGATTTTCTGCATAACGATTTTATTTCATGCAATTTTTATTTTTAAACAATATGCTTTCAAACTAAAAATGGATATACAGGATAACTGTAAGAAAATATCATAAGATGTATCTGCAGTCTTGACTAAAATTGACCTGAAAACAGTAGCACATAACTGGGAGTTAATGGCTGGACTATTTGTAATGAATGAACATGTTGCACAACGCATCACAGGAATACGAGGAGCTGCTAATGTAAGGATGGAGGGGCATTAGTTGATACGATGTACTGTACACATGTTAATCGCATATGCACATCTTCTTCAAATATATGTTGAGGCACATGTATGTATTCTTCAAATACGTGCTGACCGCACATGTATGTATTCCTAAAATGCATGTTAATCGCGCATGTACTTCTTCAAATACGTGTTGAGCGCACATGTACGTTGTTTCAAATACGTATTGATCACACATACGTACATCTTCTTCAAATATGTGTTGATCGCACATGTACATCTTCTTCAAATACATGTTGAGTGCTCATACATGTGCGTTTTCTACAAATACATGTTGAGCGCTCATGTACGTCTTCTTTAAATAGAGTTGATCGCACATGTATGTATTCTTCAAATACGTGTTGACTGCTCATGTATGTGCGTCTTCTACAAATACATGTTGAGCGCTCATGTATGTCTTCTTCAAATAGAGTTGATCGCACATGTATGTATTCTTCAAATACGTGTTGAGTGCTCATGTATGTCTTCTTCAAATAGAGTTGATCGCGCATGTATGTATTCTTCAAATACATGTTGAGCGCTCATGTATGTCTTCTTCAAATAGAGTTGATCGCACATGTATGTATTCTTCAAATACATGTTGAGCGCACATGTATGTCTTCTTCAAATAGAGTTGATCGCACATGTATGTATTCTTCAAATACATGTTGAGCGCACATGTATGTCTTCTTTAAACACGTGTTGAGCGCACATGTATGTTTTCTTCAAGTACGTGTTGAGCGCTCATGTACGTCTTCTTCAAATACGTGTTGATCGCACATGTATGTATTCTTTAAATACATGTTGAGCGCTCATGTATGTCTTCTTCAAATAGAGTTGATCGCACATGTATGTATTCTTCAAATACATGTTGAGCGCACATGTATGTCTTCTTTAAA
This sequence comes from Sinonovacula constricta, assembly GCA_007844125.1. Lineage (NCBI taxonomy): Eukaryota > Metazoa > Mollusca > Bivalvia > Cardiida > Solecurtidae > Sinonovacula > Sinonovacula constricta. The sequence continues at coordinate 20,685,585 of CM017559.1, read as the reverse complement.
CACGTGTTGAGCGCACATGTATGTTTTCTTCAAGTACGTGTTGAGCGCACATGTACGTCTCTTTCAAATGATTAGTCAAACTCTTAGTCTGCTCAGCATGTGCAATTTGGTTAAGGCAAATAGTATGGTCAGGGGCGGATCCAGAGGGGGGGGGGGGGGGGGGGCGAAGGGGCCGCGGCCCCCTCTATTTTTCGACGAATAACAAAAAAAAAAGTGTTAATTTTTTAGTTTTTTAACGCGAAGGTTTTCAAAGGGCTACGCCTCTTAAGGCCGGTTTCCGCTAGAGCTTTGTCACGCATATTTCTGCGGCGACGAGCCTACTTCTGTTGTCATATTAAATGTTTTCTTGAACATAGCTCTAGTCTTTTTGCAAAAATGCTCTAATGGAAACGACGGCCTTTACTAAGTGTGCAGCCCAGCAAAAGCCGCCACGCCCTACACCATGGCGCCAATATACCACGTGACTCTAGTCTCCATCGCCCGCGAATTAACATCACGCCAGCGGGTAGATCGCTCCGCCCACTGAGTCACGTGACCAGGAAGCAAAAACATTGGACAAACAAAACAGTTGACATGAATTACCTATTATGATTGTCGGATTAATTCGATATGTGACAGATTTTATTATCCATTGAACGTTGATGACTGGTGTTTCTTCACTTTATATATACTTCATAATACTCTCATATTCTTTAACTCGTGCTTTAGAATGACTGGCAATGTAAATATATCATTTCTATGCTCTATATGCTTAAAAATAGCAAATGCTAGGAATATTCTTGCATTTATCTTTTTTTTTACAGATAAAGTGATAGTTATTCACATTCAGGACGTTCATTTTACTGTACACTGACAGTGTCTTGGTTATTGTAGTGTTCTTACGATAATAGGTTTCTTTTCAGTAACCTTAAGATGTCCAAGTCAGTGGATATTTTGCCCTTAAAAGTGAGCAAATAGGTAAGGAAATTATGCCCCACAGATGCTTGGAAATCGCATCTCAGCGCTTCTAGAATTCAAAATTTTCTGGGGGAGCCCCCTCCAGACCCCAAGCCGCGGATTTCGCGCCTACGGCGCGATCAGCTCCGGCCTGCGGCCGAATGTTACTCCCTCGGCCCTCCCTATTCTGAAATCCTGGATCCGCCCCTGATGGTTCTAGATCAACCAGTCATTCCTGCTGGGAGGGTTCGTTCATTGTCTGCACTATTTGCTGCAGGTTCTCTGGCAATATTGTAGTTTTGTTTGAATTTAGTAGTAAGACCCCCCCCCCCCCCCCACCCCCGCCCCAAAAACAACAACAACAAAAAACCTAATAGTTTAGTGTAGGTTATTGATAAGGTAAGCTAGTGTACTAAGTGGATAATTATGATTGATTTTTATCAGTAATCTTTAATGATTAATTTGTCCCATCATTTGGTATTCTTACATATTGTAAACGGGATGGAAGTCTTATTACCCTTAATCAATTAGTTCGAGTTATCTTTTAATCTCTCTGTGTTGTGATTATTTCAAATTGAAGAATTTAACATTAACTTGGTTTTCTCAGGATTATTAATATTTTTTCTCTATCTCTCGTTTTTTATGATGAAAAAATAAACCTCAGTACTGTTTATGATTCAGATTTGCAAGGTTATGTCCCTTTACAGATGTCAGCCACATGTGTCTATTTTTAGAACTAGTATTTATTGATTTATCCATACCTGTATCGGACAGCAAAACAGCATAGAGGTTGTGATGTGTGCGTGTAAGTTGCCTTTTTCGTTCTCTCCAACCCAAAATATTTCATCTGTCATTAAAAACTGTTATCTTCAGTGTCGATGTCTGAGCTTTAAATACATAGATGTCTCTGAAGTCACAATACAGTAAGGGACTCTGATTTAAGAACATTCTGCTCATCATAGTCATCTTTCATAGACACGTTGAAAGTAATCATTATTTACAAGGTATATGCTACCATATCCAAAGTATCCATTTAGCTGTGTTTATAACCCATTTGTTTATTAAACAAGAAACGTGGCCATGCCACGGAACCAGGTTTTAACGATTTAACAATTTAACACAAATTATGGCGCAGAAACTGTGTTTTTTTTTCTATTTTTAGTATCAGTGACCTTGATCTCGAACCGACAGGCACCATAGCCAATCCCATGCTATGTGTTCGTGCAAGTTTGCCAGATCCAAAAATTCAGCAAGATTGGTTTATTTAACTGAAATAATTGACCGGAAACTGTTTTTTTTTCTATTTTTAGCAACATTGACTTTCATCTTGATATGACTGGCCCGAAATTCAATCCCGGACAAGGTCTTCATGCAAGCTTGCTATATTCAAAGATTCAACAAGATTGGTTATTCCAAACTTAAGTTATTGACCAAAACTGTGTTTCTTCTTTTATAACAGTGACCTTGACCAGACTGCTGGCACCAAATCCAATCCGAAACTAGGTCTTCATGCAAGCTTGCTATATCCAAAGTTTCAGCAAGATTGGTTTATCCAAACCCTCTGTTTGATGCCGTCTGACCACCTGCCAGCCTACTTGCATGCCTGCACTGCAATACCCCAATCTAATAACCAGCATTTTTGTTGAAAACCTGGTTAATAACATTCCATTGCTAAAGTAAGCAGAATTATTGCTAGACCTGGCAATTAAAAGTGCAGATTCTGATTTCTTTAGACAACAAGGGGATTCAATGTATGCCATCCATGTGGAACCACTTCATACTTCATGCAGCTTCAGACCTAATGCATTATATTCATGTTGTGTGTTACATTTAATAATTGATGGTGTACATCATTGTTGTAAATTCATGCATAATTTCTTTATTCCAGTTATAACTCTGACATAAAAACAAAACAAACAAAAATCAATAATATAAATACTAAACTGTTCTTTTTATTACACCAAGTTTGTTGCAGTACCTGAAAGTACATCACCATGACAGCAGACCTAATAGTGAATTGTGATTGGTTAAACCAGAAAATAGAGGCGGGGCTTAATGATATAGTGATAATAGATGTGTCCTGGTCCAGTACAAAAGATTGTTTTGAGGAATATAAAAGGTATGTTAAAATTATTTATTCTTCTGCGTCACTGATTTTTCCTAATTTTACATTTAGCCAAACTAAACCTAAAATTTGTGAAAGGGAAAAAAGAAAAACCTGATAACAAAATAGCCTACCACATGCAGGAAAATTCAAAACATTAAAAGAATGTGTTCACCTTGTTTTATCATGAGAACTTAGATCTAGATATATAATTATTATTTAGTTTAACTTTATCTAATGTGGCTTATTTATATCCAATTTTCTAATAAATAATATACATTTTATCAGAAATATATCCTTAAATATTAAATATTTAACCCAATGTTATCCTAATGTGATAGGCAGATCTATGTGTTTTGCACTTGCCTTTCTGATTTTGTGTTTTATACTGCCTTCCCCCATACTTATACAGCACAAGGTGGTGTGAATGTTGGGGGATTATCCCTGATAAAATCCCATAGGCTACAAAAGCGAAAAAGCTTTGTATGTAAAGAAATCTGCCCAGGTTGTAATGCTGATTACAGTAATAATGCAAGTGACTTCCATATGTTGCTCTCATTAGTTAATTTAATTAAACACCTTCTTTATTACAATTACAATTAACAAAAATAATAGTATTTGTAGTAGTAAAAGCTACAATTTAAGTGAAGCCACATTAGTTAAAAGCAAACAAATTTTGGAATTGTATCTTTAATTAGATCTACGCTAGTATTTAAAAATGTTAATGATAGCACAACAATACAATCACTTGTTTTTAACATAAACAGAAATACAAATTTAGAGTATCAAGTAAGTATCCAGACTAGTCTATTTATTAACAAGCCTAGAATTGTAAACCTATTATTGTTTCAAACTGTTAATTACAGCTACTTGGAGAGGTATTTTGGTGTCTGGCAGGGAGATTTCAATTAATGAACTTTTACTCAACCAAAACACACATTTTGAGACCTCAATTTCTGCTCCAGATGTCATATCCCAGGGGCTCGTTATATTAACATAATGGATGCTGATCATACAGAGATGTACCCAAGGAATATACCCAATCCTAACAGGTTTACCTCCCTTGTCCAACAGGCCGGTATCTCTCACTCCACCCATGTTGTAGTCTACAGTTCCAGTGATAAGGCAGGCTACTTCATTGCTGGCCGAGGTTGGTGGACTTTTAAGGTACTTGGAACACGTTTTGCGGTTGATGGTTTTTCTTTTATAATTGTCTTAATCATCCATCTAGCTTCTCTTGTTGTAAATGGTCTATTTATAGGCAAATTATCCTCATTTGTTTTTAAATCACTGGCTAATATTGATTCATAATTTGCCAAATTTTACAATTCATATTAATTTAGAAAAGCACAAAATAGCTTTAGTTGTTCCTTTTTTCTAATAGTAAGTTTTCTTGAAGTATTCCACTGTGTGACATCTTAATGTCAGTTTTCCAGATTGTAAAAATGTAGCATACCTAATTTTTTGTAGATGTTTTCACCAGATCCCATACAGGATTACAAATATTTTGTTATAACAGAGGGAAAATTAACAACATTTTCCACAAGTTGAGGGAGTTGTATTTCTTTTGTACATTTAATTTGCATATGCAAGGATTTACAATTTATTCCAGTATTTCGGACACCAAAGGGTCTCCATTCTTGATGGGGGACTAACCCTGTGGAAGAAGAAATCATTGCCTACAACAAATGTAGTGATGCAAGTGGAGAAAGTAAGTTTTCCAAACTTTAACCATGTTATAAAGGTTTATATAAATGTTCTAATAATTTCAGAAAGTAATTAAACAATATTTATAAGCAATATCTCCCTACTGTCTCTCCTAATCTATCAAAATGTTACTATGTGCTTTAGTATACTTTCGATGTCACCCATGGCCAGGCAGTAGGAGTTGCCGCCTTGTAGCTCCCTATCCCTTCACTGCAGGGTTCAAGTCCTAGTATGGGTAAGAACTTTCATGTGGAGAGGTGTTCCAGCTTACCTGCTGGTGGTTCTTCTGTAAGTCTGGGGCCTTACTTCACTGTTAATAAGCTGGGCATTACCAATATGACCATAATTGTGTTGGTGTGATGTAACAAAAACAAAAATACTTTGGTCCCTTGTGGTAATGTAAATTACCATGTGTCCAGGGGTATAATTTCAGTAATTTTCTGCTTTTTTCCATCTGATCTAAGCCTGGAGATTTTGTGAGCAAGCTAACACTGTCAGTGTATGCCAGCTATGAAGAAATTGTGGAAAATGTAGCCACTCCCAAGTTCCAGCTGGTAGATACCCGACCAGCCCAAGCCCACACAGGCAAGTATTGCATAGCACCATCATTGTAATACAGAGATATAGTCTACATGGGTGCAAGTTTTCTGGTTTTTGCAGGAATTTCTGTTTATTGTAAGCCCGTAGAGGTCATTTTTCCAAATCACGTAATTCCATTGAGAAAATGGGGATGGGGTGGGGGGTTGAGGAGGTAGTCAAGTCATGCAACAACACTGATATCAATCCGTTTTAACAGCATAGCCAGTTTCTAATAACAAATTTTTTTGGCGGATATCAACGAATCAAATTCATCGAAAGGATTATCTGACGAAATTGTGGCCTTCATTGATTGAAAGCATGTGTCAATAATCGGTGAAAATAAGAGAAAAATGAAGCCCTTGAAGTTGGAAGAAGGGAAAACGAATAAAATGTCAATGTTTATTGTTGTTCGGTTTTTCAAATCTTGTCATTTATGAGCCACCATATCCAATTTTTTGTAATCTGACAAACAAGTTGTTATACCTGGAAAAGGCATTTTCAGGCTTTGCTTACTGCTAAAATCGAGGAACTTCCATGGCCCTCTGGCCCCCAGGCCAGGGCTTTGCTCTGGACACACAGGGGGCTCTAGCGGCTACCTAGACCCCCAGCTCAGTTTTCAGGTCTTTTGGCATTTATAACTTGCACCCATGAGTCTATCATCTCCTACTGCATGCAGAATTTGTTATTCTTTCTACGTCCACAATATTGCATGTGTATGAACAATAAAGGAATAGTTTTTTTTATAAAGTTGTGAAACTGAAATACTTCATGAAGTTATGGAGCTCAAAGGTAGATTTAAAGACAATGCAAAAAAGCATCTGATGTTTTGATAGAAGTTTACATAGAAAAGCATCTGATGTTTTGATAGAAGTTTACAAAGAAAGCATCTGATGTTTTGGTTGAAGTTTACATAGAAACACATCTGATGTTTTGGTTGAAGTTTACTGGCTGAAGTTTACTGGTAGAAGTTTACTGGTTGAAGTTTACATAGGAAAGCATCTGATGTTTTGATAGAAGTTTACATAGAAAAGCATCTGATGTTTTGGTAGAAGTTTACAAAGAAAGCATCTGATGTTTTGGTTGAAGTTTACATAGAAACACATCTGATGTTTTGGTTGAAGTTTACTGGCTGAAGTTTACTGGTAGAAGTTTACTGGTTGAAGTTTACATAGGAAAGCATCTGATGTTTTGATAGAAGTTTACATAGAAAAGCATCTGATGTTTTGATAGAAGTTTACAAAGAAAGCATCTGATGTTTTGGTTGAAGTTTACATAGAAACACATCTGATGTTTTGATTGAAGTTTACATAGAAACGCATCTGATGTTTTGATTGAAGTTTACATAGAAACGCATCTGATGTTTTGATTGAAGTTTACATAGAAAAGAAAGTGAAGTTTTGATGGTTTACATAGAAAAGCATGTGAAGTTTTTTAGAAGTTTACATAGAAACGCATGTGATGTTTTGATTGAAAAGCATCTGCTCTTTTGGTTCTTCACAAAAATTTACGAACAACCTACCCATTTAAACACTTAATATTGACAACCAGATTGTTTTATTAGTTTTTTCTTCTGAAACTTGATATGGATTTTTCCAACGTGAATGTTGGTATCCGACAAAGACTTAACACAATGATTTGTCATATTGAGAAAATTTCCTGAAATAAATCCAAAAGTAAATTTAAATGCAGTATCCGACAGTTTGCCTAAATGCAACAATACCCGACCTTTGTTTGGGGTATTTGTACCTAACTTATTCCCAAAAAAATAAAAACTTTAGACTAAGTTTTGACTATTTTCAACAGTATCTCATCTCTAGGGCAATAAAACTTGTTTATTAACACTTAAATGTTCATTCTTTTTAAATCTATAAATAAGAACACGATGTCATATCGGAGGACGTGGACATGCTAAAACATGTGTTCACATGGTTTAAAAATAGCTAACTGTGCAGCATGGCTTAGATAGGAAATACATGTTTAAAACGATGATTGTGGTGTTATGGTTCATATTTTAGACAGCTGTATGATATCTTTTAAACAGCATTTTGAGAGATCTATTTGAGTAACATGATTTATTATGATGCTTGATAAAAATATTTTTGGTCCAAACTGTTGGATACCACCTTTAAAGTAAGATAAGTATGATTATTATGCATTTGTATTCTTATTATGCTTTAAATGTAAGTGATGTTAGCTTTATTATCAAATTTTTAGTATCGTGTTTGATTATATATTAATTTAAAATCAATTAAAAATCGAAACAAGAATTATCATCAAAAATATCAGGTTCTGTTTTGCCAGTCATTTGATATCATAACAGAGGGACATAACTATCATGGGCTGTCCTCTAGGGCCACGATCCGGGCCCTTTTTTCTGGAAGGGCCCCAGATCCAAGAGCCCTCTGCAAAATTGGGATTCTCGTGGGAGGCTTTTTTCTTTGATTTATTGGTTAAAAGATCCGTTGATATGCTATGCTGGCCTCCCCCTCTGCTCCATTATGCAATTATGAAGTTGGTCGTAACATGCCAACGATAAACCCAACAAACTGTGGAATATAACCAGTCATATTTAAAAAAAAAATTGATCAGTGGTAGCCGAAAAAAATCTGGCCTGCGAACAGACTGATGGATACAATTCCAATCTACATATAGCCACAATATTTTTTGGTACATGAGCATATAGAAACACTTTTGTGCTCTTTTTACAGCTGGCCAAATTCCTGGATCTCTAAACATTCCCATGGACTCACTGATTGACCTGGAAGAAAACAAACTAAAAGACAAGGATGAGCTTCTTTCTAGTATATTTTATAATTTATTGCTATTTTTTCATTGTTTATTTTTGAACAACCGGCAGCAATAGCTCAAGTGGTAGAGCGTTAGCATGCAGATCGGGAGGTCGCGATTCAAACCACGGCCGGGTCGAACCAAAGACTTTAAAGTTGGTAGTACTGGCTTCCCTCCTGATGCTTGGGGCTAAGGGGACAGCATTATGCCTGACTCGTTGGTGTCAGTATAGTGGACCGGCCGGGTTCAGTCCCTGGGCATCTCATAAGTGCCCCTGTGCTATAATGTTAGAAATGTCACTGCACAGTATCGGCAAAAATGCCAGCAAATCCCAATTCACCCCTTTTTTTGAACTACATGCCAGCAACTAATTACAATCATTATAGCGATGTCCAGCTAATTTGGTGGAGGAAGTTCCAAGACAAATGTCTGGATAGAAACACCAGTGAACAGCAGATCAGCTGGAAGTCCTTCGCTTAGAACAGGACTCAAACCCATGCGGTGAGAGGCTAAGCAGTAAGAATAGTTACAAGTCTGCAACTATAACACTAAGCCACAGGTGCCCCTGTATTTATTTATTAAGACAATAAAAAAGAAGTGAATTTAAACGCATCTTGTTTGTATATATTAAATATAAATATATATGTGTGTTTGTGCATGCATGGGCTCACGTGTGTGTGATTTAGATCAAGTAACTTTTTTATATTCATTTTTAGATTATAAATAATAACTAAAAGACATGTTTTTTGTTGACAGTTTAGCCTGTTTTAATTATTATTATTATTATAATTAATATTTAACCATTCTAAAGATGTCTATAGCGCCAAGGCATACTGTTAAAACTTTACCATATGGAGCTTTAACTTAGAACTAAAAAAGATGGTTAATTTATTTACACATGTTCAGTATTTCAGAGGGCTGGAGTAGCCTTGGATCAACCAATTGTTGCCCATTGTAATAGTGGCATGTCGTCCTGTACCGTGACAATGGTGGCACAACTGCTGGGACAGGAGGATGCAAGACTCTATCATGTAATTAAAAATATTTATACTAGTATATTCCTATTCAAAATGAGTGATAAGCCCTTTACATGCTTCTATAGCTTTTTTTTTCATTAATTTACCACACAAGACATTTACAAGTCATAATCTCAGTCGTAACGTATCTTTTTACCTGAATTTGTTCACAGACTGCTGTTTATTATATGTAATTAATTGTCTGCACTGCTGTAAATAGACTGATGTGAATGGACTACTGTTAATGGACTGCTGTGAATAGACTACTGTTAATGGACTGCTGTGAATAGACTACTGTTAATGGACTGCTTTGAATGGACTCTTGATAATAGACTGCTGTGAATGGAGTGTTGTTAATGGACTGCTGTTAATGGACTCTTGATAATAGACTGCTGTGAATGGACTACTGTTAATGGACTGCTGTGAATGGACTGCTGTTAATGGACTGTTGTTAATGTACTGCTGTTAATAGACTGTTGTTAATGGACTACTGTTAATGGACTGCTGTGAATAGACTCTTGATAATAGACTGCTGTGAATGAACTGCCGTTAATAGACTGCTGTGAATGGACTGCTGTTAATAGACTGGAACATGATGGAGTTTAAAGTGGATGGGCAGTTGCTCGGGCAGTTCATTAGAAAGTTGTTTTCTGCAGGAAAAGCCTACTCTATTTAGTATTTAGTAGTGACAGAGAACATTGTGAAATCATTTAGCGAAACAGTTTGAGACCCAGTCTGACAGTAAAATATCATGTTGTTAAGGTGAGTGTTATATTAATGGAAAAAAGTCATGAAATATGAACATTTTTAAGCTGGTAGTTTAGTATGAAAAAATAGGGGTAAGCCAAAGAAAGAAAAAGCTCTCTGGAGGTAAGATTTAGGCACCATGGGAATGGCTGTTTTTATTTTGTGGCTGGGGGGCCCCTAGATCTTCCCCCCCCCCCACCCCCCCATCAACGCTGCCCCATCAACACCTGCTGGGGGAGGACCCCCATCAATTTTCAGATTTTTTGCTTCTGGTGCCAGTCTCATGCCTGAAGGGACTGCTGTTAATAGACTGCTGTTAGTGGACTGCTGTTAATGGAACACTGTTGATGGACTGCTGTTAATGGACTGCTGTGAAATGTATGGACTTGTGCTCATGAATAGATGGGTGTTAATGGGCTTCTCATGATAAATGAACTGGTCTTAATGAACAGACTGTTGTTAATGGACTAGTGTCAATAATGGACCGGTGTAATGAATCGATGGGTGTTGTGAATGGTCTTTGTAAATAAATGGATTGATGTTAATGAATCTTCTGGTGTATAGGAATTGACAGGTATTTGTTCATAGACTGGCTCATATTTGTCCTTTCTCCAGGTGTTTAACAGGCTGGTATTTTAAAGGCTGGTATTTTAAAACAGACTTATACATATTTTCAGGGAGGCTTTACAGAGTGGTCCAAGAAGCAAGCACAGACCTGAACCTGCAACTGAGCCAAAATAATGGCACTAGGCAGAAAGGTCTAATGTGACGCGAATCACGCAAATATTTAGTTTTTTCTCCAAAATGGGAATGGTGCTATGAGATCAATACATTATTATCAATAATAATTTGGTTTTATGTGTGTTTTTTGTATGTTTCTGTTTCTTTTGTCTGCATAACAAGGTAGCATATCTCTTGTAATTAAAATGCACATATAAGGAAATTCCTCAATGATGTGTCTAAATAAATTGTTTTAGTATTTTCAAACTTATAATTGATTATTTTCAGTTTAATACATTTTCCAACATCATGTGATTTTTAGTCTGTTTAGGCAAAGAAGATTTTTTTTTGGTCAATTTCACATTATTGTCTATTATGTGTATTTTTTGGCTCAGGAATATATGTATCCCCACAGCATATTGAATAGGTAGAATAAATGTACATACAAAACATGGAAGTCTCATGTTGTATTCTTTAATGGCATGGGTTTTGTTTTTGATTAAAAAAAAATTGACAAATCTAATTGTCGCGAATTTCTCACGAAAAAAAAAATTCAGCAACATTATTCTGCTTTAGCTAGCTATGTGCCAGTGGAAAATTTCAAGAAAACTGTTATGTAAAATTTTGCATTAATATGCTCCCAAAGACTGACAATGTTGTATCATAAACATTTTTGGAAGATAAAGGTAACAAAAACAACACCTCTTTTTCTCTTCTTATTTATCATGTTAATGAAAAATAAATATCACAATTTGAAATATACAGTAAATAATTCATTATTTGACATAAGCTTCAAGTATTCTTGATAGATTTAAAAAGAATAAAAAGAAAATTAAATTACAACCAAACAATGAAAGTTAGCATGTACATGTATTCATTAAATGACAACGACCTTTTATTCATAACAAATTTATATAAACAAGACTAGCTATTAATCTTGGTTGAATAATTTTCTAAACATTGCATCATAATATTTAAACTTACTTATAACAGTAATTTTCACTGGTTTCTCACACTCAACTTATATTGCTTCTGATAAAAAGAGAAACTTTGGTTTTGTGATGCCAGTTTACACCCAACCCTATAATGGGAGTATTTATTGTAATTGTAGTCACATTGACACAATTCAAATAAGTATCAACAATAGACAGTTCCCACATCTGTGAAGATTCCTTATCTTGGCAGCCATCTTTGATGGTAACTTTAAGGGATTTTCGGATAAAATATACAGAAAACGTACATTTTACTATAACCATTGGCAAGCTCTTGAAATTAATATTTTTAGAATACAATATTTTTAAAATTGATAAATGCAGAAGAATTAATACACAGAAATAAATTAATGGCCCATCCTTAAACAAAATGAACAGTGTATCTTTTTTGATTGTATTTTTTTTTACCTTTTAAACTCTCCAAATATCGATTTGATATTTAAAATACTTCATAAAAGCTGTTTATTTTGATATAAAATTCAGTACAATTGCCTGAAAAATAAAAACAGTGGTGAGTTTATTACAGCACTTAATTTCCAGATTTTGGCCTGAATTAGCTTCTGCCTTCCAAGATGGCTGCCTTAAACTGTCTTATCAGTACCTATGACACATGGTTATATAAGCTTATAAAGATATTACACATGGGAACTATCCATAAATGGATTTGGGGAGAAACCATTTAAATGAAATATTATCAAGTGTAATACACATTTGTTTCTTTTCGTCAAATATTAATAAAAAATCATGTGAAACCAAATGTTATACAGAGACGATTTTCATAAGGCCATAATATCACGTTAGGTTAACCCCTTCGCTCATGCAGTGGCCATTTTACGCCTTTGTGAAGCAATCACAATTATCAGTCTTATCTTTAGTAGACTCTGCACTACTTAGGGTTTATTTGTTGACTGGTTTGACCATGGATTCACTATTAAATGATGAAACATGCATGTATTAGAAATACTTTAAACTGTTTCAAAGAAAATAAAAAATGGATTAAGTTTCAACATCATATATATGTACTATAAATGAAAGGTAAGGATGGGGGAGGGTCGGGGCTTGTTGCCAAGCAGTTAGAGCAACAAACTTGTAAACTCCTCAGTCCTTTACTTAATAGGTTTAAGCTACTGTTGGAGCAAGAATATTCATGTGGGGAGGTCTTCCCGCTGAACTGCAATGCGTCAGTGGTTTTAATAAAATATATGCCTAAGGTCTATCTCTACCAATAATTAGCAGTATATTTTGAACATGACCATATTAGGCTTGTTTGATAAAAAGCAAATAAATCAATACAAAATAATAAATATTAAAATAATGTATGTAACCTATACTGATCTAATTTTCTCTCCTTATCTGCATACACAGTTCAAAGAGGATATACAATATAACACAGACAACAATGTTTTCATACAGTGGTTTTAAGGAAATCCTCGTGGATATTGATTCGAAAATAAGGCTTAATGTTGCTGATCTATTTACTTGGTGGAAACTCCTTCTGGATTGGGTTATAGGAAAATCATGCTCCTTTCTTGGTGAGATCCATGCGAGTAATTATATAAAAAAACAATTCAAAAGGTTTGTTGAATACTGTAAGACTGGAGTAATAGCAGACACCAACTTAAATTCAACCCTTTTGTTATGTCCACACATATCAACAGAAATTCAACCCATTTGTCGAAATATTTTGACATGACAGTTTCTTCTTAGGTTTTGGATTAACCTCCATCCTATCGAGGTTGAACACAGAAATCTTACATTTTAAAGCCAATTGTCTGATAATGAAACATTTTCAAATGGCTGTATCATCTCCTGTGGGGTTTGGATTCATTCTATCCTCTGCCCTATCCAAGTTGAATGCAGGAATTTTGCAGGTAAATGTAGACTCATCCGAGGACCTTTCCATGGTAAACAAGCCCCTGTAATGCAGATATAATATTAAATATCGAAACTTCACTATTTTTGGGAACACATATTTACAGGCATGTAAAACAAGTGAGAAGAAAAGGTATGCTAAGGTGTCCATAAATGTAGCCACTTACACCACATTCTGATGCTTTGAATTTAGGACATACTAGCACATCAACTAATTTTTTCATGATACTACCGTAAGTAAAAGGCATTGGAGTACCAACCAAGATAGCGCCATGCTGTATAATCACAGCGGGAAGGGTCATAAACCAATTAATGTGTACTATTTACAGGGCTGTCACAGTGAAGAAGATAATAAAAAATAGTCAAACCTGATGCACATGTGCTTACTTCACTGCCATTGGTCAGCAGGTATTAGCTGATCTAATCCCAATGACCTTAGTCTAACGTGTCTAACTGGGAAGACTCAATACATCCACACATCCCCTTACCTAACCTTACCTAACCTTTCACTGTGTCAGCCAGATAAGCTCACTGTGATGAGACATTCCAATTTTTCGATTTTAAATAACCTTTATACTGTTTCCATGCAAAAAAGGTTGTAATAACATATTTGTTTTGTTTTTGAAATACATTGCAGCGACCAATTTTGATCATTATAGCAACGTCCTGCTTTTTTGGTGGAGGAAGACAACAGACAAATATCTGGGTAGAACCACTGGCACACAGCAAATCAACAGGAAGACATACCCACATTAAGTCCTTCACCCTGAACGGGACTCGAACCCACACAGTAAGAGGCTAAGCAGTCAGAGAAGTTACAAATCCACGACTCCACCACTGCGCCATGGGCACCCTCACACTTACATACACTGTGTACTTTATGTCAATACATGTATCCTATTTCAAAGGGCACCCATGGCTATGCTGTTAATTGCCAATTTATGACGTCTCAGAATCTCATTGTATTATTATTTTTTACAAACACATGCCTACAACCATGCCTACATACCACATATATCCTGTTGGAGATTCAAGTGAAACATGGCTGTTGTACTGAAATGCTGGAGATTCCTTTGTCAGTTTTGGCTCCTTGCCAATGACACCACGACCCTGCATGGACTCGAATGAATTACTTTTGCTGAACACCTTCCAATGACGCTCTCGTAACTGCACAGTCTCATCTCCTAGGTTCTCTAAGCGAACACAGTAACGCCACTGAAAAAACAACAACATTCATCTAATGTCCCATGGTCCCACGGATAATATTTACTAAATTGACAGCACAGCACAGCACAAACAGGCTCATACCACCATGTTTGTTTGTATCCATAAGTTACACGGGGCATAAAAACACATATAATCTAGCTTGTTGTGTAATCTGGGATTGGGATGGGATTAGCCGGCATTTTTACTGATAATGTGCAGCGACATTTCTATCATTATAGCACAGGGGCACTTATGAGACGCCCAGGGACTGAACCCGGCCGGTCCATTATACTGACACTAACGAGTCGGGTGTAATGCTTAGCCCTGAGCGTTAGGAGGGAAGCCACTACTACCAACTTTGAAGTCTTTGGTTAGACCTGGCCGGGGTTTGAACCCACGACCTCCCGATCCGCATGTCGATGCTCTACCACCTGAGCTATTGCGGCCGGTGTGTGTAATCTGGTTCCTACAGAATATATCATATTCTTTATAACAAATCATATATATCTTTACAACTCACCCAGTATTTATTGTTACAACTCACCTATTACTATTTATTGTAAGAATGACTCACCACTATCTATTGTAAGATCAACTCACCCAGTATTTATTGTAAGAATAACTCAACCAGTATTTATTGTAAGAATAACTCGCCCAGTATTTATAGTAAGATCAACTCACCCAGTATTTATTGTAAGATCAACTTGCCCAGTCTTTATTGTAAGAATAACTCAACCAGTATAAATCGAAAGAACAGGTCAAGTAGTATTTATTTTTAGAACAACTCACCCAATATACTTTGTCACAACTCCCCCAGTATTTATTGTAAAAACTCACCAACTATTTATTGTAAGAATGACACATCCACGTAAAAATTAATCGAAAGAACAGCTCAGTTGGTATTCAGTGCAAGAACAACTAAAACAGTATTTTTTTTAAGATTAACTCACCCAGTATTTATTATAAGACTCCTGTTTCCCAATGTAGAAAGGTATCACAGTAACTCTGATATTCTCTGTAGTTTCTTTGTAAACATCTGACAAACATAACCAGGGGTGATTTCTCTCTTGAAACTTCCTCAGTCCATCTTTAGGCACATACTTGGGTCCTTTAGTGAGAAAAGATATATTTGATTATTAAATTTCTATGTAATTTATTGTTTTGTTTTGTATATTGGGTAAGATTCCAACCAAAAGACTTGTATTTTATGAAACTTGTTAAGAAATCATTTAGGCACTTTCTATATTGTAGAAATAAGTGAAGCTCTGAACTTTTAACTACTTTTTAGATAAAATAAAGTAGTGGCAAATATGAAAAAAACCCACAAGAAATAGACAAAAATTGGCTTAAAACCAAAAATATAAAATGCTCATTTTTTTTAGGAAGCAAACTAGGGACCTATTGTCTGACTGATAACTGGTTTATTTAAGGGTCAGCACATATATTCGTATTTTATCATGACCCTGTCATGTTGCCCCAGCATGACATCAAAGAGTTGTGTCCAATGTGCCATCAGGTATCCAATTTCGGTTACCTACTTAGCTAAAAAGCTTAGATAGATGAATAATTTCGTATTTTGGTCCTAATATAAGGTGAATATTTGAGTGTGTGAATTTACCAGCCTTACTTTTGCCCTAGGTTTACCTTATAGTTGTACAACATTGGACCCCCATTTGACCCGCAATATGGGGTGTTTAATTATAGTTGTTTGGTGTTTATAAGTTTTGGCTTTAGGTTGACATCTTCCAATTTGTTAAAACGAAATTGTTATTGGAAGGGGTCCTCCTATGCCCATTTCCTTTTTGGCAGTAGTGGGGTGTGTGTTTTAAGTGTGTAGGGGTCCTGTGCCTGTTTAACCGAGTAATCATGTCTGGACGACCGAGGCCTGACTGCCCCTCAACCATTCTCCTTATTGTACACTTTTGTATATACAAGGAGAAAGTCCTCGGCTATGGCAGGAAAGAGAGTATAATTGTATTTTGAATAGCTTGCTTTTTACATTTTATGAACATTTTACTCTAAACTGAAAAGGAAGTTACATGGGTTAGTACAATGCAGTTGATGTATATACATTCAGTGGGATTTTTTTTTTTTTATATATATTTTTTTTGTTTTTTATATATTTTTTTTGTTTTTTATATATTTTTTTTCCACTGATAGTGCAATATCAATATTGTGCAGGGGAAGGGGGTTGTAGTTCTCTGTTATATTTACATGCTTAAGTGCCTTCTTTCCCATACTTTTAATTGTCGGTGCGCAAGCTATTGTAGGGCAGTCCATAGCCCTGACTGTGCCACTGAATTCTTGGTACACACTTGATTCATGAAGTTTTGTTATACAACAATGAGCAATTCATTTTCAACATAATCATCAACATTATCATTTTGATAAGTTGCAGCCAGCACTTATCAATTCATTTGGATTACAATCAGGCCAAATGAGGGATTAATTGCTATTGCTTGGTCAGTCTTCTGTACTAAAAATCCTTATTGTTTTCAATTGTACTGTACAAATTTCAGTATTCTTTGGAAGATATGTGTTTAAAGCATATATACAGCATATGTTTTTTCAATGGTAAGCAATGGCAAAGACTAAAAGAAAGATGTACCATCAATGTGGCCTGACAACAATAAGACATTGGCTTTTCTGGGACAATCATAGTATGACGTTCCCAATGTGATTTCCCAGCATGGGCATTATCTAGAAGGGGCAGAAGGTTGGTGTTCACTAAAGAAGGCCATTTTCGATGCATTGAAAAGTTATGAAAACCAAACCATTTAGGCTGATAAAGTAAAATTTACTCACATAGTCTGTTGCTTAGACATATTCAGCAAATATAAAAGCTGTAGATTGCAACATACTGTATGTTGAATTTTTTTTAAAAAATCTGTTTTACAAGAACTTATATTCCTCATGCATGATAATATGACAGTACCTTTTTCTGGATCTGATTCTATCGTGAAGAACTTATCAAACCATTCATGGTGTACAGGCCGTGACTTTTCTGTACTAGTGTAGGGCAGGATATCTTCATGGGCAACGTAATCAATCCCTGCAATAGAAAAGGCATAAGGGTGTGATCACACATGCCAGAAAACAATGCAAAGGGTATTCATTTTGAAGAAAAATTATTACGATACTTTTCAAGGGTGATATTTACCATCAAATTTGATTATATATTTTTCTGAAGACATTTTTTAATGAACATATTGAAATCAATGTTTTTTTATTAAAAAAATAAATTACATTCTTCTGACTGTAGTGAATAAAATATGCTTCATTATATAAGTTTGATATTGTTTAAAAATTCTTTCTGCCAGTTGATTCATATGCCATACAGACATAGGTTTCATTTGTGTAATTTCTCTTTAAGACAGACTTAAGCAATATGCTACTGGGTTAGATGTAATCTGTGAAATATTAATGGATTGTTACCTGGTATGGCATATGGTTGAAGGAAGAGACTGTTTCGATGAATATAATCTGATGGTAAAAATGTTACAGACAAACTTTCAGCTTTCTGAAACAGAAGATGAATAAAATTCTGATAGTAGAAATGTCACAAACTCTCAGCTTTCTGAAACAGAAGATGAATAAGATTCTGATAGTAGAAATGTCACAAACTCTCAGCTTTCTGAAACAGAAGATGAATAAAATTCTGAAAGTAGAAATGTCACGAACTCTCAGTTTTCTGAAACAGAAAATGAATAAAATCTGATTGCAGAAATGTCACAGTCAAACTCTCTCAGCTTTCTGAAACAGCAGATGAATACAATCTGATTGGAGAAATGTCAAAGACAAACTGTCAGCTTTCTGCAATATTAAAGTGAACAGTTAATCATCTACACAATTCCATATTAACTCTTATGTCAGACTTTAACAAAAATAGCAAAGAAAAATACCTATGTATGAGGAATTCCTACTTTATGTATCATTAGTTCTTGTACTTAAATTATAAGCTACATAAAACTTGTGCCAACACAATTATAATTAATTATTATTGGTGAAAACCCCAGCAACAACTTGGTAGAACCATAGATACACCAAAGTTTAGTTGAAAGATGTCACATGGAAGTTTTTCTTTTGTCAAGGACTAGAAGTCACATATACATAGTTTCCACATCAGTGAAGATCCCTTATCTTAGCAGCCATCTTTGATGGCAACTTCAAGTGATTTTCATATGAATTGTATACAAGCGTAAATTTTATTTTCTTGTAATTTCTTCATTTGTGGTCCAAAAATTAAAAGCTATACACCATTGGAAAGCTCTTGAAATTCATATTTTAAGAATGCAATATTTTTTTTAAATTAATAAATGCACAAAGAATAAATTAACAAAAATAAATAAAATTATTTGCTCACCCTTAAACAAAATGAACAGTGTATCTTTTGTTTTGTTTTTTTTACTTTTTTAACTATAAAAATATACTTTTGATATTTAAAATGCTTCATAAAAGCTGTTTAATGTGATATAATATTCAGTAAAATAGACTGAAAAAAACACACTACAGTATTGAGTTTAATACAGCAAATATTTCCACATTTCAGCCTGCATCAGCTTCTGCTTTAAAGATGTCTTATCAGTGCCTATGACATCAAATGGAAACTATCTATAAAAAGATTAAGATTGATACGCACACCCCAATAGGGGATATTATTATTATTGTTATTATTTTTATTATTATTATTATTCTAAGCATTTATTCAGTTATAGAAATAATTCAATTAAGTTTAAATAGAATGCATCATAAACTATAGTATTGTACTAGGTACATACCACATGAGCCCAATCTCTCTCATCAACCAGCACCTGGTAATATAGATGACTCTTTTTACGAATTCCTTTTGTTTGAGTCTGTTCACCTGTATTTCTGAAAAAGAAAATTAAAAAAAAATTGTTCTATGGGATGGGATGGGATTGGGATTAGCCGGCATTTTTGCCATTACTGCGCAGCAACATTTCTATCATTATAGCACAGGGGCACTTATGAGGTGCCCAAGGACTGAACCCGGCCAGTCCATTATACTGACACCGACGAGTCAGGCGTAATGCTGTCCCCTTAGCCCCGAGCGTTAGGAGGGAAGCCACTACTACCAACTGTAAAGTCTTTGGTTTCAACCGGCCGGGGTTCGAACCCACGACCTCCCGATCCGCAAGCCGACGCACTACCACCTGAGCTATTGAGAAATTGTTCTATACGTTTTCAATACACAAGTTATTTTCATATGAAATTATGCACTACATCAGAGCAGAAACAAAGAAATTTTCAGTTTACTAAAGATTCTAATTTTGACCTTAAAGGAGTTTGAAAACTTCTTATAAATTATAATTATTACTTGAAGACAAATAAGAATACTTAATAATAATAATAATAAATGAATCATAATTAACATTTACCAAGCCAGTTGTATAATGAGTATACTGTTGCTAGAAGGTTTTTTTCGGGGGCAAATATTTGGGAAAAAAGAAAGAGAAATACTAGACTGACTTGTTTTCATCTGTGTGAACTATGTCTCTGTCATACACTCTGGCTAGCCATGGGTGAAGGATCATCCCTCGATACGGGAACACCTTGTGTAGGAACATCTGTAGAAACAAATAACAACAGAGTTCACCAAATCTATTCTAATGAAGTTATGAAGAGTAAAAAATATAGCAATACTGTGTAATGTAATTCTTGAGAATAAATGGTCCGTTATTTATGCTTAGGAAGAAGTAGTGCGTGTGTAGCAATACTGTGTTATATAATTTTTACGGTATGTTTCAGATGGAATTCAGCCTGATAATAATTTTAGATAAAATCTGAGAGTAAACTTGAATATATATATCTACAGTGTAAATGATACAAAGACTTGCCCATGTACAAATGTAGTCATTGGATATCAGAGCATTCAATGTACTTGAGTGGTTTGTTAAATTTTTCAATTTAAGTTATATTTGAAATGCAACATTTGGGTTAGTTGTTACATTATAATTCAAAGTTAGGTTTTGGAATCCTATATAAGTCAATCATAAAGCCCTCTCAATATAATTTTCTCTGTACTATTACAGCAGCAACAAGGTTACACAAGCGGACACAAACATTCCTTGTTAAGATCTTGTTTTCCTTGGTAAAATCCAGGCTTAGGGCTTACAATAAACAAAATCAAAGTAATTTTAACAAACCTGTCCTGCTGAATATGCCTCTGCTTCATGTTTTGGTTCTTCTAATTTTCCAACCTCATACAATCTATAAATGAAATTAACATTGTTTTTTTAAGTCTCAAAACTGATATCAAATTATGTTTTCATAGTATCTAACATTGAGCCGCCATTCATCCATATCGGATTGATATTATCCAGGACTCTTATTATCCCTCTTGTGAGGGTGAGGCCTGTCTGTCCTGTTGACATCAAATTTCCCTCCTCCAGGCCTGGCGATCTCGGGGATTGACACTTCCAAATCCTGAATACTCATAGTTCCTTTTTTTTTTATAGAGTTTTGAAAGTCAGAACTAAGTTTCTGTACAAAAAACAAACACTAATGCGAAATTGCCAACAAATCCATGCTTCAGAATTAATATATATAAATTGCTAAATAAAAATAAAGCAATTATGTTAATAGTTTACTGCTAAAACAAAACACAAGAAAACAGTAAATCGTTAAGAGATCCGATCTGCAAAAACAATTTTCACCCCAATAGGCTTCAAATCCACATTCGCCAACTTCAGAATCAACTGATGTAGCAACTAAATTACCTTGCCGACAGCTCTGGGAAAAGAATATTCACTACACTCCTCCTCCCATTAACCTTTAGGCAGCTGGCATAAACTGATGTGATCTGAACTGGAAAAATCCCATTACCCCTAGTGGGGATCGAACACATGACCTCCTGCTCCAGAGTCAGGTGTTTTACCAACTGAGCTACCTTCTTGGCCGACAGCTGGAGAGCACATTTATCACTGACATACCACTTCAATTTTTTATATTTAATTTAAATTATGGAATATTTTATTATATTTGGTACTAGATTGTATTGTTTGTCAACATTTAACGTGTGTCAAATTTTATTTGTTTCACGCTGTATATATTCTGATGGTGTCCGGATTTAAGTGCTATCCGAATTTAACACTTTTTATTTTACTTATATTTTCTCGTACTCATAAATGATTTGCACAGCGTTTTACATACTTGGCATTTTCATATTTCAAAAGTAATAACTTACTTTGTCGTGTACAACCGATAGCAACAGCATCTTTTTTCTCTCTTTAGCAGAACGTGAAAACTTTTCTGCAGCAATGATCGAGTTGCTGACATTTTGTTATTTGTTTAGAGTGATCTCCCTTGTCTTCCTTTGCATTAATAATCAAAGCGCTGAAAAAACGTACTAAGAAGCCGCCAAGGATTCAGCTGCAATACAACTCCCTTTTTTAAATATAGAATATATATTGGGACAAAAACTACAGCACATGCAGTCACTTATAATATTAAACCTATAATATTTTCCATATGATTGTCTATTAACTACTCATAAATTCTACAGGACGCGACCAAAAATACACTGAGTTCAAAATTAACTCTCAGTTATAAGTTGGTTGACAGATTACTAGACGACTCACCGCCCTTACCAACTCACCGCCATTCAAGGCTGGTCGACTCATCGCCTATTTTATAGTTTCCACGCATTCATCAAGGTTGAGGACCAACTGAAACAAGTCCCTCTAGCATTTGTGGTGATGTCGGGGAAATCACGACGAGATTATGAAGCTGTTTTGAAGGTGCTTCTAGAGGAGCTGCCCGCTCCTCCCAAGGTCAAGTCAATCACCAATGACTTCGAGGCAGCTATTTGGCAAGCGGTTAAACGAACCCTCCCAAAAGTTACGATGAAGGGCTGCAATTTTTTATTTCACCCAGGCTGTTTGGAGGAAGCTACAAGAAGTTGGGCTCCAGAACGCTTTCTACAAGAAAGAAACAACGTACAAGTTCTACAAGACTCTGATGGCGCTAGCCTATCTGCCTGCTGCCCATATCAGAGCTCAGTTTGAGGACTTAGTTCAGATGTGCCCTGCAGAGGGGAAGATCCGCGAGTTGGTGGACTACATTGAACGTCAGTGGATGGACAACGCAGTCTTCCCGGTAGAGTCTTGGAGTGTCTTCATGAGACCCTTGCGCACCAACAATGATGTGGAAGGGTGGCACACCCGACTCAACCAGACAGGGAAGGCCAACCTGAATATCTACCAGCTGATCTCTTTGCTGCATGATGAAGCCAATGCTATCCCCATGCAGATTAGATTAGAGTCGACCAGTGGTTTTTTAAAATCGGCGATGAGTCGACCAACCTTGAATGGCGGTGAGTTGGTAAGGGCGGTGAGTCGTCCTGTTACCGGTTGACAGAGCAACTTAAGTAACCGGCTCCGCGTCAACACTACACTTACAGATCTGAGTCTTAATCCCGCTTGTAAACATTGTATAGATCCGCAGAATGCAGTGAGCCCCGCGTGGGATAACACAAATACCTCGGCCTGGAATAGTTTCCACATTTGTGAAGATCCCTTTATATCTTGGCAGCCATCTTTGATGGCAACTTTAAGGATTTTCAGATGAATTATATAGAAGGGTTCATTTTACTTTCTTGTAATTTCTTCATTTGTGGTCCAAAATCAAAAGCTATACACCATTAGAAAGCTCTTGAAATTCATATTTTTAGAACACAACATCTTTAAAATTGATAAATGCACAAATAATTAATACACATAAATAAATATAATTATTAGCTCATCCTTAAACAAAACGAACGGTGTATCCTTTTGGTTGTATTTTTTTTTTTTACCTTTTAAATTATAAAATATATTTTTCATATTTGAAATACTTCATAAAAGCTGTTAAATTTGATATAACATTAAGTAAAATAGACTGAAAAATAAAAACACAGTGGTAAGTTTAATACAGCACATATTTCAATATTTCGGCCTGCATTAGCTTCTCCCTTTAAAGATGGCTGCCTTAAACTGTCTTATCAGTGCCTATGACATCACATGGAAACTATCTATATAACGCACAGCCCGTGGAACACTCGTCCTAATAACTCTTCTCTCCCTTCTTTGGCCTCTTTAGTCAATGTGTGATATTAATGTACGGCCTTGTTCATTCATAAATATGCATGTCATGTATGTCTGCATTACGAAATACAATCACGTGAACATCTTGTTTGAACGATTACAGTATTAACGTTAAATTTTTAAGCATGCCTGGGCTGCGAGACCGCCCCAAAAATGTGTCAGTTACATCCTCTGAATTATAAGTTTGCACAAATCATCACAACATGTATAATAAAGAAATAATATATATTCAGGTTAAACCGACATTTTGTGTTAGCTTGTAGATAAGATCTAAATTTACTAATTTGCTCATATTTGCATTTATTGTAATTGATGCATAAGTAGTGAATAGGCTACAACTAACTGCTTCACACATAATTCTGCAGAACTAACAATTTTAGGCTCTCCCTGACAAAATATAGATAGTTTCCATTTGATGTGATAAGACACTGATAAGACAGTTTAAGGCAGCCATCTTTGAAGGCAGAAGCTAATGCAGGCCGAAATCTGGGAATATGTGCTGTTTGAAAACTCACCGCTGTGTTTTTATTTTTCAGTCTATTTTACTGAATTCTATATCAAATTAAACGGCTTTTTGATATATCGGAATATATATTAAGAGTTGATGCTGAGAAGGTTAGTTGTAGGAACAAAATGTACGTAACTTACTTACGGTAAGTTAAATTTATTCTTTGGGATGTGGAGTAGGGGTTGTGGTTAATGTCCTGCCAGTTGAAGTCATATTATTTGACAAATGTGTTAAGTACTGTTTTCACTGTAAAAGCGTGCCGTGAACACGTGACCACGCCCGGTCGAAAGGGCCTACTCCTAAAAACAACCTTAAATAACTTGAAACAATCAATGCATCTACTTAAATTCATCTTTTTAGTTGTTGTGTGTGTAAGCTGTTTTTTTTTGTTATTGTTTTTTTCTTTGTTGTTGTTTTTTGTCAATTTTTCTTTATTTGTTGATTAAATTTTAATTTCCTACCATTTCAAGAGTTGGTATATCTCGGGTTGTGACGCATTTTTCTTCAGTTGTTTTTAAACAACAGTAGATAAATGAATGTCTGTTTCAATGTTCCAAAACTGCTCTTTGGCAAAGGATACAAACAAGATCTTGCAATGATTACAATAACTATGATGAGGAGGAAAACGTGATGTTGTTTATTATAATGATTTAATGATGACTTAGACTGGAAAGAGATATGCTGGTTATCATTAAATCAGAAAAACGCAGATAATTCACGAATCATCCCTCGGATGTATGTAGGTAGTCGGATCACCATAGCCATTTTCCTAAATGGGACTACTTTTGAGACAGACGCCAAAACAAAGATGGCAGCTCGGGTGACACAGCTCACTACAGTACGATGCCAGTTAAACTTCAATTTGTGGCGGCTTCAAATTTAAATCATCCAATTTTAATTTACCTAGCGCAGCAGACACGCAGCTATCAAACTATGGCATTGTTTATGTTTTGTGCGAACTACATTTTAGGCATATTCTTCTTCTGACTTCCGGCAAACAAAGCGATCGTGATTTGAGTAAGTATCATTGCACCAGATACATCCGAGGGACAATTGTCCCGAGGACGGAATTACCCGAGAAGTTCCGATTGGGTTATGATCGCGATAAAAATACTTATTGGTGATGATTCTAATGCTGAAGATTTTTCTGCAGAGATGGCGTTGCTGCTGCTTATGATGATTATTATTGATATGATTAAAAGTATTGGTAATGTTGATTATATTGAAATTTTGGTGATGGTGCTGATGCTGCTGTTAAATAAAGTTATGTTGTCGCCGTTGTTGATGATGATGATAATAATATTTATAATGATTATAGTTATTTTAGTCTGTTGCTGCTGATATCATCATCATCATCATCATCATCATCATCATCATCATCATCAAGAACATCATCATCATCATCATCAAGAACATCATCATCATCATCATAATCAAGAACATCATCATCATCATCACCATCATCATTATTTTTAAGATAATAAATATTAAATTGTATCAAAAGTCACATGAGTTTAAACAAAAGATGCTTTTGATAATTAGGATGGGGTAGTCGTGGTGGTGGTGTTGATGACAAGGACGATGGTCTTTATTTTGATGCTATTGTTGTAGTTGTGGTGAAAATAATGATGATGGTAGTGGTCGTAGTAGTGATGATGCAGTTTGTTGCGGTAGTGATGATAATGGTATTGTTGGTGGTGGTTGTGCTGATGATGGCGATGAAAGATAATGTTGTTTTAATGATGATTATGATTTTGATAATGATGATGATCATATTGCTAGTGTTTGTGTTAGTTTTTTGTTAATGCTGCTCCTGATGATGCTGCTGCTGCTGATCATCATCATGAAGATGAATATGATTTTTATAATGATGGTGGTGGTATTGGTGGCATCATCATCATCATCATCATCATCATCATCATCATCCCTATATTAACCAACATCACATCTTCAACATAAAGATGATAATTATCATCGTCATCATCATCATCTTCATCATCGTCATGTTCATCATTATCAACAACAACAACATAACTTAGTAATACATTGTTATTATAGTTTACTTAGATTTATATATGCAGCAACAGCAACAACCAACCAACATTGATCATCATCATCATCATCACAACCAACACAGCCACAGTCATCATCGTTGTCATCACCAACATCACCATTATATCAAGAACATCAACATCATCACCCCAATCACAGTCATCACCAACATCATTATCAACAATATTACCAATAACAATACCATAATGAACATTAAGATCATCATTATAATCATCATCACCATCATCAGCACTATCATTATTACAAAAATCATCATCATCTGCATGATCATAATAATCGTTATCATCATCATCATCATCATCATCTGCATCATCAACAACATTACACAAATTAGCTGGACGTCGCAAATATGACCAAATATGTGTCGGTGGGATGTAACAAAAAACAACAACAACAAAAACACACAAACAAAACAACATTTACCACCAACACAGCCTCAATCATCATCATCAACAACAACAACACAACCACCATCATCATCATCACTATCATTACCAATATCATTACCAACAGCAATATCATCATCAACATAAAGAACATGGTCATCATTGTCACCATTATCATAATCATCAGCAGTACCACCATTTTTATAAAAATCATCATTATCTTCATGATCATCATCGTTATTAACAAATCATTATCATCATAATCGACAACAACAACAACCACCAACACAACCATAGTTCTTATCATGATCATTATCATCATCATCACAATAATTATCAAAATCATCATCATTATTAAAGCAACAGTCATCATCATCATCATCATCATCATCATCATCATCATCATCATCATCATCATCATCATCAACACCATAATCACTACATCAACCACCAGCATCACTACCACCACTACCACCACAAAAACAACATCACTATAACCATCATCATCATCGTCGTCGTCACCCGTCACTAATCAATATTATCATCATAATTACCATCATCATTAGCAACAACAATAGAATCATCAACTATCATCTTCTGCATCATTAACATCACCAACACCACTACCAACATCATCATTTTACATGATCCTCTGTCTTTTGACTTCGGGAGATAGGTTGAGGCATTTACGGATATTGTGGAGACTTTAAGTGCCGAACAATGAAACTACAACATGAACGAATGGCACAAAATGTAGCAACACGCGGAAAAGCATTTCATAAAAATATAGGTTCGGTGTGTACCGGCAGGTTTCTCTTCTATTTCATCATTCTGTTGTTTTTGTTGATCAGGAACATGACGAGGAGAAGGCTGCTGCAGACGACGACGATGATGATGATGATGATGATGGATGATGATGATGATGATGATGATGATACTTTTCCTATACATATTATACAGAGATGTGTATGCTCTAAAAATAGATATTTTACCTTCTGCTGTATTGTCTTCTATTGCTTTTAAGGTGAGGCCAATACTGCCGATGGTGAAGATGGTGTGGTGTTACTGCTGAAGAAAACCAATCTCGAAGAAAAAGGACCCTGATGATCTTAATAAAAGTTCTTAATCTTATATTGGGAAACATTTTTATGCAAATACATGATTATGCATATTGCCGCTTTTGTTGGTGATACCGTTGTTGTTGTTGTTGATGATGATGATGATGATGATGATGATGATAATGGAGTTGATGATGTGATGATGATGTTGTTGTTGATGATGATGATCATCATCATCATCATCATGATGCGGTGATCATGATGATGATGCGATGATGAAGAAGAAGATGATGATGCGATGATGATGCGATGATGATGATGATGATGATGATGATGATATTACTGCGTGTATTATGACAGAGGTTATGATTTATAAAATGCAATTTAAACTAAAAAAGGCTGAAGATTCGGATTTTGAAATTGATTTATTTGCAGTTTATTATTGTTAAGAATTTTGACCCCTGGTTTTTGTTAAAGATGATGAAGTTACTATTGGTGATAATTTTATAAAAAGAAATTAGGGGAAAAAAAAGATTGATGCTACTATATGCTGTTACTTATGATAATGATTGTTGACATCATTTGTGTTGTTCTTTATGTTGTTTTAGATGATGATGATATAGATGACGGTATTGTTGACATTTTCTATGATGATGATAAAAATATTGTTATTAAACCAAGTGTTGTGTTGATGGATTGACTGTTAACCTTTAGTATTTCATATATATTTTTTAACTGAACGTGACTAAAACATTTAGACCTAAACTAGACTTCTTTGGGACTCTTAAACTTGCCTTAATAGACGTTTACCGAATTGAAGTTGACCTATGGCAAAGACCGGTCCACTCCAGGTACGGGAGGCCCCGGGTTCGATCCTGGGCCGCGACATACCAAAGTCGTTAAAAATGGTAGTGGTATAGCTCCCTTGCTAACGCTCAAGCAAATATAAGGGTAGTTCCACGACAGGTTGGCCCGGTGTCAGGATAATGTGACTGGGTGTGGTATCATGCCAGGTGTTCACAGCATGCTATACACAGTGAAGGCAGCACTATATCTGCTTCAAGTGGACACCGTCTCCAGATAACTGAAATACTGTTGGTGGGACGATAAACCTAATAAACAAACAAACAAACAGACCGGTCCATTAAGACAGACTGATATCAAACTGCCCTGACAGAAAAGACGGACTGACCGGACGGATGGGAGACGAACTGACCTGACGGACGGACTGACCGACCGACTTAGTGACGGAATGACCGACGGACGGACCGACCAGACGAAATCGGACCCGACCGACTGACTGACCTGACGCACGGACGGACTCTCAAGAGTGGCGTCCATTGCAGTTTAAGAGAGAGAGATTAGTCTAAGAATTTTTTTTTCTTGTCTCCTGCTCTGGATTGTGTATTTTGTTGAGAATAATCTATTAAGGCAGAACATGTTTTTACTTAGAATATTTCTGTTGTTTCACAGTCTTCATCGGCTTGTTAATCTTCGTTTACAGGGTGTCACGTGACGTTTAAAACTCAACTGGGACGGAGGACTGATCTTAAAAAAACTCCAGTGCAACGAGTCAACAATAAGACAGAACGGTCTGCGAAAAAGCGCTTACAGGATTATGGGCATGGAGTAAAACTGACGACAATAAAACGTTCTACACAAAACAACGATGCATGTGTGTACTTTGCATGCTATTTATAGGCTGTCATTTGTAAATTTAACATATAACTTTATCTATATATGTATGCACTGAACTATTATATAACGCGGAAGCACAAATCCGCAAATAGGCTAGTTGTAAAGTTTTATAGTATAGAGGTGACTTAAATCGAGTAACATCGCAGTCTTTGTCAGGAATGACTCCACTGAATAACACTATCATTGTGTAACGTGACTATTGTTGCGTTAATAAATAATTCTCAAAATCTTTAAAATATTTTATTTCAAAACGACGTAATAATTATGATCCCTCGATTTTTTTTGTTCATAGATGTATAAGAAATCGAATATCGAGTTATATCGAATGTTTCTTTCCGGGCAGAATGCCCTAAAATCCACCTAACAATATACTTTATACATGATTCTGGGGCCAATCTATGACGTCAAACACGAAGTCACCCATCCGTACTCCAGCCATAGTAATCGTTGCTTAACCGCGCAGCTTTGGAAGCCGCTTAAACCGTGTCGCTTAAGAGTTAACCCAGCGAGGCTGGTTTGAAGTGCTTACATTTCTTCCTCTGCGGTCATTACAAAACAACATGATTATATCGTTAAAAAACGGTGGCTGGTTGTAACAATAGCTTACTACAGACATAGGATTCATCATTAAAAGATCCTGTTGTGATGTGAAAATATAACTCCCACACTTATCTATGACACTGTTTGATGTGACAATACTATTCAGTTCAATTCAAAAATGTATTTGGCACATAGTTCGTTGCCATAACAAACGGCAACTCCCACACTCATCTGTTGACACTGCCTGTGGTATGACAATACAACGTCCACTCTAATCTATGACACTGTGGCGTGGCCATACAACGTCCTCTCTAATATATGACAATGTCTGTGGTGTGACAATACAACGTCCACACGAATCTATGACACTGAGGTGTGACCATACAAGTCCCACACTAATAAATGACACTGTTTGTGGTGTGAAGATACAACGTCCACACGAATCTATGACACTGAGGTGTGACCATACAAGCCCCACACTAATATATGACACTGTCTGTGGTGTGACAATACAACGTCCACACGAATCTATGACAATGTGGTGTGACCATACAAGTCCCACACTAATATATGACACTGTCTGTGGTGTGACAATACAACGTCCACACCAGTCTATGACACTTTGGTGTGACAACACAACTCCCACACTAACCGGGGCGCCCAAGGCCAAGCGGTTAGAGTCGCTGAAACTCCTCAGCCCCTCACCGCGTGGGTTCGAAACCCGATTGGGGCGAGAACTTTCATGTTGGGAAGTTTTCCAGCCTACTTGCAGTGCGCCATTGGTTCTACCCAGATGTAAGTCTGTCGTCTTCCTCTACCATTAATTAGCTGGACGTCGCCAATATGACCATAACTGTGTCGGTGCGATGTATAAAAAAAAACAAAAAGAAGCAAAACAAACAAACACAAATCACACAAATCTATGGCACTGTGGTGTGGCCGTACACCTCCCACACTAATCTATGACACTGTGGTGTGGCCGTACACCTCCCACACTAATCTATGACAATGTTTGTGGTGTGACCGTACACCTCCCACACTAATCTATGACACTGTGGTGTGGCCGTACACCTCCCACACTAATCTATGACACTGTGGTGTGGCCGTACACCTCCCACACTAATCTATGACACTGTGGTGTGGCCATACACCTCCCACACTAATCTATGACAATGTTTGTGGTGTGGCCGTACACCTCCCACACTAATCTATGACAATGTTTGTGGTGTGGCCGTACACCTCCCACACTAATCTATGACAATGTTTGTGGTGTGGCCGTACACCTCCCACACTAATCTATGACACTGTGGTGTGGCCGTACACCTCCCACACTAATCTATGACAATGTTTGTGGTGTGGCCGTACACGTCCCACACTAATCTATGACACTGTGGTGTGGCCGTACACCTCCCACACTAATCTATGACAATGTTTGTGGTGTGGCCGTACACCTCCCACACTAATCTATGACAATGTTTGTGGTGTGGCCGTACACCTCCCACACTAATCTATGACAATGTTTGTGGTGTGGCCGTACACCTCCCACACTAATCTATGACACTGTGGTGTGGCCGTACACCCCCCACACTAATCTATGACAATGTTTGTGGTGTGGCCGTACACGTCCCACACTAATCTATGACACTGTGGTGTGGCCGTACACCTCCCACACTAATCTATGACAATGTTTGTGGTGTGGCCGTACACCTCCCACACTAATCTATGACAATGTTTGTGGTGTGGCCGTACACCTCCCACACTAACCTATGACAATGTTTGTGGTGTGGCCGTACACGCCCCACACTAATCTATGACACTGTGGTGTGGCCGTACACCTCCCACACTAATCTATGACAATGTTTGTGGTGTGACTATACAACTCCCACACTAATCTATGACAATGTTTGTGGTGTGGCCGTACACCTCCCACACTAATCTATGACACTGTGGTGTGGCCGCACACCTTCCACTCTAATCTATGACACTGTTTGTGGTGTGGTCGTACACCTCCCACACTAATCTATGACAATGTTTGTGGTGTCCCAGTAGAACTCTCACACTAATCTATGGCACTGTAACGTGACAGTTCAATCCCCACTCTAATCTATGACAACGTTTGTGGTGTGACCGTACGACTTCCACACTAATCTGACACTGTTTGTTGCGTCATAGAACAACTCTCACACTAATCTATGGCACTGTAACGTGACAATACAACTCCCACGCTAATCTATGACATCAGCTTTTAGCAATACAAATTAAAGTAAAATGTACGTTATTTTCACTGCCTTCGATTTGAGTTATATCTCAAAGTCACGATTACCACCTTTAAATTATGTATAATGAAAATGGAGTTTTATTAAGTATATACGGCGAACAAGGAATTGTTACAAAGGTTAAATGACAAAACGTCCCATGTTAAGAATATGACATAACTGAAACTTATATTTCAGTAAGAGCACAGAAAACGCATAGGACAGACATAAAACACACAAATTGTTGATGTCATATTGGTGTGACGTAGATGTTATTATGATGGAATTCATTGTTTGTGTTCAAGTCTTTCTGCGACATCTGGCACGTGGTAAGGTCATGGCCTTGATTCATCAACGTATCACATCTAGTAGGAGCACCTCGATCTCTACTGTAGCGCCGCCATCGCTTAGTTGGGCGTCCAGTTCGAGACGTCACATTATTTGTAGATGGCGCTTGCAGTGTTTGGGAAGTGGTCGAAAAGAATACGACTGGCTCGTGTTGGCCACGTGACCCACGTCTGAGGAATGTGTTGATAATAAAATAAATAAAAAGGGAGATGAAGATTAAAAGTGCAGCAGACGAAGAACCGATTAGCACATAGAAGATGGGTCCAATGGGCGATGGATCGTCGCCATCTTGTTCCTTTGTGGATGACGCGGCAGATAAAAAGTCTGGAAGAAATAGAAGGGATAAAAAGATTTAAAACAATTAAATGTATAAAACAATACATAAAAAAGCACAATCAATTTAGGTCGTTTTTATCCACTGTCATTTAACGGTTGTTTATCCATATAACGGTCGTAAACTATGTTTTATCCCATGATTTCTCTTGGTTTCCAGTCAAAACATTCATTACATATTTTGTTATTGTATATGCCCTATGAATTTAAAGCATTTTGATTGGTTGATAGTTCGAAAAAAAATGATAATTACTCCGGGAATTAATGTTGACCTTTGCTATTTCTCACGACGTGTTAACTTTGCATGCGCATTGTAAACAAACATGGCGTCACGTAGCAAGCAGGCGAGAATGTAACACACCATGTCTTCGGACGATTTGGAAGCATTGAAGGAAAACGTTGAATCGAAACAGACCCAAAAGAGTGACATCAGTTGCCGTGAGTGTGTTTAGATAGTATCTTTTGCATAAGGTAATCAGTGCAGACTTCGAAAACATGATTGCTTCAAATTCAAGGGGTATATAATATCATAATATCAGAATATTTAAAGCGTTTTAATTGGTCCAGCGCTTGTCGCGTGTGGATCAATATAAAGTGATATTGACTCTAGAATGTTGTCACGTGTGCACCGAGAACATAATACTGCCTGTCGTCTTTTTTTACGTGCACTACTGCTACAACAACATGGCGTCTGGTAAAGGCATTCGACAGTTTGTCAGTGTGTCTGATGTTGTTTGGTAACATTAAGGGGGGAAATATAACATAGAAAAGAGCAAAAAGTGTAATCTAGGTTTCAGTGAATGCTTTTCTTGATTATCAGGCTTTGAGGAAATGAACGTTGACGAATTGGATCCACAAATAAAGTAATTATCAATAAAGCTTTAATTTCTTAGAACCTTTTTAAAACTCGTCCATGAGAAATGACAGTAAGCTCGCCATAGGCTCGCTTTGTATTACTTTTCCTGGACTCGTTAGATAAATGTCTGTATTAAATGACAACTTGAGTCATATCTTCTAATTAGCAATCTTCTCGTGCTGTATGACGTCATGTGTTTATTATGTCCACCACAAAATATCTAATAAATGTAACAATATCTGACCTCTGTTTGGCGTATTTTTGCATAATTTCTATAGAAAGATATCATACTTTAGTATAATCTTTTTCGATTTCAATTTTAAGATTATCTCAATTTGGGGTTGGGTGGGGCGGGAGTTTGTGTGTGTGTGTGGGGGGGGGGGGATTGGTTAGTATAACTCGTTAATTAACACTTAAAATGTTCATTCTTTTCAAATCTATAAATAAAAACGATTATGATATCTGCTTAAAATAGACATCGACCTCACAGCAGAAGACGTGGTTAAGCTAAAACATAATCGGTCACGTGGTTTTCTTAGTTTGAAAATAGCTAACTGTGCAGCGTGTCTCAGATAGGAAATACATGTTTGTAATGACGATTGTGGTTATGATTCATTCTACGGGCAGGTGTAGGACATAAATAAATAGTATTTTGCGAGATCTGTTCGGATAACAATAATGATTAAAAATCAAAATGTTTAATAAAAATATTTTTGTTCCAAACTGTCGGATAACACCTTAAATAAAAGAATGTATTATTGGCCAAGCTTTTAAGTATTTTTTATTTAAAACAAATAATACCACAAATGCAAAACAATGGCTTACCACTATGTTCTTCATTCCATTTTTTCATTCCCCTTAGCTTCTCACGTAGCCCTTCTGCAATAAAGTGTTTAGAAACTTCAGTCGAAGTATAAATTAAAACTGTGAAAAACGATTAACCTCTAGCTACAAAGATGTCTAGCGAACACTGGGTTATAAAGAAACAAGTATTTTTCCAATCTCCCATGCAGAGTTGTCGTTCGTTCCTCTCTCAGACACCTCTGCAATGGGCTCTGGTCTAGATTTTTGACGGAAATTTTAAAGTGTTATTTTAAGGATATTTTCAAATTAAAATAAAACTTCTACATAAAATGAATAAACATCTACTAAAAAGACATATATTGAAGTAAATTATTAAAGATATTTAATTAATTCAAGCGCACTATTTTTGGACTAATAATATAGTGATATTAATGCGCGTTTGTAAATAAACATGGACGTGATCCTTTTCGAAAGTCACGTGGATCGAAAGTAGTCCCGACATTAAGTGAGCCAATAACAGAGGTGAATGTATGAGCCGATGGTAGAGAGTGGTATTTTTCAATGTAAATAATTGGCAATAACATATAATTGTATGGACGGGAAGACATATTTCTTTTTTTACTCCTTCTATCGTTAATGAAGAACAATGATAGATAAGCATAACTGAAACCGATTCTTTTTTTAATGTTGAAACACATAAGTAATTTCCTTGAGACGAAAACACAAATTACATTTTATTTTATGTATGTATTAAATACATCGCAGTGACCAATAATGATCATTAAAGCGACGCCCAGCGATTTTGGTGGAGGAAGAACCCCAGATGAATGTCTTGATAGAGCCACTGGCGCACCCCCGGACACCGGGACGACCTTCCAACATTAAGTCCTTCGTCACGAACGGGACTCGAACCCACGCAAGGAGAGGCTAAGCAGTCAGGGGCGTTACAAGTCGGTAACTATCACTACGACAGCGGCGCCCTATACATTTTAAAAGTGGTAGCGGACATTTGCCTACATATAGTGCATATCGCAATATCATATTCCAGTGCTGGGGAGATTATTGCATGATATACGCAGACACGCACACTTAAGTCAAAATAAAGACGATTTTGAACTCTACATATACATCAGTTCTAAGACTGTGCAAAGAGGGGAATAAAACGCTCTAAATTTTCATTCTATCCCATTCTATACATAAGCACGGCGGGGATTTCTGTGAAAATAACCGTCACAGAGAGGATTACCCGGATAATGATAAACATGTGCATAATTTCAACAGTAAGTTATCACAGTTTGTTTGATTTTTAAAATAGCTAACTGTTTATTTGATTGTTGAGTTTTTCGTCCAACCAACAGTATTTCAGTTGTCTGGAGACGGTGTCCACTTGAAGCAGATATGGTGATGCCTTCACTGTGTATAGCATGCTGTGAACACCTGGCATGATACCAAACCCAGTCACATTATCCTGACACCGGGCCAACCAGTTGTGGAACTACCCTTATATTTGTTTGAGCGTTAGCAAATGAGTTATACCACTACCATTTGTACGACTTTGGTATGTCGCGGCCCGGATTCGAACCCGAAGCCTCCCGTACCTGGAGCCGACGCTCTGCCGATTGCCCTGCCAGGTCAGGTAAAATTGCTAATTGTGAAACGTGCCTCATATCATGTTTGTCATGTACAGAGCGATGAAGACGAGAAAAATAAAACCCAATTCATCATTATCAGTAAAGAAAGGAAATACATGTTTGTAATGACGAGTGGGGACTTCCGCTCTACATTTCAAATAGATATAGGACATTAGCAAACATCATTTCTCAGATCTTTTCAAGAAACAATGTTGTTGTTTAAATAAATCCATACCGCCGGATATAACGGCCTTTGATTCCGGAAAAATGAAGTTAGAAATATATTCAAGTTTGTTGTCTTTTTTTTATCAAAAATACTTACCGCCACTTTTGAAATGAATTGCTTGGATGGCAAACCCAGAGGATTCCCAAATGTTGTCCGAGACGAAACGAAGTTGTACTCGGGAATTTTTGGATACGTACGGATGTGGGTGTACATTTCCGCAATATCGTGATGGCGGGATCTTAAAGTCAATGGATCTGAAAATAAAGGCACGATAGCGCACGTAAGTATGAAAAAATATATTGCAAACCTACATTTGTAGGTACATATGTAGAGAAAAATGGTATCAAATAAATAGTGCAATTTCGTATCGTTTGATTTATTTCAATATAGCAATATCCCTTTGTAGTCTCATGTAATTGGTTGTTTCAAAAAATATACAAGAAAGAGCTAGGATGTGAGACATCCAAGGCGCCGTAGAGTGCATGCGCTTTAAACAAGAAGATGACTATCCTGGGAACTAGACACATGTAATTGGTTGTTTCAAAAAATATACAAGAAAGAGCTAGGATGTGAAACATCAAAGGCGCCGTAGAGTGCATGCGCTTTAAACAAGAAAATGACTATCCTGGGAACTAGACACTCTCTTACACTGTCGATATATTAAGTAAACATTTGACAGTCACGAACCATAACTCTGATGGGAAGTTGAGTATCTGCTACTTTGTTTTCATTGTTCTCTGCTACATCTGTATTCACAAGCTGCATTGCTAGCATCGGTATACTCGGCTTCTTTTGGTGAACAATACTTCGCCAAAAAGCTGCGAATTCCTATAAATGCCAGCTTCTTTTTATAATTGCAAGCTTTACATTATTCTTGCAAGTTACAATTGTAAAACACGGAATACTCAGTTCTTTTCTCGAAAAAAAAATGCCTCAACGAACAGCCGCGATTTCCTGTTTTGCCAGCTTCACTATCTTCACCATAAAATAAACGCATTCCAAAAGAGATACCGCCCTCCAGAGTGGCGCCTACGATACGGATATGCTTGTGGTCGTTACGGCGACGTTTTGTTTCTAGTGCCAGATCCCTATCAAATATCTGAGAACCACCGACGCACCGCAGTGCAGATGGAGCACCCACTTCAAATTAGTATCCGCCAGTTTGTCCAAACGTTTTCTTCTCTCAAATAACCAAATAAGTCATTGATACCTGAAAAGGTCTTGCAAAATGCTATTCATTGATGCCAAAGAACTGTGTAAACGGTCAACGATAAATCTCTAATCGTCAGTGCAAACAGGTGTTTCCTATCTGAGCCACGCTGCAGAGATATTTTTTAACTTAGAAAAACACGTGACCACATACCTTTATATATTCTTCCGGTTAATCCGCTCTGACGTCGATATCTATTTTTAGCACATGCCACCGCGCTTTTTATAGAGTTGGAAAGACTGAACATAACACTCCATTCGTCATTACAAACATGTATTTCCTATCTAAACAACGCACAGTTTGCTATTTTTAAACTTAAGAAACCACGTAACAATTTACATTTTAAGACCAAGTTACAGCATCACCAGGGTAATCTGCTCTGACGTCGGTATTAATTTTAGCAGAAATCCACAAGGTGTTTATTTATAGATTTTGAAATGAACATTTAGAGCGATATTTTTCACGTTTTTAACTATCTAACAGTTAGTCTGGTTCCCAGCGTACTATCTTACGCAATAGTACGTCTGGCTGATGCTAACAATGGCGGCCTCCGCTGTATTGGAAAATAACACGGTAATGTTTGGTGTTAAAACCTTTGCAAGTGTGCCAAGAAGTTAAGACTCTATAATTAAGTATTGTAAAAACATTATTGTAAAAACATCGACACTATTCTACTAACAAATTTCTAGAAACAGGTAATGTACCATTTAAAATTACTTATTGTAATCGCTTATATGAACTAAGTTACGATCATAATAAAAACATCTTTCGAATGGCACAGCGA
Source organism: Sinonovacula constricta (assembly GCA_007844125.1). Lineage (NCBI taxonomy): Eukaryota > Metazoa > Mollusca > Bivalvia > Cardiida > Solecurtidae > Sinonovacula > Sinonovacula constricta. Next base: position 20,647,105 of record CM017559.1, on the reverse strand, counting down.
TAAATTATAACTCGTGCTTCGCTAAATGTGTCTGTAAACTTACATTGGCGGTCGCCATTTTCAGCCTGTGCCTGACCCGATTAACGGAGTGAAAGGGGAAGGAACTCCAGACTATCTAACAGTTGGGGTCATGTTCAATGTCGTCCTTGTTAGATTGAACGACGAGTATATGTAGAATTCATGCCCATATTAAAGGTGGCATCCGACAGTTTCCCAATATCTAATATATCATATATGTAACAATATCTATTTGGCGTATTTGTACATAATCTGCAAAAAAATCGTACTTTAGTCTAAGTTTTCACGATTTTCAACAGCATCTCATTTCTACGGCAGTAAAACTCGTTAATCAACACTTAAATGTTCATTCTTTTCAAATCTGTAAATAACAACGATTGATCCCTGCTAAAAATAGACATCACGTCACAGCGGATGTCGTGGATGAGCTAAAACATAAATGGTCTCTTGGTTTTCTTAGTTTAAAAATATCAAACTGTGCAGCGTGGCTCAGATAGGAAACGCATGATATTGAAAAGACGATTGTGTCGTTATGGTTCACTTTTCAGAGGGGTGTATGACATCAATATACACCATTTTGTGAGACCTTTTCGTGTAACAATGGTTTATTATGATGTTAAATGAAAATACTTTTGGTCCAAACTGTTGGATACCACCTTAAAGGTGCAACATCCTATGTAGGTAAGCAAAAATTGTTACCATTGGGTAGAAAGAAAATCAACTCTCATATATGTACGTCAGCAAATCATACTTTTGTATTTATCACAATCAGGTAAAGTTTGATTTGCAATAATGTAGAATTAATTTAAAAAATAAATTGATAAAGTCAACTTAATGGCAAACAAACCATCCGATCACTGTAACTTGAAGATTTTTAACAATAGGTTTAAGATCCAGAATAGAGTAATGTTTGAGGAAAATTATCATCATGTATGTCGACTGAAGTTTAAAGTAAAAACATTAACTACATATTTACTTTGGAGTGCATTTGTCATGCACTTAAGGCTGGACGGTACTTATTTGTATTTTTTAACCCAGGATACAATTTCAGAATTTGCAATCAGGTAAATGTTTATTACATCTATGACTCTATAACTTATAGAGACCTTTAATTGAAACAGCCGGCTAAATTGTGTTATGATTTCTATAACATGAAATCTGATTTAATGGCAGTTTTAGGAGTGGTCAAAGCGCATTTTTCGAGCATAATTCTTTTCAACGTCAGGCATGTATATTCGCGTTATAACGTATTTTCGCTAGTTTCAATAAAAGAGGGATTGGGATTGGCATTTTTGACGATACTGCGCAGCGACATTTCTATCATAATGTACGTTATACTACTGTGTTGCATTCAGGTTAGGAGAACCAAAGCCATTGCAACGGGTTTCGCCTAATTTTAGGCACTTGCAGTTCAGCAAACATATATTGCTTTCAATTACGCATGCGCAAATAATTTGTATACGTCAGTCATAATCAGTACACTAAATGATCACTATGAATTTATGTGAAATATTGTCTAAAATAAGGAAAAAAAAATAACAATTAATATATTAATAAATAATTAAAAAAAATAATTTATAAGATAAAGTCATACATACGAGAAAGCCTTTCCGCTAAAATATAGCCTATTATAAACGATAAATAATGCTACTTGGCTTTTAGAAAAGGGACATTACTCTATCATACTCACGTTTCTGTTAGCTCGAGGACTTCGAAATAATCAAACTGACAATTAGTAGAGTTCTCGAGAGAAAAGTTTCTGAAGATCAAACCCCAGACCCCGGTCTCCGCAACCAGTTTCCATACCACATCCTGGTTTTTCAAATAAAATCCGTGCATAAAGTCAACCGGAGCTTTGATGACGTCACCATCCAGAACCATAATAGCAGCCTGCACACCTGGCAAAGAAATTCACATTGAAGCTTCTTAATAAAAGAACAATAAGGAGTATACAAGGAATTTTGATTTAAAAAATACTTGTATCTAGCAATGGCAGAAAACAATATATAAAGATTTATTAGCAAAACTACAAGCAAAGTAAAATATTACGAAATATTGCACATATATGTTAGTTTTGTAAAGAATGGTATCTTCATAGTCCATTTAGAAATGATTTCGGTCAACTTTGGTTGATCACATAAATACTTTTTTAAGTCTCGCTTCCTGGGAAGAACCAGTCCGAATGTAGTTGGCGCCGTTCTTTGAAGCGGGCCTCTTATGGAATATAAGAGGTGCACGGGGGAAATGTAGGTAAGATAGCACATAGACACACACAAACAACAACGACATCAACACCACTGTAGAAGACATTTATCGTCATTGGTCAATAAAGTCGACATATCTATCGACATTAATCAGTAAGATCGACATATATGTCGGCATTGATCAGTAAGATCGACATATTCATCGAAATTAACCGACAAGGTCGACATATCTGTCGACATTGATCGGTAAGGTCGACATATCTATCGACATTGATCGGTAAGGTCGACATATATATCGGCGTTGATCGGTAATGTCGACATATCTATCGACATTGATCGGTTAAGTCGACATATCTATCGACATTGATCGGTAAGGTCGACATATCTATCGACATTGATCTGTAAGGTCGACATATATATCGACATTGATCGGTAAGGTCAACATATCTATCAGCGTTGATCGGTAATGTCGACATATCTATCGACATTGATCAGTAAGGTCGACATATATATCGACATTGATCGGTAAGGTCGACATATCTATCGGCGTTGATCGGTAATGTCGACATATCTATCGACATTGATCGGTTAAGTCGACATATCTATCGACATTGATCTGTAAGGTCGACATATCTATCGACATTGATCTGTAAGGTCGACATATATATCGACATTGATCGGTAAGGTCAACATATATATCGACATTGATCGGTAAGGTCGACATATATATGGACATTGATCGGTTAAGTCGACATATCTATCGACATTGATCGGTTAAGTCGACATATCTATCGACATTGATCAGTAAGGTCGACATATCTATCGACATTGATCGTAAGGTCAACATATATATCGACATTGATCTGTAAGGTCGACATATATATCAACGTTGATCGGTAAGGTCGACATATATATCGACATTGATCGGTAAGGTCGACATATATATCGACATTGATCGGTAAGGTTGACATATATATCGACATTGATCGGTAAGGTCAACATATATATCGACATTGATCAGTAAGGTCAACATATATATCGACATTGATCGGTAAGGTTGACATATATATCGACATTGATTAGTGAGGTCGACATATCTATCGACATTGATCGGTAAGGTCGACATATCTATCGACATTGATCTGTAAGGTCGACATATATATCGACATTGATCAGTAAGGTCAACATATCTATCGACATTGATCGGTAAGGTAGACATATATATCGACATTGATCGGTAAGGTCGACATATCTATCGACATTGATCGGTAAGGTCGACATATATATCGGCGTTGATCGGTAAGGTTGACATATATATCGACATTGATCGGTTAAGTCGACATATCTATCGACATTGATCAGTAAGGTCGACATATCTATCGACATTGATCTGTAAGGTCGACATATATATCGACATTGATCAGTAAGGTCGACATATCTATCGACATTGATCAGTAAGGTCGACATATCTATCGACATTGATCGGTAAGGTCGACATATCTATCGACATTGATCGGTAAGGTCGACATATCTATCGACATTGATCGGTAAGGTCAACATATATATCGACATTGATCGGTAAGGTCGACATATCTATCGACAATGATCGGTAAAGTGGAATGATTGGTAAGGTCGACATATATATCGACATTGCTCAGTAAGGTCGACACATCTATAGACATTGATCGGTAAGGTCGACATATCTATCGCCATTGATCGGTAAGGTCGACATATCTATCGACATTGATCGGTAAGGTCGACATATATATCGACGTTGATCGGTAAGGTCGACATATCTATCGACATTGATCAGTAAGGTCGACATATATATCGACATTGATCGGTAAGGTCGACATATATATCGACGTTGATCGGTAAGGTCTACATATCTATCGACGTTGATCGGTAAGGTCTACATATCTATCGACATTGATCGGTAATGTCGACATATCTGTCGACATTGATCGGTTAAGTCGACATATCTATCGACATTGATCGGTAAGGTCGACATATCTATCGACGTTGATCGGTAAGGTCGACATATCTGTCGACATTGATCGGTAAGGTCGACATATATATCGACATTGATCTGTAAGGTCAACATATCTATCGACATTGATCGGTAAGGTCGACATATATATCGACATTGATCGGTAAGGTCGACATATATATCGACATTGATCGGTAAGGTCGACATATCTATCGACGTTGATCGGTAAGGTCGACATATCTATCGACATTGATCGGTAAGGTCGACATATCTATCGACATTGATCGGTAAGGTCGACATATCTGTCGACATTGATCGGTAAGGTCGACATATATATCGACGTTGATCGGAAAGGTTGACATATCTATCGACATTGATCGGTAAGGTCGACATATCTATCGACATTGATCTGTAAGGTCAACATATATATCGACATTGATCGGTAAGATCGACATATATATCGATATTGATCGGTAAGGTCTACATATATATCGACATTGATCGGTAAGGTCGACATATATATCGACATTGATCGGTAAGGTCGACATATATATCGACATTGATCGGTAAGGTTGACATATCTATCGACATTGATCGGTTAAGTCGACATATCTATCGACGTTGATCGGAAAGGTTGACATATCTATCGACATTGATCGGTTAAGTCGACATATCTATCGACATTGATCGGTAAGGTCGACATATATATCGACATTGATCTGTAAGGTCGACATATATATCGACATTGATCGGTTAAGTCGACATATCTATCGACATTGATCGGTAAGGTCGACATATATATCGACATTGATCTGTAAGGTCGACATATATATCGACGTTGATCGGTAAGGTCGACATATATATCGACATTGATCGGTAAGGTCGACATATCTATCGACATTGATCGGTAAGGCCGACATATCTATCGACATTGATCGGTAAGGTCGACATATATATCGACATTGATCGGTAAGGTCGACATATATATCGACATTGATCGGTAAGGTCGACATATCTATCGACGTTGATCGGTAACGTCGACGTGTCTATCGACATTGATCAGTAAGGTCGACATATATATCGACATTGATCGGTGAGGTCGACATATCTATCGGCATTGATCAGTAAGGTCGACATATCTTTCGACGTTGATCGGTAAGTTTGACGTATCTATCGACGTTGATCGGTGAAGTCGATATTGACTTTTTACTCATCTTAAGAAAAGATTGATTGGTACTTAATGTTGTATACGACAGTTTGCCAATACTGCGTACCAAACATAACGCCTGTTCTGGGGAATTTCGAAATAATTGCTTCATGAATTTATGCTAAAGTCTAACGACGATTTCGAACACTAAGCTCAATTACGGTTCAAATCGCGAAAAAAATCGCTATAAATGTTCATATTGTCCAAATCTATGAATAAGCGCGGTGTGAATTTCTGGTGAAAATAGACATTGGGTCAAAGTCGATTTACCGAATGACGATATGACGTCATCTTATGTTGTTTTCTTTTCTTTAAAAATAGCTTTGCAGCGTCACTAAAATAAGAAATACATGTTTGAAATGACGACTGGGCGTTATGCTTCACGTAGGTGTAGAAAATCAATCAACAGAATTTCGCGAGATATTTTCAGGTAACAATAATCGAAATGGCTGTTTGAGGAAAAAATCTGGTCCAAACGTTCGGGTAATAACTTTAAAGGTGGTATCCGAAAGTTTGTCGTAATGAATGTATCCGAGAGTTTGTCGTAATGAATGTATCCGAGAGTTTGTCATGTATCCGAGAGTTTGTCGTAATGAATGTATCCGAAAGTTTGTCGTAATGAATGTATCCGAGAGTTTGTCGTAATGAATGTATCCGAGAGTTTGTCGTAATGAATGTATCCGAGAGTTTGTCGTAATGAATGTATCCGAAAGTTTGTCGTAATGAATGTATCCGAGAGTTTGTCGTGAATGTATCCGAGAGTTTGTCGTAATGAATGTATCCGAAAGTTTGTCGTAATGAATGTATCCGAGAGTTTGTCGTAATGAATGTATCCGAGAGTTTGTCGTAATGAATGTATCCGAGAGTTTGTCGTAATGAATGTATCCGAGAGTTTGTCGTAATGAAATAAATGTAAACCTGAATTAGGGAAATAATGATTTCTGCTAAAAATAGACATCGACGTCAGGGCAGATTACCCGAATGATTATATAAAGTTACGGGTCACGCGGTTTTCATAGTTTAAAAAAAGCTACCTGTGCAGCGTGTAATGACGAGTGATGTGCTATGATTCACTTTTCAAATAGATGTAGGACATCAATAATCAGCATTTTGCGTAATCCTTTCGAGCAACAACATTTTTTTTGGTTCCTTAAGAGAAAAAAAACATCTGGCCCAAACTGTCGGATAACACCTTTAAATCATCATGACATATAATTAAGAAAACTAGAACACTAGAACAACTATACACAATTGACCTACTTCAGCTTATTTCCGTTTAATTGTCATTTTTTAGCATCGTTTAACACAATGGCGCAGTTAGAATCAAATACAATTTTTGAAAAACAAAATGTTCACGTATTTTGTGGAACATTCAGGCTTACGCTATTGGTCTTAATTTAACATCTACGTCAGCTGTTAAAAAACTTTCGTATTAAAGTAAAAACGGCCTGCGTAATTTAAAATTGGTATATGCATATAATTATAACTTGGACGAAAAGTAAAAAATACATCTGTTCATTTAAACATATTTCAGATAATAACATTTAGTTTAAAAAATTGTAATTAAATGCAAAAATAAATGGCACCTGTTGTCCAACTGACATATAGCAATATCAAAAGAAAAGAAAAAAAAAACACGAATAAATAATTTAAAAAAATCGCAATTCCCGAAGTTCCGAAAAATACGCTACTTTTAACAAAATATCGGCACATAAAAAGCTTAAACACACAATCAGCACAATTGTTAACAGTGCTTAATTATTTTTATTTTTTATTTTAATGAATTCCTAAAATGATTGTAAAACAATTTTTAAATATGATACTTTATGCGATCTTATGATGATGATGGTGGTGGTGTTGTAGATGATGATGATGATAATGATGTTGTTGTTTATGATGATGATTGATGATGATGATGATGATGATGATGATGATGATTACTTGTTTATCAATAAAACAGACAAAAACTTTACCATTATCTTGGTTGGAGGCATTTACACAGAACAACAAAACTGTTGTTGTGAAAAGTAATATCCACAACATAACCTTTACGAAAAGCGACACACCAACACAACAAGCCCCAGCATTAATATCATCAACATACACTACTTTGTCCACAAATGACACCGAAGCTTCGAATGCTAAAATTATAGTTTTGTCAACTTGCGCTCATTGTTAATCGGAAAATGACTAATGTAAACACTTTTCAGTGAAGTTGTTTTTCCGCGATCATATATAATAACTCTCCCACTCTTCCTGCTCAAAGCTTTTCCTCCTATAACGCCTAAACTGCCTAGCGCCAGTTAATCAGGCTTACGCCAATAGTATAGATCCAAATATGTCGACACCAGCTGATAGCTGTCTCATCTGATCAACATTATTTACTGCTGTATTGTTGTCAGTACATGGTTTTATATGATGTTGTCAACAGATGATAGTGGAAAGGTTTTGTTTTTTTCCAAACTTATCGTTAAAAGGGTTGGTGGGACAGAATAAAGCGCGTAGAAATTAGCCATATACATGTATGAATCACTTGACTTTAGTGGTAGCTGTATATGGCGCTTGTTCTCAGACAATCGGAACTCCTCGGGTAATTCCGTCCTCTGGTCAATCATCCCTCGGATGTAGCTGGTGTAATGATTCTTACAGAAATCATGATCGTTTTGTTCGCCGGAAATCGGAAGAATATGCCTAAAATGTAGTTCGCACAAAACATAAACAATGGCGCCATTTGACAGTTGTGTGTTTGCTACGCTGGGTAAATTAAACTTGGATGATTTAAATTTGAAGCAGTCACAAATTAAAATTTTACAGGCATCGTACTGTAGTGAGCTGACATCCGAGCTGTCATCTTTGTTTCGACGTCAGTCACAAAAGAAGTTCCATTTAGAGAAATGGCCGAGGTGATCCGACTACCTACATACATTCGAGTGATGATTCGTAAACTATCCGAGGTGTTCCGATTGCTTTTCAGAGTGAGGTGGGTGTTTATTAAGAAATATTGTATAACAGTGATATTTATTGACGTCGATGGGCTTCATATTCAAGAGCGACTACAGCAGAGGCAGCAGGATACATTTGTAGCAACAACAACTACAGCTACATCACAATAGGTAAATAAGAAAAGGTCCTATCAAAATTTTCACAGATACTTAAATTTTATCTACCTGCAGACCAAGGCAGACAAGGTAAATGTAAATGTTACAAAAAACACAGAGACGAGACATAACACACAAAAAGAAAAACCATCAGTTACCGCCTTGGAACGGTAAGTCGGCAAAAGGGCCAACTGGGGTGCTTAAACCTGGTTTGTGGAGCGCTCCAACCTCGCACTTCCTGAAGGTTTTTCTATCAAACAAACAGTGTAAATAAAAATATCCCGTCAAAGTGACACAACTAACAGTAAGCACCTGCATCGGGAGTTAAAACAAATATAATGAACATATGTACAGTATTTACAGTAGATTAGTTTAAAATAAAATAAAGCAGTACAAGCGCTGATATATTATAAGAACAATATAATGACGTCATAAATGCCATGACGTCATATGCCAAAAGTGTCAAAAGTGAAATGTAAAAAATACGAAGAAATAATAGAATTTTAGAAAAACAACAAAATAAAACGTAGTATTGTTTAGAGACAAGAATTAGGAACATCGCTACCATTATTACTATTATTATTATTATTATTATTATTATTATTATTATTATTATTATTATTAATTATTATTATTATTATTATTATTATTATTATTTCTGTCATCATAGTCATCTTCACAACTTTAATGGTAATTTTTGAATCAGCTACGTTTGTTTAGATTTTCGTAAATTGATCCCCTGTAGTGAAATCGCAGTTAGCAATCGTCTATGTTTTAACTAACTATTTCATTTACCACCACCGTTTTAGCTTCTCTTTTTTAAAAAATGTAATCGCGGCCATGTTCGTTAAAGGGGGTGGTAAGCGTAAATGGAAGTTGAATCCCTGAGAGTGTTTTGTTTTGTTTTGTTTTTGTTTTTGATATCATTAAGTAGATTCTTTTGCTTTGTGACTGTATTTGTTATAATGAAGATAATCTCAAGCAATTTGTAAAATAAAGCTGAAATACTGTTGACTTATGAAATGGAAAATAACTGCACTCCTATGCGAAAGTATGAACTGATTCCTTTAGACCGGAACTGCTGATTTCATTGAAAATGTCTGGGTACACTATACAAAAATTATGGTGTTTGATTTTAGGGGAGAATATACGTCTTGGTGACATTGTTTTCCTTCTAATAGGCCCTGTTAATGAGATAATTCATTGGTATTTTTCACAATATATAGTTTTGGGTGACTTAAACTGCTTCAAAAATTGTGACATTAAGGTCCTTTTTCACCAACAATTCTTAAGCCTAAGACATGACTTAAGCCCAAGTCACAATTTTTATAACAATGAAATACGCTTATTTATGACATGTAGCTAAAAACACATTGAAGATATTGTGGATTGAAATCCATGCATTGAGCAATTCTTACTAAAGAATAATTAAAGAACACTGGCTTAACTATAGAGTAAAGAACAAATTAATTTAGTGTCGTGTAACCTTCATTTACATTATTTTATTTACTACTGATTTGTATTGGTTATATTAAACATGTTAAGACTTTAAATATGAAGCTTATCAATGCAAAAAATCATGTTTTAACTTATCATTTAAGGCCAGTATTTACCAACCATTCTTAGGTAAGTATTGTTCAAGTCATGGATTTCAATCTACAATATCTTCATGATGTATTTAGCTACATGACTGTATTTCTGCATGTCACTTTAATGTTGCAACTTTTAACTTAAAATCACAATAAAACTTCAAACAATAAGCTTTTTTCTTTGTGTATGAAAATTGTGACTTGAGCTTAAGTCGTGACTTAGGCTTAAGAATGGTTTGGTGAATATGGGCCTAAGTAACTATTGTTTTTTATTCTCTTGGTGAATAATTTCGTTAGAGTGTGTTTACAAAACTACACCCAATCGTATCCCGAATATTTACACACGAGTCTTAATGCTTTCATAGTGTACATGTCAACAAACCAAACTACACATTTTCGGAGAAGACCTTTAATGTCACCAGAGTTGGCTAGTTTAGCGAATTTTCGTACACAAATCATAGCATTATTGACTAATTGTGATCACGTGCACAGTATACGTGTCATTTATAGAAATGTCAAATGTCGTATACACTCGGCCGACATCGAATTTACAGCATAAAATGCTAATGCACTTGAATAGCTAATCACATCCGAAGCTAATTATCATGATAATTATCTAGTGGGTTTCATGAAGAAAGATAAGTTATTGCAGTTTTAAGTTTTATTTGTAACTGTAGCCTTCCATTGCAGTCAAAAATAAAATCTGAAATTACAACTATAAATATAACGCCTCAAAAACAACATTGGAAATATATTGACCTTTTCGAACTAGTCCGATAAGCGAGCTTTTGATAATGAGGGAAGGGTGTTACTCTACAGCGCCCTGCTGTGTTTGCATGCAAGCAACGTTACGTTATCCGCTCAGTTACGTTATCCGCTCAGTTATGTTATCCGCTCAGTTATGTTTCGCTTAATTACGTTATCCGCTCAGTTACGTTATCCGCTCAGTTATGTTCCGCTCAATTACGTTATCCGCTCAGTTACGTTATCCGTTCAGTTATGTTCCGCTCAATTACGTTATCCGCTCAGTTATGTTATCCGCTCAGTTATGTTCCGCTCAATTACGTTATCCGCTCAGTTACGTTATCCGCTCAGTTACGTTATCCGCTCAGTTATGTTCCGCTCAATTACGTTATCCGCTCAGTTACGTTTTCCGCTCAATTACGTTATCCGCTCAGTTACGTTATCCGTTCAGTTATGTTCCGCTCAGTTATGTTATCCGCTCAGTTATGTTATCCGCTCAGTTATGTTCCGCTCAATTACGTTATCCGCTCAGTTACGTTTTCCGCTCAGTTATGTTCCGCTCAATTACGTTATCCGCTCAGTTACGTTATCCGTTCAGTTATGTTCCGCTCAGTTACGTTATCCGCTCAGTTACGTTATCCGCTCAGTTATGTTCCGCTCAATTACGTTATCCGCTCAGTTACGTTATCCGTTCAGTTATGTTCCGCTCAATTACGTTATCCGCTTAGTTATGTTATCCGCTCAGTTATGTTCCGCTCAATTACGTTATCCGCTCAGTTATGTTATCCGCTCAGTAATGTTATCAGCTCAGTTATGTTATCCGCTCAGTTATGTTCCGCTCAATTACGTTATCCGCTCAGTTGCGTTATCCGTTCAGTTATGTTCCGCTCAGTTACGTTATCCGCTCAGTTACGTTATCCGCTCAGTTATGTTCCGCTCAATTACGTTATCCGCTCAGTTACGTTATCCGTTCAGTTACGTTATCCGTTCAGTTATGTTCCGCTCAATTACGTTATCCGCTTAGTTATGTTATCCGCTCAGTTATGTTCCGCTCAATTACGTTATCCGCTCAGTTATGTTATCCGCTCAGTAATGTTATCCGCTCAGTTATGTTATCCGCTCAGTTATGTTCCGCTCAATTACGTTATCCGCTCAGTTACGTTATCCGCTTAACAAAGCGAAGCATCAACGACGGCAGAAATAATAAAAACAAATTTTAAGATTTTCGGATATAATTTAAGGCCAAATTGAAAATTGATTGTAATTTCTGATTTGACAGTACACAAAATACAATATGAAACAAGAAAACCGTTGATGTGAATCATCAAACTCGACGCAAACGATTAAAAAAAGAAATTGTGACATACATTGTTTAAACTTAATTAAAGGTGCTATCCTGAAGTTTTCTTTATTAAAATAGATATAGATAAATAAATTCAAATACAATAAAACAAAATAAAAAATAAAACTCCATGTACCGAATTATGACCCGTATTTTACCAGGGTTATGGAAGTCCGCAAAACAAACTTACCCCTTGTGCAAATTTCAGTGAGCATTTCATATAAAGGCGTCGCGCTCCAGCGCTTCGCAAATGAGTTATTCAAATTTCTACAAATGAGGCCATATATAATGACATAAAACCCGGTTAATGTTATAACAGCAAAACACAAACAAAACAACAACAAAACAACAAACAACACAAACAAAACAACAATCAACAAACTCAAATCGGCACTGGTCTTGCCGTCTCAGAACGACTACGAGTCAGTCAATATCCTTGACATAACTATCTTCTCACTTTGTTTAACACAATTTTCATGTAAAAATATGAAGTACATCATAAGACTGATGCATGCAGGGGCGGATCCAAAAGTATTTGGTAAGGGGGTGGGGGGCTGGGGGCGGGCGGTATGACTCCAGATCCATTCAACTTTATAGCAATATTCGTGAATTCAGTACTGTTTTGTCGCTTGAACTTATTTTCATGTTCTGTTATGATTAAATGATACAATAATAATAATCATCAACACTTTTATTACAAGATTTATAGGCTTACAAGTTGAAGTTACCTACATACAATAAGTTACTTAAAACGATGTAACATTTTTACAAGATGACGTCACCTACAAAGACTGCATGGCTTCCAAGTTGAAATAACTTGCATACAATTTAAAAGGAAGTATAGACAACAAACATGGAATACTGGACATACAAACACAGTTAGGGACCTTGAGTTCGACCTAAACAATCAAAAGACAAAAATTACTTTAAAAGTTTAGTATTTTTTAAGATTACGTGATTGTGTTTTCACAACCCTATTCTTTAATCTGGTTGGTTAGGTGTGCTTCCCCCATCCTCCCGCATGGATTCATCCCTGAATGTCTTATTATACATGTAAAATACCAATCGGAATTCCGTCCACGTGACTTTTACCTCTCGGATGTGTCTGGTGCAATGATACTTACAGAAATCACGATCGATTTGTTCGCCGGAAAAAGAATATGCCTAAAATGTATAAGTAATGACAATTATTTTAACTTTTCCTCCAATGATATATTACGCGTTTCTTGTCATTTTGCCGAAAAATAACTAAAATATGATTTTTCATGGTGCTATAAAACTAAAGTGTACAAGCAGAAAGTACCCATCTGCAACAGCTTCACATTACACAAATAGGTATTGTAAAGATAGTATTTCTCTCGAACGCGGTATGTTTTTTTCTTTCTAAGTATCTTATTGTTTATTTTCAAAGTTAATTTGAAAGATACAGACACACAAATAATAAATATAAAAATAAATAAATACAATAGAACGCCGTTTACCGAATTCGGACCCGTATTATATCAGGTCCCCAATGTCCCCAAAACAAACTTTCCCCATGTGCAAATTTCAGTGATAATATGCTTCAGACGAACTTTTTATTGAACGACTTCCTATGACATACCGATATGAGAGATAAAGAGGGTAGAGCGGTGAGAGATAGAGAGACAGATAAAATGGGAGAGAGAAAGAGAGTCAGAGAGATACACAGAGAGAGGGAGGGAGAGGGGATTACCCATACTTTACAAATAAAGAGTAAACAGAGAGGCCATGAGATACATAAAATACACATTAAATATGGAGAAGGAGCGGATGATGAAAAAAGGCAGGATGATGAAAAAACAGAACTAGTGACAAGATAGTCATTAGAAGTAATGTGAGACAGGGTGTTCAGAGAGAGGGGGTGAGGGGGTGAGGAAGAAAACAGAGAGAGAGAGAGAGAGAGAGAGAGAGAGAGAGAGAGAGAGAGAGAGAGAGAGAGAGAGAGAGAGAGAGAGAGAGAGAGAGAGAAAGAGAGATAGAGGACGAGAGAAACAGACACACAGATACACACACACGCACACAGACAGACACGCAGACACACACACAGACGCAATACAGACACACAGACAAACACACAGACAGACGGACAGACAGACACACAGACAGACACACATACATACAGACAGCTACACAGACAGACACACATATAGACACTCAGACAGACAGACAGACACACAGACAGACAGTCAGACAGACAGACAGACACACACACACACAGAAAGACAGACATACACACAAACAGACACATAGACAGACACACAGACAGACGCACAGACAGACACACAGACAGACAGACAGTCGCACAGACAGACGCACAGACAGTGAGAAGATAGTCATAAGACGTGAGGTGAAACAGGGTAAAGTTCAGAGAGAGCGGGTGAGGGAGAAAACAGATAAAGAGATTGTGTGTGAGAGAGGGAGAGAGAGAGAGAGAGAGAGAGAGAGAGAGAGAGAGAGAAAGAGAGAGAAAGAGGCAAACACACACAGACAGAAAGACAGACAGACAGACAGGCAGACCGGTAGACAGACAAACAGACAGACAGACATATATATATATATATATATATATATATAGAGAGAGAGAGAGAGAGAGAGAGAGAGAGAGAGAGAGAGAGAGAGAGAGAGAGAGAGAGAGAGAGAGAGAGAAAGAGTTCTGCTCTGACTGGGATCAAAGTTTAGTCCACATATCCTGGTGCTTCAGTACATTTGTGTCTGTTATGGTACACTCCTGTTATGGTACACTCCACGCTGAACTGAACATTGACACCGTACATTGTACCATGATACTGCGTCAGCGTGAAGTCCGGAAGATTATTTAATCTACTGCCCCTTGGTTGCTACCTCATTGTTCACTTTAAACCATAACGCCTGTCACCCAATATTTAACAGTTTTATCTTGATCGATGC
This sequence comes from Sinonovacula constricta, assembly GCA_007844125.1. Classification (NCBI taxonomy): domain Eukaryota; kingdom Metazoa; phylum Mollusca; class Bivalvia; order Cardiida; family Solecurtidae; genus Sinonovacula; species Sinonovacula constricta. Next base: position 20,631,985 of record CM017559.1, on the reverse strand, counting down.
GGGAAAAAAATCAGGTGATAATTTTCGAACTGAAAGTGTTATAATAGGAGTGTAAAATATATCAGTTAAGTTACAAATATACAGATAAAAAGTAAATGTGAGATTAATGAGCGCAGAGATTTTAATGTATACTGTGGAAAAGCACATATTAAGTGCATGCTTGGGTGTATTGAGAAGGCAAATGGTAAACACTGCTATAACAGCTTTTGTGTCTTTTTGTGTACGAGACCAAATCCAATGCTTTAAACTGACTTTTGAACTTTTTCAATGAGCGATTGTAACAATCGCGATGTTGATATAAATGTTTAAGCCGAGTGACTGACGTGATTTAGTAATGGATGGATTTCCGAATTTTATCTTCCAACATCAAGTGAATACATCGCTGATTTAAACATGGAAATTTTGAATGATGACGTAGGATACGGATAAAGATATCTTCGCTGATCATTGTCATAAAGCTACAGGCATGTACCCATGTACAATGTATGTAACAATGATGCAAGGTGTAGCTAGATAAGAATTGGCCGATTTGTGAAATTTGAAATGGAAGTGTTTGAATGATGAATTTCGAAAAGTAAACACATAAACAACAAATATATCTGGGCTACAGTGTATAAGAAATAAATGATACTATAAGTTGACAAAGTGCTTTAATAAAATGTTCTAGGACTTAATCTTTATCAACGCCTATAGTGTTTTAGATTGAATGGTGTAATTTGGATTGGACAGATTCGTACACCAAAATAGATTTTATTTACACGTACTGGAATTCGAAGGAAAAAACAACACTAAAAGAATATCTTTGCACTTGTGGGTACGTTTAATATTATGAAGAAAACTGTCTTTCGGTGAATTGTGATATTATTTCTTTATGAAAAAAATAGCTAAAATGAACAGGTATATATAATATGAAGTGTATGTCAACATTATGATTCTATATCATAAATTTACATGCGAAACAGAAACTATTAAATAGAATATACATGAAATTCGCTGACAGAGAAAAGAGATAATTAGACATAGGCATGGATTTACAACGATATTTGACAGGAAACGTCTTAAAAAACAAGTCCCCGAATCTATCAATGGTACAAGCGACTACGAGATGCCGCCAATATCTGCTGCTGGTATTGCGTTTGTCGTTTCGCGCGTTTCTTGTTTCCATGGTAGCGCTTTTCCTGCGTTACTACCTCGATACACCAGTCCCGGAGGAGATTCCGGAGAAACTCCGGGTCCAGATAATAGATGCCTCCCTACGGACATACAGGCACCTGGTGGGTATCCATGGTAACTTATTTGGATAATTTAAGTATTTTCTTATTTATCGGATATTGCTTGATTCTATCAAATTCTATCAAAAAGTACCATATGTCCATATGTATTTAAATAATGTGTTTTGCACCATTTTTTGTGTTCTTGCCTTTTGTATATACCTTAAAAGGTTATTATTAGTGCATTGTACATGCATGCTCTCTTTTTTTTATTAGGAATGGCAAGAAAAAGTTATGCTACATTTAAACATAGAGTGTACACTTTCTGCACTTACTTAAATGGCACGATCATTTGGTGACTTTTTCATGTCGCTGATTTCTTGATTTGTTGCCTTGCTTTTTGACATACAGCTGACTGAGTGCGGCATTAAATGGGCGGTTCATCGTTAGACCAGTCTAATCGTTAATAATTTCATATTGCGATACAGTGTCCTATAGCAACACGAGTCTGCACGAGCAACAAAAAACAACAACTCTCACTCCCACCACAGTCACATCTGCAACAACCGAACTACAAATTAATACACGCAGTTGGAGCCAAAAGTAGTTCAAATAGGGCGAAAGAACAAACACGTGTTTATTAATTATCAAAATTTATCATAAATTTATATAGAGTTGCTGATTAAACTTAATGTGAAGCAAGTGTAATAGACAATAAAGAGAATTTGAAAATTAACACAACTAACGTGTTGTATACTTTAATGTTAACATGTTTGTCAAATTTTAAGAAAATTCTCCATCCGGTTTTGAATTTATGGATATTTCTTTTTCTTCTAAAATTGATATTTAAGGTGTCTCCTTTTTAGAAACAAGAGAACTCCAAATATTATGTTATATCCTCTTTAAGTTAAGTGTTTTGATATCGAGTATGTTTTGGAAATAAATTAGCATTAGACAAACCGATCAAACATGTTACTTAACTGGTTTGGCTCTAGCTATCCCAAATATTGGGTTAATCGTTAACAAACTCAACACGTTTCAGGCTGACTGTGCCACGTTTTTTCTGATGTCTGTGCTTTATTGAAAAAACTACAAAGCTCTTGATAGCTTAACGATTTATTTCAGAGTTGCCTCAAATGTCCTATAAAGTATTTTTGTTGATGCTGCAAAATATGAAGTAATTTCACTACATGGTTTTTAATTTTTTAAGAAATTGAGTTCATCAGGTAATAAATTTGTAACAAATAATTCAATAAAAATTCATTTACAAAATAAAAATTAAAAACTTAACATGCTTTATTCTACAACTGGTAGAGTGGTGCAGAAGAAAAAAATGTCAAAGTGAAAAAGTAGGAAGAAAAAGACTTGAACATGCGTGCCCATGCCGGGATTCGGACACCCAACCTCAAATTTTGAAGCGCTTTAATCCTAATAATGATACTCTTCATTGGGAGGTGCAGCATTAAACTTGCCTAGCTTAACACAATCTTAGGCCATATTACCAACTGTGAACGGTGTAATTAAACGGTTATCTATAAATATCAACATGTTAAGGTAATTGTCTCTTTATCTCTGATAATGGTTAGAGAAGTTTGACACCTTTATGTTATCAATATATGTATAATTAAACTCATATAAAATCTCGCCCCAGATCTCTGATAAGGGCTCGGTAATATTCAGACGTGTGGCCGGATTCGGCAGGAAACTAAAATCGGACGCGATAGTATATTAAGAACAATGATGACAACAGCCAAACTTGACCAGATGTGACCATATCAATTTAATGTATATGCCACCTACAAGTATTTTTCGTTCGATTTTCATGTTCTCTATCCTCTCGCATTTCTTTCTTTCCATATCATTGTCACGTGTTTTGTTTGTTTGTTGTTATTGTTTTGTGTTGTTTTTGTTTTTTTTGGTGTGTATTTTTGTCCTGTGTGTGTGTTTTCTTTTTCAACAACTGGTACCTTCAACTATTTTCTGTATGCAGTGCTAGTGTTTACAATGAGGATGTCTCTCTGCTCTATTGTCTATACCAGAAGGAATAGATATGATTCCGCTGAGGTCAAAGCCTCATCTCAATCAGCAATCGGAACACCTCGGATAATTCAGGAATCATCTCTCGGATGTTTGTAGGTAGTCGGTTCACCACGGACATTTCCCTAAATGGGAATGCTTTTGTGACAGACGTCAAAACAAAGATAGCAGCACGGATGACAGATCACTACAGTATGAAGTCTGTAAAACATCAATTTGTGGCGGCTTCAATTTTAAATCATCCAGGTTTAATTTACCCACCGCAACATACATGCAGCTGTCAAACGATGCTTTTGTTCATGTTTTGTGCGAACTACATTTTAGGCATATTCTTCTTCCGACTTCCGGCGAACAAAACGATCGTGATTTCATTAATTATCATTGCACCAGATACATTCTAGGGATGATTGTCTCGAGGACGGAATTACTCGAAAAGTTCCGATTGCTCAATCAGTTTAGTCGCAATTGCTAAATGAAGTGAATATTAAAGGTGTTATCAGACAGTTTGACCCAAAATTTCTTTTCTCACGTAACCAAATAAACTATTGTTACATGAAAAGGTCCTTCAAAAGGCTGAGCATTGGTGTGTGTACAGTCAAGCAAGCATCGCCACTCGTCATTGCAAACATGTATTTCCTATCCAAATCACGCTGCAGAGATAACTATTTTTAAACTTAGAAAACCACGTATTCACTTACTTTATATAGTCACTCGGGTAATCCGCTCTGGCGTCGATACCTGTTATTAGCAGAGACCGCTACCGAGCTGTTTATACAGTTGGAAAGAATACACATTAAGAGTGTGTGTTTTTTTTTTCGCGATTCGATATGGTTATATGTATTTTATATAGACATTGTCTGATATAACCTTTAAGTTTTTATTTTTACTTTATAAATGATCGACACTTTATTTACAAAAATGAACAAAACCAATACACTATACTTATATTGAGGAACAATAACCAACACAGTGGATGATTTCATTTAATTTTATTGTTCTTAAGAATACAATAAGTTAATTTTAGTTAATAAAGATGTTGTTTTTAATGGAAAAGAGATGTTATGTTGGAACATTAAAAGACGTATGTAAGACAGAAAAAGGGCAAAAAATGTATAAAAACGTTAGGTTTTTTTATTCTTTTTCACAGTATTGTGTTAAAAACCCTGCACACCATTATATAATTAATGTCATTGAATTATGTGTATTTATGCAAATGAAATATACATACACATTTGTAAATAAATTAAAATATATCAACAATTTAAACTGCTAATTCTAAGTTACAAAATTGCATACTTAATTCCGTTATTTATACATCAAAACGGTTTCGTTTAGAAAGATACCGCTTCGACAGGATCAACATTACCGATCGTAAAATTTGCTTTTTCAAGATATGTTTATTGTTTTTATCGTCCCACCAACAATATTTCAGTTATCTGGCGACGGTGTCCACTTGAAGCAGATATATAGCTGCCTTTGCTGTCTATAGCATGCCGTGAACACATGGCATGATACCACACCCAGTCACATTATCCTGACACCTGGCCAACTAGTCGTAGAACTACCCGTATATTTGCTTGATCGTTAGTCAGGTAGCTATACGACTAACATTTTTAACGACTTTGGTATGTTGCGGCCCGGGATCGAACCCGGGGCCCCCGTAAATGGAGCCGACGCCTTACCGATTGCGCGACCAGGCCTGGTATAACAAAATTGCATACTTTATTCTATTATTCATATATCTAAACGGCTCGTTCAGAAAGATAACAGTTCGACAGGTTAAACATTACCAATCGTAAACTATGCTCATTCAAGACATATCTCTTTAAATGGCAAGGTCAATATCAACTTCAGGTGATATTAGAGGACCCGTAGTAAAATTTACAGCTCTGAACAATTGTATTACTATAGGGGCAACTTCAACAAGAAACATGCGAGGAATGTGGGCTATTATACATTGTCCGTACACTGTTTACATTCCGAATGATCCGAGATCGAGTTTCGTTTAAAGAGGAGTATTAACTGTTAACATTCGAGTACCACCTCATTAACAGCAACATGTATGCCCTATTTTCCGGGGTTTAAAGTATATCATTAGCATTATTGTGTTTCAAGAGATTATGCTAATTTAAAAGTTGTTTGAAAGGTTCTTTTAAAGAATATGCACCGGCAGATAATAAAATGAATTGTTTAACCTAGGGATTTATTTAAGCTCTTTCATATATACAGAAGGTTTTTCTGATTGCTTCCAAACATACAGAGATACCAACGCTTTTTATGCAAATACAGGAATAGAAACGCTGTGTATGCAAGTATACAGAAATACCGAAGCTGTGTATGCAAGTTTACAGAAATAGAAACGCTGTGTATGCAAATACAGAAATAGAAACGCTGTGTATGCAAGTATACAGAAATACCGAAGCTGTGTATGCAAGTTTACAGAAATAGAAACGCTGTGTATGCAAGTATACAGAAATAGAAACGCTGTGTATGCAAGTATACAGAAATACCGACGCTGTGTATGCAAATACACAAATAGAAACGCTGTGTATGCAAGTATACAGAAATACCGAAGCTGTGTATGCAAGTTTACAGAAATAGAAACGCTGTGTATGCAAGTATACAGAAATAGAAACGCTGTGTATGCAAGTATACAGAAATACCGAAGCTGTGTATGCAAGTTTACAGAAATAGAAACGCTGTGTATGCAAGTATACAGAAATACCGAAGCTGTGTATGCAAGTTTACAGAAAGGCCAATGATGTGTATGCAAGTATACAGAAATACCAACACAGTGTATGCAAGTATACAGAAATACCGACGCTGTGTATGCAAGTATACAGAAATACCAACACAGTGTATGCAAGTATACAGAAATACCGAAGCTGTGTATGCAAGTATACCGAAATGCCAAAATAGTGTATGCAAGTATACAGAAATATCAACGCTGTGTATGCAAGTATACAGAAATACCGACGCTGTATATGCAAGTATACAGAAATATCAACACAGTGTATGCAAGTATACAGAAATACCAACGCTGTGTATGCAAGTATACAGAAATACCGAAGCTGTGTATGCAAGTATACAGAAATGCCAATGATGTGTATGCAAGTATACAGAAATACCAATGATGTGTATGCAAGTATACAGAAATACTAATGATGTGTATGCAAGTCTACAGAAATACCAACACAGTGTATGCAAGTATACAGAAATACCGACGCTGTGTATTCAAGTATACAGAAATACCAACACAGTGTATGCAAGTATACAGAAATACCGAAGCTGTGTATGCAAGTATACAGAAATGCCAAAACAGTGTATGCAAGTATACAGAAATATCAACGCTGTGTATGCAAGTATAAAGAAATACCAACACAGTGTATGCAAGTATACAGAAATACCGAAGCTGTGTATGCAAGTATACAGAAATGCCAAAACAGTGTATGCAAGTATACAGAAATACCAACACAGTGTATGCAAGTATACAGAAATATCAACGCTGTGTATGCAAGTATACAGAAATACCAACACAGTGTATGCAAGTATACAGAAATATCAACGCTGTGTATGCAAGTATACAGAAATACCGACGATGTTTATGCAAGTTTACAGAAATATCAACGCTGTGTATGCAGGTATACAGAAATACCGACGCTGTGTATGCAAGCATACAGAAATACCGACGCTGTATGCAAGCATACAGAAATACCAATGATGTGTATGCAATTATACAGAAATACCAACGCTGTGTATGCAAGTATGCAGAAATACCAACGCTGTGTATGCAAGAATACAGAAATACCAACGCTGTGTATGCAAGTATACAGAAATACCAACGCTGTGTATGCAAGTGTACAGAAATACCAACGCTGTGTATTGCAAGTATACAGAAATACCAACGCTGTGTATGCAAGCATACAGAAATACCAACGCTGTGTATGCAAGCATCCAGAAATACCAACGCTTTGTATGCAAGTATACAGAAATACCAATGCTGTGTATGCAAGCATACAGAAATACCAACACAGTGTATGCAAGTATACAGAAATACCGAAGCTGTGTATGCAAGTATACAGAAATGCCAAAACAGTGTATGCAAGTATACAGAAATATCAACGCTGTGTATGCAAGTATAAAGAAATACCAACGTTGTGTATGCAAGTATACAGAAATACAGACGCTGTGTATGCAAGAATACAGAAATACCAACGCTGTGTATGCAAGTATACAGAAATACCAACGCTGTGTATGCAAGTATACAGAAATATCAACGCTGTGTATGCAAGTATACAGAAATAAAAAAAAAACCTTTCTCATACATACACTTGTAAAAATATAGATCTAAATCTCATCTTATTAACTGTTCTCTAAAAATTAACACTCCTCATCTTATTAGATGTACTTTAAAAATTAACACATCGTTGAATATTTGCCTGGCACGTCTCTATTACAATCACGATCGAACTCATTATTAGAACAGACGTAATAAAGAATCTAGTAGGTTTTATATCTGTATTTATACTTTGTAGGTAAATCCTTTTTATTTGTGTTAGACAAATTTATTTTTAATCTGCAGCATGTAGAAAGCGTTTTCGTTTGGTGTTATTGTTGCTACCAGGAGCATTTCCCCAAAATAAGCTCTCTAAACGGTCTTTCTCTTTTCAGATCTTGCCCGGCACTTTCGTCCTACATGCCTAGTTGACTTAAACACGAACATTCACGTGTGAATCAGATGTATTTAGTAATTTAAAACCGATTTCGCGCGAAAGAAATATGTTTGACTTCAGAGTCGAAATAATGTCGCTCTATCATTTTCTCTTAAGGTATAAGATGTGTGATCAATTTCATGGATATTCGTGCAATGTCGGCATTTAGCGTTTTGCGATGTTACATGTTCGATCATTTACGTCAACACTCGGCCTTCCGAGAATAAAATCACCCGATTTTAGTTTTCCAATTTTATCGAGAGAAATCGCGTCAATTTCTTCACTTCCAAGGAATCGCGGTCAGCGTGGAAGATTCGTCAAAAAAAGGCAAAGAAAGAATGAAGTTTGTTTTTCACATGTTTTTGGAGTATTTTTATTTAGAAAAGTATACTCTAACAAAAATGTAGAAAACAAATGACATTACTGTGATTTTATTTCATCCAAATTTGACATGTATGAGATTATTTAAGGGTAAGATTTGAGACACGTCGACCTAGTACATAAAAATTCGCAAAACTTAAGTTAGCTGAGGTGAAAAGTTTTTAAAATTTGGAAAATAATCCAGAATACAATGCTGCATATTTGTGATATCTTTTGTCAGGATTCAAAGTAGTCACTATTACACATCTAATACCTTAGAGAAACACACTTGAATACAGTCGTCAGTTAAACGATAATAAAATAAGTGAAAATGCTGTTTTATACATTTTCTTTTCATATCATGTCAAAAAATTCGTTTACTGATTCTTCCTGATTTTATTAACTCATTTATATAATAATCAATATAATAAATAAATTGTATTTATTTAACAAGGAATCGAGCCGACTGATTTGATTACCTGGTCATGTTAAAGCGACCTGGTCACTGTCTGTCATAAAAAAACTGAAACTTTTTTTATAAAAAAGGCCTAATTTTAAACATAATATTCACTGGCGTTGTACATTAGATAAATATCAAGAAATGAATAGTATACACTGTCGCTTTAAACATATACAAGTACTATTAAAGTATTAAAAATGTCCATTCACTGCTAAGTGACATAACACGGGCTTTACATGTTCGGTTCATCAACACATGAGTCACTCAAAACCAAGAATCAAAAGTTCTGGTAGAGCGTCGGCTTGCGGATCGGGAAGTCGTGGGTTTAAACCCCGGCTGGGTCAAACCAAAGACTTTTAAGTTGGTAGTAGTGGCTTCCCTCCTAACGCTCGATGCTAAGGGGACAACATGCTAGACCGGCCGGGTTCAGTCCCCGGGCACTTCATAAGTGCCCCTGTGCTATAATGATAGAAATGTCGCTGCACAGTATCGGCAAAAATGCCGGCTAATTCCACCCCAATCCCATCCCTCAAAAGTTCTACAAACAGTGTTTTATGATTTTTTAAAGTGTCTACAGTATCAAAACTTCTCAGTTCTATGGGTAATTTTTTCATAACTTACGACCCACTGTTTTAAAACTTCCGTCACCAAAAGCTTTGCGTTTGTTGAATGGTACATCGTAACAGCCTGTGACATAGTCTGACGATTTCAACCTACGTCTTGGTACCTGTTCAAATAATAGTTCAGTTAACTAAGCTGGAGCTGTTTCCTTTGAACAATTGAAATTCTTGTAAATTCTTGTATTGTCTGTCATGTTTATATTTCTTAAAAAGTTAAAATACTTGCATACAAAACCTAAGGCTCACTGAGCCGCAATGAATATTGGAATAAACTATATCATCTGATCGCAATTTTGTGCAAGAACATGTTGCAGAAATACTTTGTATGTAGCTAAATTGTTGCTTCACTATTGAGCCAATCAGTGTACTAGCTTTCATTGACGTGTATCTCGACACATATACCACATGCGCAGATCGGTACTCGTAATGCTTAAATATTTACAATCAGAACACCTCGAGAATTCACGAATCATCTCTCGGATGTATGTAGGTAGTCGGATCACCTCTTCCATTTCCCTTAATGGGACTACTTGTGAGATAGGCGTCAAAACAAAGATGGCAGCTCGGGTGACAGCTTACTACAGTACGACAACTGTAAATTATCAATTTGTGGCGGCTTCAAATTTAAATAATCGAATTTTAATTTTCCCAGCGCAGCAGACACACAGCTGTCAAACGGTGACATTGTTTGTGTTTTGTGCGGACTACATTTTAGGCATATTCTTCTTCCGACTTCCGGCGAACAAAACGATCATGATTTCAGAAGGTATCATTGCACCAGATACATCCGAGGGATGATTGTCCAGAGGACGGAATTACCCAAGGAGTTCTGATTGAAATACACAATGTATTTAGATTTCACCTTCATTCATGAAACAAATGTCAACAAACGGGGTTTATATATGGCACACAAACATGTTAAATTGAACTTCGATCACGAGACGTTTAGTGTACACATTACGTCATAGATGTTATAGATATTATAGTCTTTTCCCACTGATTTCCGTGTTTTTTTGCTTTTCATTTATATGCACTGGAATTTGTTATTGTCTATTATTTGTATTGTATGCTAAATTGCTTATTAACCGCTTAGAGCGGTAATGAGATCAATAAAGTTGAGTTGAGTTGAGTCGTTGAGTTGGTAATATGCGAGGTTCTGAGCAGGAAACGGACTAAGTAATAACAAAAAAGGACGCATTTGTTTCTCCCTATCTAAAGGCAAATGTTTTGTAGGACACTTGTAATCAACTGAGAAAATATGCAATTAATTTATGTAACAAACTATTCTCAGTTTTCACACAGTCACGGCATGATTTGGTAGTGTTGAACCGAATATGTTATAAATTTACAATGTGTAGATTTCACAAAAACACAATCAAGCATTTTCTGACTTGGATTAATGCAAAAAATTACTAAGTATTTAATGTAAAATGTTATAAGTACATGTAGTTATTTATTATATTTGTCAATAAATAAAGTTTTGCTTTTTGAATAAAATTTAATAAAAATAGCCATCGCTGTCCATCTCGCTTCAAATTGTCAATCAGAGCAAAAAAAAAGCAGACATATATTAAGATTTGAAAACTTGGTTTAGATTGTATGAGGCTTGAGTTCAAATAATGAGTTGTGCTTAAAATGTCGAATAAAATAAATAAGTGAATAAGTTGTCGTGTTTCCCATCAATGCAGGTCTCGGGTCTGGTAAAGCTGCGAATCACGGACCATTTCTCTGGCCTGGATCGGAAGCTCGCTGATTGGTTTATCCTAACTCAGATGACAGGGACTCCGTGGGGACTGTCAACCTCCACAGACAGTCAACTCAAGGTAGAGATTACACAATAATGAATCTATTTTATTTTTAAGTTCTGAAAAAAAATAATAGCATATGCGTACATTTAAAGGTGGTATCCGACAATTTGGACCAAGTTTATGCCTCAAACAATCAAATATATTATTGTAACCTGGAAAGATCACGTGATATCTGACATAAAACAGCACCCGATTCACTTTTACGAAGATGTATTTTTTGTCTTTTTAATGTTTATTGGGTTTATCGTCCCACCAACAGTATTTCAGTTATCTGGAGACGGTGTACACTTGAAGCAGTTATAGTGCTGCCTTCACTGTGAATAGCATGCCGTGAACACCTGGCATGATACCACACCCAGTCACATTATCCTGACACCGGATCAACCAGTCGTGGAACTACCCTTATATTTGCTTGAGCGTTAGCAAGGGAGCAATACAGGTATTTAGTTCACCTTTCGCCGTTTCTGGTAATGATATTTCATTGGTCGCTTCATAATCAGATGAAGATTTCAGTTCAATGATAAAGCTGCACTATATTGCTTTCGGCTTTCCTTTAAAAATGACGTCATCAATGCAAAGAGAATTCAAGTTTCTAGATACTTAGTTACCTCCAGACGTACTAGTAGCGGAAATGTAAGCGTTGATTTGATTGGCTGATATCTATTCAAATTTAACTCTAAATACGGCGATATCGCAGATAAAATTCCTACCGTTTATGAAAGGAATGAAACGTATTCAGTAGGCGTCGGCTCCGACGATGCAGTGTTTTAGATGCATGTCTGAAATATAACAGGGCACTTAAACTGTCCATTTGAACAGACAAGATCATCTGACATACCCATACGCAATGTGCTAGAATGAATTTTTGTTAACTTGCCTATATCTTGTTAGTCGTCTTCGACTGATATTAAAACTGAAAACAAGAATCTATATTAATAATGTCAAAGACATATTCTTCTGTCTCCGTTCCCAGATTAACGACACAATACTGGATGGTGTGCGGGTACGAATCTACGAACCACTCTCCACAATACGGTCCACTGAGCGTGCCGTACTTATCTTCATGCATGGCGGGGGATGGAGTACCTTGTCAGTCGGTATGTTGCTTGTTTTGTTTTCACCTTTTAACGGTGGAATTCGATAGTTTTTTCTCAAATACCCAAATAAGTCATTGTTACCTGAAACGTTCCTGCAACATGCTGTTCATTGGTGTCTATGTGAACATTGAAGCATAAATCCCCACATTCCATTGCAAACAGGACTTTCCCATCTGCGCCACGCTGCAGAGATAGCTATTTTTAAACTACGAAAACCCCATGACAACTTGAAATCAGGATATATTGTCATCCGGAAAGTCCGCACTGACGTAGATATCTATTTATAGCAATAAATATATTTATTGATAATAGAGAAGTGATTTGATATTGGCTCTGTTATGTTTCTCGGGTCTGTCATGTTGGCCCTCGGCATTCGGCCAATACATTGCCCTCGGACAAATAAAAGAAAAATCGCTAAACAATGATCAGATCGTTTTAAAAATAACGGTTAACTGTATAACTATAAGAGTGATGGTATGTATTAATAAAGGTATGCATTATTGGCCAAGCTTTTTAAAGTATTTTATTTAAAACAAATAATACCATATATGCAGAACAATGACTTAACAATTTGTTAATCATTCCCTTTTTTCATGCCTTTCAGCTTCTAAAGTGTTTAGAACCATTTGCCATCGGACAAATAACAGGGCCAATACCAAATCACTTATTTATTGACATATATTAATGACTGGCGGCAACCTTTGAAGCTGAATGGGTTATAATCATCATTGTTTTTTCAATGATTATAAATAGAAAGAATGCTTTTGTTATAAAAAAACACGCTTAATTTATAAAAAAAAAACACCTATATATTACTTCTAGACATTTTTAACATTTTTCTATTATGGTAGATGATTTATGCATCCCTTTTTCCCCCTTGGCGCCAAGAGAAAAGAGAAATGAAAAAATAAGGCAACGTTCTGAATTTGATCATTTGGTATTCTTCTATCCAATATCACTAAAGTCAGATCTTACAAAATGTAAGATCTGATGGCGGCCCGCAAAAATGGTCTGTAAAAAGAATGGTTTTCTTGGTTTCCCCCGATATTAATATTTTTGTAACAGCCAGTCAGAGAGCGTAATGCATGACGCTTTCGGTAAGAGTCGCAAAATGGCCGCTATCGATGATGCAGTAGAAAAGTGTTAATTAACTTTCGACCTGAAGATGTTACTGATGTTGAAACAAACGGGATACCGCATACAACGCACCTGTCTTAAGTGACATAAGTCTTGCGCAGAGTGTCCATGTTAACATTTCTTTGTAAATGGGCGCAGTCATTAAAATGATACGTTCGGAACGCTGCGGGTCATCATTTACATTTGCGATTTTGTAGGCGACAATCTGATTGGTTGGGAAGGTTTTATTGACTCGTCGTCAGATCCTGATAGCGGAGCGGTTTTTAGGATATGATTTTAATCTGATTGTTTTCTATCCGGCTTTTTTTCGTTATGTAATCTTGGCGCTAGCGCCTTTGGAGACTGTTCGTCAATACTTTACATGTATTAATTCTATTTGGAAAAGACGGAAAGACACAGCAGCACAAATCATCGACCACAATAAGCAAAAACAGGCTGATTTATTGCATTCAGCGCTGACACGAGTATCGAGAATATTCCTTGGGACTTATCGTTGCCACTAATGACCGAGATGTAGAGATATGTTTGTTGCTAAGTCGGTTATCGTTTCGTTCCAGATTGTTACGACCCACTGATACAGAAGGTGGCAAAGGAGAGCGGGGTCGTCATCGTATCCGTTGAGTAAGTATATCTTACAAAAATCTCTTTAATAAGACGACCTTGATAAGTTGCTCCAATTTGAAAGAAATGAACTGCTATTTTTTTTAAAAATATTTTTTAATATGCAAAAAAGCGTCATTTCCGTTTCTTAGGAGTAACTTTCACAAAAATCACATTGCTTAAGCAGATGTATTACAAGTTACAAGGTACAAGTTAAAAATAGTAAGTTTCCATGCGATGTCATAGGCACTGATAAGATAGTTTAAGGCAGCCATTTCGGAAGGCAGTGGCCAATGCAGGCGAAATTTGAATTAAACTCACCACTGTGTTTTGTTTTTTTAATTTTCAGTCTATTTTACTGAATTTTGTATCAAATTTAACAGCTTTATGAAGTTTTTTAAATATCAGAACCATATTTTGATAGTTTAAAAGGTAAAAAAATACAACCCAAAAAGATATATTGATCAGTTTGTTTTAGGATGAGCCAATAGTTTTATATATTTCTGTATATTAATTCTTTGTGCATATATCAATTAAAAAATGATTGTATTCTAAAAATATGAATCTCAAGAGCTTTCCAGTAGTGTATAGCTTTTAATGTTTGGACCACAAATGAAAACATTACAAGAAAATAAAAAATGCTCTTCTATACAAATTTTTCTGAAAACTCTTACAAAGATGGCTGCCAAGATAAGGGATCTTCACTTAAGTGAAAACTATGCAATATGTCTTAATCATCTTATAAACGTCTCTTGCTTGCTGTCCAGTTACAGGCTCAGTCCCCAGTATCCGTATCCGGTACCTCTAGAAGACAGTATCCGGGTCCTTAACTACGTCACAGATCACCAGGACGAATTCCGGATCGACCCGATCCGAGTCGCAGTTGGCGGAGATGGTACTGGAGGAAATATGGCCGCTTCAATCGCATTGCGCATGCGCCATAAAATTGCGATGCAGTTCCTGGTAGTCCCGTTTCTACAAATGCTAAATTTTCAAACATCGTCTTTCATAGAAAATAGTCACTACTTTACAGACAGTATGAACCGCAAAGATTCATTGGTGTATCTTACGAACTATCTAGGAATAAGTTCTGATTATTACACGGACTTTCTAGAAAACAAACACACTTCTAAAGCACTCGGGAACTCCAAATACGCTTCATATGTTAATCAGACAATATGGATGAGAAAATTCTATGTGCGGAATTTTAGTCTCTTGGAAACGAACTTCCAAAATGTTGGCATTTCTCACACGGAAAATACAGAGCTGTCTTCGAAAATAGCAAATCTGATCACAGACCCATCGATTGCTCCACTTATGGCCAACGATACCTTCTTACAGAATTTGCCAGAAGCCTATATTGTTACGTGCGGGTACGATTTAAATCGGGACGATGGGATTATGTATGCTGAGCGCTTGAAAGTGGTGGGAACCAGAGTGACCCACAAACATTATAAGGCTGGTTTCCAGCATTCATGGTTTTTTCCACATGGACCCTTGAGATTACAAGTTGGAATAGATATCGTGTCAGATTTAGTTCATGCATTGCGGACACGGTTGTAGAAGCCTAGTTCTCGAGCATAGAAAATCCACGCCATTTTGAAAATCATAAAAAAACATAGACATGGACATAAAAGTTTAATTCTTTGAAAGTACTCTACAAAACTGTCTGCTCTTTGACTTGCACAATCAGACAATTTGGAGTGGTTACTTTTATTGTTGGCTTATTTGTATTTTGTTTAAAAAAAATGGTGGATAGGTGCTAAAATTCGTCCGATGCATGTTCGAGGCTGCAATAGTGACAGTATGGTCATGTGTATGTGCAATAATAATGCAATAATAATTTGTTTATGTTTTTGTGTTTAGCATTTTTAGGGCGTATAGTTATTATCTTAGTGGTAAATATAAATTTTTAATACGCTTTCGTCATTCATTTTTTTCTGGTAAGATGAGAAGCACTCGAAACAAGCACCAAACGAATTATTTCAATACGTGATGGGTGTTATTCGACGACGTGGTTTGAGCTACACTGTATTCCCATTTCTAAACGACGTTAACCATGTTTGATCAGCTTGGGACACCAACTTCGACCTTAGCAGTTAACAGACAAAATTTACTTTTAGTATTTTGTAAGCCTACATGTATGTATTTCGCAGCTGTACTCTTTTACCTCGTTGGTGGGGTTGCATCATCCATCAACGCCCCCGCCCCCGCCCCCGCGGATCCATCACTGGTCATGATATGCCACGTGCACTTTCATTTGGCTCTTTTTCAGATTAATGAAAAAAAAACGGTCATCACTATTTTTTTGCTTAGTTTCAAATGTGCTTGCATAAACTCAATCATTTGGTTGTATATAATTCATATTTAATAAAAAAATATATTATAATTAAAATGAATTTTATGTAACCATGTGTTCTTTGACTAAATATTTATTTTTTGTCAAAAAATTCAAACTTTAAAGTTCTGACATTTTTGACAAAAAAGTACTAATGACCAAGTCATGACAAGGAACACAAAGCGATGTACATTTGCAATAATATCTTTGCCGTTATGAGATAAAAATAATTTAATAATACAATTTATGAATACAGATTTGAAACTAAGCACAAAAATGTAATGACCGTTATTTTTTCTAGTTCTCTGGGAAAGTGCCATTTGTAAGTGACCTACTAACGGTCATCAGAAGTAACATGAATTTGATGCGTGCTTTTTCTTGGCTGGTTTATTAATGGGTTTTCCTGTTATCTGTTATAAATATGTTATCAAAATGAACATGTATTTATTATTATCATTTCAACCTAGTACACTTCACGTGCTAATCTAACTCATAATGACATACTGTAATTACTAACACAGATTACATTTACCTTAAGTACACACAAGGTTGCCCTATCCTGGGGTGAGGTGGGGTGGGGTTATGTTGATAATCTAGTTTTCCCTAATTTAACATTTTTCTAAGATTGCAAGTCATAAATATACTTAATGATACGAAGTTTGAATCCTTACGTAACAAAATAAAGAAATTTTGGTATAATGGATATATTCATTTTATTTTCAAGCTAGAAAGCAATTTTGAAAGCTATGAACAAACCAGGCATACTTTTTTGGCACCTCTCCTGTGGCTCTTATTGAATACACTAATTTGCGGGTGGGTTGGGGTGGGGGCGGATGTCGTTCTTGTTCTAACAAGGGAACCGAGTAATCAGCTTTTGACAGTGTAGCTTGCAACAATTAAATGTAGCTTGCAATAATGAAAAGGTAGCAGGCATTAATACGAATCCGCTGTTGTTCGGCTAGGTTTGAGTATGCCAATGTTAACCAAGCAGTTTGTACATGAAATTATATAAATTACCACACTACTTTTACTTAGTATTTATATTCTCCTTGTCGTATATCCTCCCTATATGATAGTATATAATGGTATTATGTTATGGTTGTCACTTCTGTTGTTGTGTTATTCTATATTTTTATCATATTAAATGTAAGTTAAACAATGCATGTTTTGTATATAATGATCGCAATTTTAATTGTTGACTATTTTAATAAAAAATAAAACATAAGCCAGACTTTTATATTTGTGTCGAATTGTCAGCTTCACAATAATTAAGTACAAAAAATAAGTACGCCTGTACCCTAGTGGGTAGAGTTGCTGTAGTGTTGTTTGACTGTTGTTATTGTTGTTGTTGTTTTTTGCGTGGGGGGGGGGGGGGGGGGGGGGGGGGGAAGGGGGGTCAAATTGTTTCTTTATGTAATTTATGCTACTATATATAAGTAACTGTTAATTGTGAGACACTAATTACGATCTTTTTTTTCCAAACTTTGTTAATGTTACCAGTTTCTTAAAAAAAATATTTCTATGTCTCATCGTGTCGGTGTAGATTTGATTCTATAATAGCAATCTTTTAACATGCGAATAAATACATCATCAATTATCATTCAGACTTCTTGCTACCAATTTTAGATTTGTGTTCTCTACACAATGCTCTACTGACAAACAATTCCATAGACAAAAGCAAAATTAGTTAATGATATTACCCATACAATATTGTATTACCTTTTGTGGATTTAATCATCAATGCTATCTTTGTTGCACATTTTGTCCTGAATGTAAAAATAGGTTAAATCTACAACACATCACTCGCAATGCCAAATATTTCGACCCACCTTCATTCACGAAACAAATGTCAACAAACGGGGTTTACATATGGCACACAAACATGTTTAATTCAACTTGGATCATGAGACGCTTTGTTTACACGTTACGTCATATATGTTATAGTCTTTTTCATTGACTTCCAGTGTTTTTGTACATGATTTATTTGCACTGGAATTTGTTATTGTCTAATATTTGCATTGTATGCTAAATTGCTCATTGTCCGCTTAGAGCGGTAAGGAGTTCAATAAAGTGGAGTTGTTGTAAATTCTCTCACTTCATGGCCCAGCGTGGGTTCGAGTTCAGGTCGTGGCGGAAACTTTCATGTGAAGTGGTCTTTGAGCAAACCGGCGATGCGACAATGCAGACGTTTGTCTGGAGGCTTTCTCTGTCAGTAATTGTCGAACTTTGCCTTTATGACCATAATTCATGATCATGCCGCTGTTATTTATAAGCAAATCAAACGTTCTAGTTATTATATTTAATTACTGTAATCGTTCCATTATGTGTCAACATTTGTTAACAACATTTTGTTTATTTTTATAAATACGCGAGAAACGAGATTTTATAAAATATAATTATAGAGCAATTTTAGTCAGTTTAGAAATTGTTCACATGGTCATGCAAATCAAAAAACTGCATTATGACTAAAATAATGACACATTGTATGTTCATATGTTTATCGTCCTACCAACAGTATTTCAGTTGTCTGGAGAAGATGTTCACTTGAAGCAGATATAGTGCTACAGCATGCCGTGAAAACCTGGCATGATACCACACCCAGTCACATTATCCTGACACCGCGCCAACCAGTCCTGGAACTACCCCTTATTTGCTTGAGCGTTAGCAAGGGAGATATACCACTACCATTTTGATGACTTTGGTATGTCGCGGCCCGGGATCGAACCCGGGACCTCCCATACCTGGAGCCGACGCTTTACCGATTGCGCTACCATGTCCGATATATGTTCATATATAACAACGGCAACAACCAAATATAAAACATATTTTATTGGCATTTAGATATATACGTGCACATTGTAATGTATATTATAAAACTCAAGGGTAAAGGTGATAAAAATGATGAAAAACGTTTGATTTTTGCATTGACTACAACCACAACCTAACATATGATAAATATATAACAAGAAATAGTGGGGAATACAATGGTTACGTAGAACAGATAGATAAAACGCCAGTTCCTACCTTTTGCTCGTATTAGAGAAACACATTGAAGTACAAAGAAACTAAGTTATGTTTGTTGTATATGACGCTGTCTATCAAAAGCAATGGGCATAATCAATATATTTTCAGAACCGAAGGACTGCTTTCTATGTTCCTGAACGCTTTATATAGTAAATAATTGAAATAAAATCTTCAAGATCAATCATACTAACAGATTTTAGAGATTCAAATTCACATGTTCCTATCGAATTTTAAGCTTTTAATTTGCATGAATCATTAATTAATTAATTGTTACTTAATTAACAACCATTTTGGTAACAAAGTTGCCACAATATAATCATGGTAAAACTTTAGGATTATTACTAAAACTAAGTTCCATATGTAAGTGGGGTACAAGCAACACAAATGAAACCTTGCTGCCTTATTTTACCTGGAATTCAATGAGGGGAGAGAATCGCGATTTGTCTTTTTCTAGCTTTGCGTACAGTTTTGCTTTACAAGCATTCTTTCCCGTAGTAACTGATCCTTCCCAAATGCTATCATGTAGCACTTTAAAATGAAACCAAACGTCGCCCATCATCAGAGCTACGTCATTCGCCATCGGCGCACGCACCCGGAAGTTTACATGACGTTCAAGAGGAATATCCCCCACCATTGGTTCTAACAGAGTGCTGTGGCGCCATCTATGACATGCTCTTGGCAGGGGGCGCTTTTCTTTGCATGGTTGTCGGCATTCTATAAGATATCTAAACAAACAATCATACAATACGGAACCATCCTCGGCACACTGAACGTTTTCACCAAGAATCGAAAGAACGTATTTGCCTTGAAGCGGGCAACGAATTTGATACGTAATGGCGGTATCGTCTTGGTGTTTAACGAACACGTATCGTTGGAAGTCCGGAATATCGTTATCCCACGGTCCGTAGTATTTGAACGTGTAACTGAGTTTGACGTCATTCTCCTTGAGTTTAAAGCTACACATGACGTCATCATGGCTGACTTGGATCAGTGGATCAATATGTGTGTCCGGCTGAATCCCACAGCGAGCCATAGAAGGCGTCGGTCCAAAGAAAGGCACCTTGGGATACGGGCTTTTGATTGCATCGCGTTTTTCGACGCACTTAATACGGAACGCACATGCGCTTTGAAGTGATTCTGAATTCCAATCGTCTTTTGCATAAATTGAGAAGAAATATCTTCCCGCTTTAGGCGGTGCGACCGTGAAAATTGCACTATGACCAACAATTCGCAACATGACTCTGCCTTCAAGACGTGACGCGCTGAGCGATTTATCTTTGGCTTCGAAAGTGTATCCGAATCCTAGAAGGTTTGGAATCTTTAACTGTAGAACCACAATTCCATTCTGTGTGTATTGAATACAGTCATAATGCACTGTGAAACGTAAACCGTAGTTAAAGAATGGCGATTTGACAACCGGAAGTGTTATAAACTCGGTTAGAGTTATCGGACATTCCAACAGTTGCCATTTTGGTTCATCCGGGTAGTGTTGATAGATATGATCTTCCGGGTCTGTGACAAAATAGAACTCATCACATTTGTAGAAGAACCTCTGCTGTTCACTATCTTCCTGAACGTGATGACCTTTCACGTGGCGTGCACCCCAGTTACAGTTAATGAAACACCAGGAACCGGAAATATAAACAGCTGTCCAGGAGTTGCGAAACTTGTTGCCTTCAATACGCATGCCCGGTCGGTACCCGGCGCCTTTCGAGTAACCCTGGATGACTTCGCAAAACATGCCAGCGTAACTGCAAAAAGTGGAAGGTTTTTATTAAATGTATTTACGTATGTACAAAGTGTAGTTTAAACATTGAACAAAATTGAGGACTTTGTTGCCAAAGAGACAAAATATCACTCGAAAGAAAATGTTGCCTTTTGGTCGTTTTATATTACAGGTATTAGTTGTTCGTTTGTCCTTTTTTTCACAATCTTCTTCTCTTCGTCATCAAATGTTTTTAGATATGGAACTATGACGAATCACCCGGTTTGAAATCGTATCAACATATATAAACATATTGAGCCTTCATCCAACGGGTTGTATTTGACCTTTCAACTGCAATTAGGAATGTACCTGAACTGTTTTACTTCTAAACCTTACCTGCAGAGTCGTTTGAAGAGATCATGATAACTCTCGGTGCCATATTTGATGCCCCGCAGAAGCCCCAATGGTGATTCTGGGTTGACGGTGTCCTCGACATCTAACTGGTTCAAATCTTTCACGGTTATCCACCGGAATATTGCCCTTTAAGATAGATTCCGAAATACAGAAACGTGTAGTAAAATCATAAAATCATTCAGATGAGCATCAGCTCAAAATATACGTTACTACGATTGTTTTATAGTAATTATAACGCTATAATACGTTACGCGTGACGTTAAGTAATGCATAAGTATTGTGTGTCGTCAAATCAGGTCAAAAGACACAATTGCAACACCATCGTATTAAATTAAGGCAAATTTTACGCGGGGCTTCCAGAGAAGTGTTTGGAATTTTAAAACAGAAAACATCAATGCAACCAATCGCCAAGCAGAGTTGTCGTTCGTACCTCACTACTTTTTGAGCCAATCACATAGTTCAATGGAATGGAAGCAGATGTGCCAGAGAGTGCAAAAGCAACAAGTTCGCTTTAGACGACGTTTCACATACAAAGGTCTATTTTTAATTCTGACTTTACTGTAGGAAAAAAGTCACATGTCTGCACAAATGCGAAGTGCGAGAGTCGCCGACTGCCTTGACTCCTTGGCCTATCGTTGCATGGTGTTAAGTCTTGGATGGGGAAAAACTTTCATCAAGGAAAGTGTTCCAGCTTTAAGCGATGCGCTAGCGGTTCTTCCAAAGATATATATTTTGATTTCCTCCAGAAGTTAAAGCTCGATATCGCCATACTGACTGTACTTGTGTTGCGGTAATGGGATGGGATTAGCCGGCATTTTTGCGCCGATACTGTGCAGCGACATTTCTACCATTATAGCATAGGGACACTTATGAGGTGCCCTGGGACTGAACCCGGCCGGTCTATTATTCTGGCATCGACGAGTCAGGGGTAATGCTGTCCACAAATACCAACTTTAAAGTCTTTGGTTTGACCAGGCCGGGGTTTGAACCCACGACCTCCCGATCCGCAAGCCGACGGTCTACTACCTGAGCTATTGCGGCCGGTTGTTGCGGTTATGCATTTCAAACACAAAACAACAGAAGGCTTCCATATAATAAAGCGTGCTTGAATATGATCTGGCTTACAGTGAAGACGTGACTCTTACAACATACCTGGCTTTCTCAAGATCCGTTTCACATGGACAGATGAGATCCCGAACAAGTTGTGTGAAGGTTCGATACTCGGTCTTTGCTACCTGAAAATACACGTGTCTTTTATCTTTTATTCCTCCAAATATGAAGAGTTTTTTTTATATGTACAAAATAAGCAACATAGAAATGTTATTCAGTATGTATGGAAATGATTTTTTAAATTTTATAGAACCCTTATAGGAATAAAAAAATGTAATGGAAATACAGGTATATGTAAAAATAAAATTATTTACAAAATGTATTGAAGACAAATAAGACAAAGAAAACTATGAATAAGCGGGTACCGACATGTTTATTTGTTGTCTCTATCATTCCAGCAACATAATTTCAGTTATCTGGAGACGGTTTCCACTTGCCTTTACTGTTTATAGCATGCCGAGAACAACTGGCATGATACCACGCCCAGTCACATTATCCTGACATCGGGCTAACCAGTCGTGGAACTACCCTTATATTTGCCTGAGCGTTAGCAATACCACTGCCATTTTAACAACTCTGGTTTGTCGCAGCCCGGGATCGAACCCGGGGCCTCCCGTACCTGGAGCCGACACTCTACCGATTGGGATACCGAGTGCGGTAGGTATCGAAATAAAAACGACCACAAATAAAGAGAAGAAAGGAAATAAAGTTACTTAAAGGAAAAGAAACGAAGCGAAACAAAAACACAAAGAAATTTATGAGAAAATGCAGACGATTCATCACAATTGTGATAAGCAGGAAAAGGGGGAAATGAAAATAATAATAATAATTGAGTTTGTTAAGATTTACATGCATTTTAAATTTCATCGAGTTATTGAATATAATGTTAGTCTAGTGACAAAGCAAAGTATTATGTAACTGAGATAGAAACGCTGGCAAGCTTTTGCGTCCGTTTCACTACTTTTTTACGTGTATTCTAAAGCCTGTATGTTATGGAAATAAATATGTAAAACTAAAATATTTGAAAAAATATATAAAACTAAAATGATAGAATTGACAAAAATGGAAGGAAACGATGTACATTGCAATATTATACTTTTACATGTTAAGTTTATTCACACATGTACACAGTGCTCATCATACGGTTTCCAATACCGAAAAAAAAACAATTTTCTAGCGCGCATGTTAAACTACTTTCACTTTATTTTTCCGTTTACGAGAGAGAAAAAAAGATCTTTATCTCTCAAAAGCCCCTTCAGATGGCAAGAGGTATTTTTTAGTTCACTCAATAACTTCTGAATCACCAGAACATCTGTCAGGTAAGTAAATTACTTTTCAAGATACACACAAACTTTACAAGACATGAAGAGCGTTTAAACCCAGTGAGACAGCTTTCTTTCTTTGCGAAAAAAACGCATTTAATCAATTCTTCTAAACTATTTAAACTCGGGTATTGCGGATAATGAAACGTTTAAATAAATCATTTATGTCTTTAGGTAACACCACATTGGGTAAATAGAAATGACTCGACACTTAGTCAGTAAAATACGAAATTGGTTAGTTTCTTATATAACTGTTTATTGCTTATTGTTTGGTTTGTAGGTTTTTCGCCCTACCAACGTGCTTTCAGTTCAGGAGGCGGTGTCAACTGGAAGCAGATATGGTGCTACCTTCACTGTGTATAGCATGGCGTGAACACTAGGCGTGATTTTACATCCAGTCACATTATCCAGACACTGGGTCAACTAGTCGTGGAACTTACCTTATATTTCCTTTAGCTCTAACAATGTAGCTTAACCACTGCCATTTTAACGACTTAAGTATGTCGTGGCCCGAATATGATCCACTTGTACCCAAACCAGACGCTATGTAAATACATTAAATAAACCAAAAGCAGAACAGCTAAAAAGACACAAAATCTTACAAATACTTATACCACAGTTACATAAATAGCTGAAATGAATCATACCTCAAACACGTGATTGTCTATTCTTTCGAACTCTTTGGAAGACTTGAACATCTGGGACCGCTTGACATCCGGCGGGCCTATTTCCGGTTTCTGTGACATTTCCAGATCCTTCCGCGTGACGTAGATATCCTCCATGACGTTACCATCGTCTAACACAACACTACTGTCCGAATGACACTGTTGTGTAGGAAACATTTAATCCAGCAATTATTTAAGCTGTAACCTTACTTAATGTGAAATAATAATTTTATATGTATACTTACGCGTTAAATGTCATTGCGTAGCAACACCTAAACATATAAACCACACCTAAACCACATACAGACATATATGAACTGTATAATTATCTCCGGCTTTTACACATTCAGGATAACACATACTTTGATTAAACACAACTTAAGATTTTATTTATTTTCCATTTTTAAGTCTAAACAAACAATGAAATAAAGGACCATTTTTAACGCTCCTTTCCTGGTAATGTATATATCGAACCACAAAATAAGGTACAAATCCACATAAATATATTTGGCTGTTATAATTAATGCTAATTTGCCGCCTTCTAAATAGAAAGAATCCAATTTCAAGACACTCTTTTTAAGACATTTCCGCCAATAAAACATTAACTGCACTCGTGATACCGCCATTTTATGACAACATGAAAACTAATTAAACAAAACAAGAAAAAACTACCAGCGTATCACAACAGACACACATTTTGTACCATTTTCAATCAACCATTGTTGGTCTTAGTGGCAAAATTACACCCAATTCCACAGAAAAGTTGCACATTCTTTTACTTTTGTTCTTGTAAACACTAAGCATCTCATTCGTTACACAATAATATTTGCACAAATTGAAACACTTCCGCATGCAAATCAAATATGTTTTAATGCCGCCATTTGCAAGGAAAATCCGAAGTGTAAACGTTGTTGATAATCGGGTATAATACAGACACGGCGATAACAAAGGCTTTATATACGATTGCTTATTAGCGTCAAAAATATCAGTTATTGAACAAAATAACTTGTGACTGTTATTTAAAACAAGCGTCAGCATTTCTTAAACGTTATATTCAAAAAGTGTATTTATAATGAAGTGTTGCATTTTGGTACATGTACGCTTATGGAAGCAGTCCTCTGGGAAAACACAAATAATTTAAGGTGTACCATGGGTACTTTTACAATCAATAAGAACTAAACTAAAATGATACGTAAATATTGATTATTCTAGTTAAACATAATGCTGTGTTTGGACACTTTTCTATACCAAACTTTCAATAGCCTGCGGTTATATCAAAGATAACAGACATGCTAACTACTGCGTTATATGGTTGCATTGCGAGATGAGGGTAATATTAACTGTTTTTGTAGTAGTTACGAAATACGCAACATACATCTTAAAATATTTTTTGAGAAATTAAATGAAAAATTATTAAGATTTTACAGAATGCAATAAAGTGTTAATATTTTGTTGTAGTTGTTCAATGTTCTTTCTAATTCTGACACGAACAGTCCTCCATAGCAAAAACACTGCGAGTGAAAGCGAAAGTGAAATAAAAAGATACAGCTCCCAAGAGCTGAAGACGATAAAACTCGGGGATTGATATATTGATAAGTGTTTGCTTTGAAGTATGCAATACATGCAGGGAAATTCCTTTAATATGCCTCCTTCAAGGATGTTGGTTTTATTATGAAAACAGTTGGGATATAAATCAATTTCCATGTGCTGCTGCTGTTGCTACTGATAATGATGACAATGATCATCTAAAACGGATGTTTTTTTATGTTTGTTGATTGGGTTTATCGTCCCACCAACAGTATTTCAGTTATCTGGCGACGGTGTCCACTTAAAGCAGATATAGTGCTGCCTTCACTGTGTATAGCATGCTGTGAACACCTGGCATGATACCACACCCAGTCACATTATCCTGACACCGGGCCTACCAGTCGTGGAACTACCCTTAACGCTTGAGCGGTAGCAAGGGAGCTATACCACTACCATTTTTAACGACTTTGGTATGTCGCGACTCGGGACCGAACCCGGGGCCTCCCGTACATGTACCTGGAGCTCTACCAATTGTGCTACCAGGTCCGGTCTTAAACGGATGCTTAGAATAGTTCTGATGATGAAAAAGTTTGTCTTTTCCCTGATGATGTTTATGATGTCTGAGTTCTGATGATGGTTTGTTATGATTAACACGACTATGAAGGTTACGATGGGTAATCTTGGTGATGATGAAACAGCCGGTGGTTTTATTATTCTGTATGATTTCTGATGATTTCTCGATCATGACATTGATGATAATTTCTGCTGCTGCTTTCGAAGAGGATGATGATGATAATAGTGATGATGAAAATGATCTTGATGGTGGTATGGGTTAGGATGGCGATGGCGATGTTGCTAATGATGGAGGTGATGATGATGATAATGATAACGAAGAGGACAATGATGCTACTGCTGCTGCTGTTGCTGCTGCTGATGATAACCTACCTCTCCGATAGAAAGTCGCTGTGCGATCAACGTCAACATTTCCTGACTATGCTTCTCAATCAGTCGCGAGATGCTCTCTTTGGCGTCCGTGCTCAACCGTTCCATCAACTTCCGCATTCGCTCGTCTTTTTTCTTCCTGTCACACATTATGTATGGTAAATAAATATATTTTATGTGTAAGCAAAATGTAAAAAATAAATTTCACAAATGCCGTCCATAAAGATAGCCTCAGAACAATGGCTCATTTTGCCTGAACTCTTTGACGAGAACAGGTAAAGAACTTGTTACTCAGCTTGTTTGCCCATCTTTATTGTGAATGTTTTTTGTACTTTTTTAGATTTTTTAAACCATCTTAGTATAGGATAGAGTCTATTAAGACGTTCCTATAGAAAATAGAAGCCGAAAGGAGCGCAACGAGTGCATGCTTCTATTTTCTATGGACACGTCTTAATCGATTCTATCCGACTTTAAAGTCCCTGCCTCACTTCTACCTGTTCTACCAAATTTACATGTAATCCGCCCCATAAAACTGTCAATCAAACTGTTAATCGTCTTGACGTGTTCAAATTTGTCGTCACAAGGGGAGGAGTCAAGCCAGAATGCATGGTTTGTTGCACATGCGCAGTTGAAAATAAAACCATTTAGTAAAATAGATCGATCTATTTTGTTTCATTGTAAAATAGAAAATAAAAAGTAGTTCTGCTGAAATAAATCGCTGAGGAATTTTCATTTTCATAGCTTCTGATTGGCTACAAATGTAGGGCGACTTCTAACAATAAAACATATTTAAACTGAACTTAGAACTCGATTCGATGTAGGGATACAACCACATCCCAAGCACGTTATAAACATCCCATTAACTAAAGTAACTGAACAAATAATTGATACAGCGAAAAGTGATCTGTTATAGTTGGGTCAATATAAACGTTAATTGCTCAAATATCGAATTAACAAAACAAATATATGCAAATACAATAAAAAAACGGATTACTATACTGTCCCATTCATGTATAACCCCGTCGTTAATTCAGATTCGTATTTCGGTTGAGATATCAAGATGGCAGCATTTCGACAGCTGTATAATGTTGCAATGTGGATATTCCTCAGTTCTTTAAATGCAAGTTCTACGGCAAAACTGCTGGCGACAAGTAAATACAACATGGCGACCGGAAGGATAGTCGGGAAAATGTTTGAGTCGAATTACAGCGCGACTCTTGCGCAGTGCGTGCAAGCGTGTACACATGCGCAGCAATGTTTCATAATCTATTTCCGGTCGACCAGAAGGCAATGCGAATTGTATTCGTGGATCGACGTGGAGAGATTCATACCGGACAACACGTCGGAATTCCGGGTAGTTCTGGCCAAGAGTTTACCAGGTGTGTATCATTTTAATTGTTGTAGTGCGTTTACATTCATCTCCTGAATTTACCGCGAACATTTTTCTTTTCGCTGATAAACACTAATATCAAAAAGTTACACACAATGCAATGTTTACACTGTATCGTCCCACCAACAGTATTTTAGTTATCTGGAGACGGTGACCACTTGAAGCAGATATAGTGCTGTCTTCACTGTGTATAGCACGCTGTGAACAACTGGCATGAGATTCTGACACCGGGCAAACCAGTCGTGGAACTACCCTTATATTTGCTTGAGCGTTAGCAAGGGAGCTATACACTACCATTTTTAACGACTTTGGTATGTCGCGGACCGGGACCGAACCCGGGGCCTCCCGTACCTGAAGTCGACGCTCTACCGATTGCGCAACCAGGTCCGGTGAATTATAAGTCGTAAATTGATAATACCTATATTGCTTTTATTATATGAGATATGAGTGCAAAGTACTTGTTTTGATCTAGCAGATCAGCTTTACCATTTTAGAACGACTGGCAAACGACATCATCATTTATTAGTTAGATCAGTTTCAAAATCTTTTTCTACATATTTTTGAGATCTTTCTAAAATAAATAACAAAAATCCGTTTAAATCAGTTACAATATCTTCTATTCTTAGTGATCCATATCGGAGACGTAAATGAATACCGCTACACGTTTGAAGTCGCCGAGCGTCACTGCGCCGTGCTAGGAGCTAACGTCGCCAGCGTGCCCGACCTTCAGTACGCCGTGACGTTAGGTTGGTCTTCGTGCCAATACGGTTGGGTTGCAAGAAGGCAGATTTATTACGTCAGTGCTTATGACGTCCCTGGTCAGTGTTCAACAGGAACGTTTAATGGCTATTGGATGAAGACTTCTAACGTTCATTGCACGTACAACAAAGGATAGAAAACTTATGCTGATATGCGATTGTTATAGAGACGTTAATCGTCTTAGACAACCGCTGTCATAGACCGACTCCCATCATATACTAACTTCTAGAGACTAACGACAAATATTCATGTAATTATGTAATTCTCTGTTAATTACGTGCAAGCTGCGGATTTATAAAAAATTAAACATTAGCATGTAACTGTATGAAGGAAATTTCACAATAAAAAACCCACTGCAAATCCGTTTTCTCCATACTTGTTCTTTTGTGTTTCTGTGTTCGGGGGTCGGACTTTATCTTGACCAACGATTCCTTTGTTATGATTGAATAATTTGGGTAGTATTATAAAAATCTTTGTTGTTTTTTTTACTTAGACTAAGAAATTTCATCGAATCTTAAAATATTTCCTTGGATTTATTCTTTCTAGAGTTTCGTTCATAAAACCATTAAATCTAAGAAAAATCGCAGTATTTTTGGAAAAATCATAGTTTAAGTAATTCTTTATAGAAACAGTATCCCCCCCCCCCCCCCCCCCACCGCAACCCTCGATGTACCCCTTCAGTTTCTTTCTTTCTCCAAAGGTTTTTTTTGTGGTTTTCTGTGTTCTGTGCATTTTGTCTCTGGCTTTTTAATTGCGGTTTGAATATAACATTTTGTAGTTACCTGTAATGAGCCTCGAGTTTCTTCCTCTCCTTCTCCAAGGCATCTTTGTCCTTGACCTTTTTGAGCTGTTCGAAGCTCTCGATCATTTCTCGGACAGATCGCTCCTTCTCAATCTCCAGCTCTTGTTCCAGATATTCCACCTTGCGCTCCTTCTCACGCCTAAACGTGGCATAAAGCTCATCCTCTTCACGTTTTTGACTTTCTTCCAACTCAGTCTGCGCGTCAAACACGCCGAGCTTTTCAAAGTCCTGTCAGATACAAGAATACATGCAAAATATTGATTTATTATGCTTAGAGCCAAAGGTAACGCAAGATGTATGAAAACGTAGGTGAACAGCATTCTCTTGGCACTCGTAAGTGTCTGTAGAAGTTACTATCGGGTGATTCCGGTGCATAATGATAAGATGTGTGTAAAGTGACATGGAAAAATAGGGTAGGGGGTATGCTATAGAGCTCTTATACTGGATGTTCTTGGTTCGAGCCTCGCAAAGGTTTCATTTATTAAATATTATAATTTACTGGATACAAAATTTACTTAAGCATGCGTATTTTTAACACAGTTTGTTATATGAAAAATGTTAAACTTATAAATGTGTTTAATGCGTTTAATATTGCCTTTTATATTAAGTTATTACTTTCTTTTGGGGGGATAAATAAACCTTAATTTTATTTCCATTACAAATTTCATCCATTTAAAGCCGAGTATCGAATTTGAGTTCCGTGGATAAAAGTAGTGAACGCATATATTCGTTGCTACTTATTTAACACAGGACTATAAAGCAAAAGTTTACATCCTTAACTGGTTAAAACGAGTTGTGTGTTTTTTCGTGTTTTTTTTTTCTTTTTTCTCTATTGCAAAAGACATATGGGAATAACCGCGGCCAATTTTTACCGCGGCTCAATCACGCTTCAAAAGATCACGTGACTTTTACTTTACCGATAAACAACAAAATGACCGACGCTATAGTGGCCGTCCGAGTAAGGTACCGACCGTTCTTTTAACAATCGTCACGCGACGTTCCGTTTACCCTTTGCAAAAGTATTGGAAGGCTACATAGCCTTAAAATGGAAAAACCCTGTGTAAAATAGCAATGTTGAGAAAACAGACTATTACATGAACTATAAATAGACGCATCACGATTGGTTACCCCCCCCCCCCACCCCCATAAATAAAATAGTCGAGTCAATAAATATAGACATTGACCCGCTTTCGCTGATATAAACCGGTCTATATATAGAATGCGAATTTTTATCAATTGTATGCGCGCCCATCTACAAAACTTCCTTAGAATTGTACGCATTGTGGGATACTCGTCCCAGACGAACAATATTCACGAAGTAAACAATGTAAACTATTTTCTGGCATTTAAGTTTAGATAATTATTAAAGAAAAAAAAAGTATATATTGTTAACTATTTATAGTTCATGTAATAAAACAGTTATTTACTTATTAGCTGGGAAATATGCTGTTGATTTTGACCGCAAAAATCGTTATTCGCCTCGGTCAATAACGATTTTTGGTCAATATCACAGCATATTTCCCAGCTAATAAGTAAATAATTGTATATTATTGACTGTTGCCACAGGCTAACAACATTCAATAAGTTTAATGGTAATAACAGGTCTTTTTAAATATAAGCTTCTGGATTCGGCTCTTAGAAAGGGAAAGGAGCCTTAAGTCTACTACATAGTGCGTAACTCCAAACTTGGAAACATCTGAAGATTCTCTGGACTTTTGTTATATAATTTTATCACATAACCTACCGCGCGAGCGTGAGGTAACACTCATGCGTCATTTTTGGTAATACACTAGTTAGTCATCGTAGTGTGACGTCATTAAGTATGTGTAGTGTATATGCCATTTCCTGATCACTTTGTTGTCGCCGTTTTATGCATTTTGTAGGACAATTTCATTTTATTTAATAAAAATAACATTTGAGTCATGTTATAAACGAATCTGTTCCCATTTTATGGAAAATGGTCGAGTTAAGAGCGAAACTATTTTTTGTGCGGATTCTCCCAAACCGAATTACACATGTCAAGGCCGACTGTTCATGCTATAAAAATGATGAATTGTAAACATAACAGCTGATGTTTTGGTTTTGTGATGAGCAGAATCTAATATTCGTGTTCATTAGGTACTGAAAATATCAAACTCGTCTAAAATGATACGAATCTCGCCAGAGCCTTGTTTCGTATCATTTCATACAACTCGTTTAATATTTTCAATCTAATGAACACTCATATCAGATCCTCTATTTATCCATTGTAATTATTCTAATAAAAGAAAGATACGCAAAATTCTGAATTTTATGATAAGTTATTTAGAAAGAAATCTCTCGAAACGCATGGGAAAGCACCAGAGTATATTGATGGAATGTTTTTAAAAATGTTAATCGTTTCCTTCACGAGACTCGAACTCACGGCCCTTGTTGAATTGAATTGGATTTAACGGAACACCGACTCTTTAAAAGGGCATACGGAGCGGAAAAAATGTCAATAAATGAAAAACAACAAGTTCAAAACTTAAAAATCATACAATATATATATAAAGGGTGACGTTAATATAGGACTAACTATAAAATGCTGTGGTAAAATAATCACAGGCAAAACGGTTATAACATAATAAAAATCGTGGTAAAATTATCAAATTTTCTGAAATAATCCGATTTCGGTTAAAAGCACTAAAATAAAGGAATTGATTGTATTTTACAAAATTGTCGTGTAGATTGTTAGCGTTAAAATGTTAAACACTAATATATTGTGTGTCAACACAATCTAAAAGTATATGTTTGATAGTCTTGACCCTTGCTGATGTGCTATAGTCTCCAACAATGAGCAAGCGAGTGCACAGACATGATCGCGCCTTGTTTATTATATACTGCTTTTGGAATGGGATGGGATTTGCCGGCATTTTTGCCGATACTGTGCAGCGACATTTCTATCATTATAGCAAAGGGGCACTAATGAGGTGCCCTGGGACTGAACCCGGCTGGTCCATAATACTGACACCGACGAGACAGGCGTAATGCTGTCCCCTTAGCCCCGAGCGTTTGGAGGGAGGCCACTACTACCATCTTTAAAGTCTTTGGTTTGACCCGGCCGGGGGTTGAACCCGCGACCTCCCGATCCGCAAGCCCTGTTTTTGGTCATTGTCATTTATTCCACAATACCGACGATTGATTCACACAGACGACAATGCAAGAGTGCCAGATAGCTCCTGTTTACCAAAATCACCCACTGCATTTACTGTTTAAAGCGTAAGATTATTCGTGAATACTGATGAAGTTTACAAATGGAAGCTTTTGCACTTTCATATATGCGTGTATATCTAATTTTGTTTGAACATTTCATTATCAAGTATCATTTCTCTCTTCTTTTCTTTCTATTTGTTTAGAAGTAAAATTACATTGACCGAAAAAACAACAACAGAAACAACAATAACAACAACAACAGAACCACGGCAATGTACACTACACCATGACGACTCGTACCTTATATGTCCCAAGAGAGGCGCGGGCAGTTCGTTCATTAATCTCACGGTGGTGTGCAAATTCCAGAGCGCCGGCGTCATACTGCCATCTAGGATTGTGAACACTGCCTCGTTGCTGGAAAAAACAACAACACGAGAAGTCATTTTACAAGGTTTTTTTTTCCTTCCTCAAACAACACCATCTTTACTTTGTTCATTCGTTCCACCGTTCATTCATTCTAACAACACAACCATTACGTTTACTTTCCCTTCGAATAACACAACCTATTAGTTTATTTATTTTTTCAAACAACATGATCATAATGTCTTTTCATACATTCAAACAGCACCAACAATACTTTGTTCAATCATTCAAACAACACAATCATTAAGTTCATTTATTCATTCAAGCAACAAAAAACATAAAGGTTTATTCATTCAAACAGAACAAACTTTTAGTTAATTCGCAATGCACAAATATTACCTTAATGCATTCATTCAAACAACAAAACATTAAGTTTATGTATTCATTGAACCAACAAAACTTTAACTTAATTCATTCATTCATTAAAACAACAAAACATTAACCTTATTCATTCAAACATAAAAACATTAACTTTATTCATTCATTCAAACAACAAAACATTAACTTTATTCATTCATTCAAACAACAAAATAATAACTTGATTCATTCATTCAAACAACAAATAATTAACTTTATTCATTCGTTCTAACAACAAAACTTAATCCATTCATTCTAACAACAAATCATTACCTTCATTCATTCATTCAAACAACAAAACATTAACGTCAATCATTCATTCAAACAATCAGATAATTTATTCATTCAAACAACACTAACTATAAGTTAATAATTCTTTCAAACAACAAACCTGAAAATGATTCAATCAAACAGCACAACTATAAGCATTTGAACTGATGGTGCCTTGTCGTTGCCTGTTAACTTAGTATCTTTTTTTCGATTGAGAGTTAGAATACCTATATACTGTTGCAAATTACATTGTATAAGCGTAGACTTTACTCTTTATTCACCCAAATTACTAGTGCTCTTTTTAAAGACATAATTATGCCATAGTTATTTGTAACTGAGAAAAAATTACCAATTTCGCTTTATGTGTCAAGTTGGGTACCATGAATAGATTTTTGCAGTGAAATGTATGGGTTACTATGCTTTTTGTGTCTTAACTTAGGTTTACTATTGCTGTTATATGGCTTTATCAAATTTGACAATTCGCAATCGCCATTAAACACTAAACAAATCATGTATACCCATAAAATGGAAGGTTTTGTATGTATCACGTTTATAAGATGAAATCCATTGTCATAAATACCTTTCTTCAACACATCCTTTACATAAGACTAAAAAATGAAAGTTCTTCTCGTATTTTGTTTGTTTTGTTTTTGAAATACATCCCAACGATCTATTTTAATCATTATTGCGACGTCCAGCTATTTTGCCGGAGGAAGACCCCAGACAAATGTCCGGGTAGAACCACCGGTGCACCGCAAGTCAGCTGGAAGACTTTCCCACATTAAGTCCTTCGCCCCAAGTGGGTCTTGAACCTACGCGATGAGAGGCCAAGCAGTCAAAGATATTACTTTTTGCCTTAAATAATTGTAACGCTGTGTTAAATCAGAGTGTGGTTTAGTTAAAACATTTTCTGCACACGGCTCTACGACCTTACTCTATGAAGAACAAAACCCCTCATGTAAAGCAGACATAGCGCAGCATAAATCTTCTTGTAGATATTTGTTGTTCCTATTGTTTATCGCCATGGAAACGTATGAATAGGGAAATATAAATCAAGAACAATAGACAATCCAGAGAACCCATCTGTGAAACTGATAAGATTTTCTCCCGAGCGTGTAATTCTTACATCTACCATTTATTCAAACGGTGTCGGGTGACAAATCTACAGTGACATGTAATTCCAAGTAAAGATATTCTAATCTATATGCCTTGGAATAATCGTCTTCGTGATAAGAACAGAACACTAGATTCTTTAGAAGGAAGAATTAATATGAAGGGAGGAATGTAAATTGTACTGCGAATATATTTTCCAAACGACTCCTTATTCATGAATTACCGAAATCTACTAGAGAATAAATGTGATTTACCCTATGTGACAGATGGTTTCGTTCTTAAAATCGGTCGCTCGAACTTTCGCGTCTCTCAAACTATCTGGTCGCCCGAACTACCAAAAGCTCGAACTACCAGATCGCCCGAAGAACTGTAAATTATTATTATTATTTAAATAACGTCACTACCTTTAAAGACGTCATTAATTTGATCTAAGTATACGTCATCATTTGGACTGTTTCATTTCAACTAGATCAGTTTTCTTATACTGACTTATTTGAGACCCCCCCCCCCCCCACCCCAACCACACACACACCAACAGGAAGTGCTAGGTTATAGCTCTGTTAACCAGTTTAAGCACCCCGGTCGGTCTTTTGCTCACTGACCGTTCCAAGGCGGTAAGTGTTTGGGTTGCTTCACTTTATGTTATGTCTGGTATCTGTTTTTTCTGTCTTTTTAATATTTCATTATTACACTGGAATATAAATATTTTAGTCTTCTGCCTTTTTTTTCAAATAATTATCGACATAGAATGTTGCAATACTCATAGAACATGGTCGAATTGTCGTATTATTAATTTATGTTCACTGACTATATTGCATTTTTATACTGTTCTGACATTAGACCATCCAGTGACACTTCGGCTCGTTACCGGTATACACATAGAACACTAACATATTTATGCCTGAACCACGCATCCTGTATTTGCTACAGAATCCAAAGCCTTAACTGTTAAAAACAGCAAATTGGAATAAAAATGTATTAATTCAATAAACTAAGTATGTAAATAAATAAACAGTACAAGACGATATTTATTTAGCATTTGTCATGTTTTCAAACTCAGTGATGGAGGCCAATGGCGTACCTCTTGATTTATGAGTATCAGAAACAATTGCCTCCCCTGACACATTTTTTTTCTAGTTTCATTCTGGGTCACTGCATGAGCGTTGTTAGAAAAAACAACATAATGTATTAAATAGGATCAACCGAACATATATTCCGGACCAAGTTTCAGCTGACTAAGTAGTAGAGACATGCTATCACGTGCCCAAGATCACCGACGTTCGTGTTTCCAATTTAATGTCATGATTAGTGGACTTCCAGGAAACCCGGTGCTCCAATCGATTTTGTATTTCATCCCAATTTAGCCAATCTGCCTTTAACAGTTTAGATGATGGCTCAAGCATATTTTTACGGAGTGGTTAATGTCCACTTACGATCGGCATTCTTGTAGGGAACCAGAAATGAGCAAGTCACAGCTGAATTTAGAACTCAAGCAGTGGTCCGGAATGAAACCAGAAAAAAATGTGTCAGGGAAAGCAATTGTTTCTGATCCTAATAAATCAAGTGGCACGCCAGTGACCTCACTAAATCCCGTGTAACTAACCATCACAGAGTTTGGAAACATGACTAATACTAAATTAACATTCTCTTGTTTTGTTATTTTTTTATATACTTAGTTAAATAAATTGATAGATTTTATTTCAAATACCTGGTTCCATGTTATTTCATACAGCATATCCCATAGGGCAGATCCATAAAATTTTGGTGGGGGCAGGGGTATGAATCAAGATCCATTCAACATTATCGCTGTAAATACTGGATATACATACACAGTTACGGGCCCTAACTTCGACCTAAGCAGTCAATAAAATAAACTTTAAAAGCTTAGTATAAGCTTACGTGTATGTGTTTTCACAACACTACACCTTTACCGTGTTGGTGAGGGTGGGCGATGCATCATCCATCCGCCCCACCTCTGGATCCATCCCTGCATATCCCAGAAACAATTATAGAAATAATCAGGACAGGCCAAAATTAATTAACTAACTAACCAATTAGATCCCTTTTCGTATTACATTAACTAGTGGCCATTTTGTTATTTTATCTGCAATTTCTTTTCTACTTGAAATCGTTTGTCTGTGTCTTACAGACAACAAAAACGTTCACAGGCGTACTGGATGAATAAAAACAGCACAACAACGTTACTATTGTTCAGCATAAAGTGTTATACATTTCTATGTTTCAAAGAGATTTGCTCAAAACAACGCAAATAAATGATTCATATTATTTGTTTATGAAGTGCACGAAAACATCGTCGTATAGCTTCATTCTCAAGTGCAGACGACATATGTTTGTACTTGTCTGCAATAACTATACCAACTCATCCTGACGAAGCGGGAGAAAATGAGAATAGGTTGTGGTCACGCACAGAGCTTTAGAGACCTGTGTGGGAACGCAGCTCGAGGTCTTACGCACTTCCGACCCCAAAGTGCGTTCGATTATCATCCACTTATACTAAGCAAGTGGGGATGGCAAAGGTTAACCGGTTTACTTCATCCCAGATATGTTAACCGGTTAACTTCATTCCTGGCAGGTTAACCGGTTAACTTTATCCCAGATATGTTAACCGGTTTACTTCATTCCTGGCAGGTTAACCGGCTAACTTCATCCCAGATATGTTAACCGGTTAACTTCATCCCAGTAAGGTTAACCGGCTAACTTCATCCCTGGTATGTTATCAGGTTAACTTCATCCCTAGTAGGTTAACAAGTTAACTTCATCCCTGGTAGGTTAACCGGTCACCTTCATCTCTAGTAGGTTAACAAGTTAACTTCATCCCTGGTAGGTTAACCGGTCACCTTCATCTCTAGTAGGTTAACCGGTCACCTTCATCCCTAGTAGGTTAACAAGTTAACTTCATCCCTGGTAGGTTAACCGGTCACCTTCATCCCTAGTAGGTTAACAAGTTAACTTCATCCCTGGTAGGTTAACCGGTCACCTTCATCTCTAGTAGGTTAACAAGTTAACTTCATCCCTGGTAGGTTAACCGGTCACCTTCATCTCTAGTAGGTTAACCGGTCACCTTCATCCCTAGTAGGTTAACAAGTTAACTTCATCCCTGGTAGGTTAACCGGTCACCTTCATCCCTAGTAGGTTAACAAGTTAACTTCATCCCTAGTAGGTTAACAAGTTTACTTCATCCCTGGTAGGTTAACAAGTTAACTTCATCCCTGGTAGGTTAACAAGTTAACTTCATCCCTGGTAGGTTAACCGGTCACCTTCATCCCTGGTAGGTTAACAAGTTAACTTCATCCCTGGTAGGTTAACAAGTTAACTTCATCCCTAGTAGGTTAACAAGTTAACTTCACCCCTGGTAGGTTAACCGGTCACCTTCATCCCTAGTAGGTTAACAAGTTAACTTCATCCCTAGTAGGTTAACAAGTTAACTTCATCCCTGGTAGGTTAACCGGTCACCTTCATCCCTAGTAGGTTAACAAGTTAACTTCATCCCTGGTAGGTTAACCGGTCACCTTCATCCCTAGTAGGTTAACAAGTTAACTTCATCTCTAGTAGGTTAACAAGTTAACTTCATCCCTGGTAGGTTAACCGGTCACCTTCATCTCTAGTAGGTTAACCGGTCACCTTCATCCCTGGTAGGTTAACAAGGTAACTTCATCCCTGGTAGGTTAACCGGTCACCTTCATCCCTGGAAGGTTAACAAGGTAAGTTCATCCCTGGTAGGTTAACCGGTCACCTTCATCCCTAGTAGGTTAACAAGTTAACTTCATCCCTGGTAGGTTAACCGGTCACCTTCATCCCTAGTAGGTTAACAAGTTAACTTCATCCCTAGTAGGTTAACAAGTTAACTTCATCCCTGGTAGGTTAACAAGTTAACTTCACCCCTAGTAGGTTAACAAGTTAACTTCATCCCTGGTAGGTTAACCGGTCACCTTCATCCCTGGTAGGTTAACAAGTTAACTTCATCCCTGGTAGGTTAACCGGTCACCTTCATCCCTAGTAGGTTAACAAGTTAACTTCATCTCTAGTAGGTTAACAAGTTAACTTCATCCCTGGTAGGTTAACCGGTCACCTTCATCTCTAGTAGGTTAACAAGTTAACTTCATCCCTGGTAGGTTAACCGGTCACCTTCATCCCTAGTAGGTTAACAAGTTAACTTCATCCCTGGTCGGTTAACCGGTCACCTTCATCCCTAGTAGGTTAACAAGTTAACTTCATCCCTGGTAGGTTAACCGGTTAACTTCATCCCTAGTAGGTTAACAAGTTAACTTCATCCCTAGTAGGTTAACAAGTTTACTTCATCCCTGGTAGGTTAACAAGTTAACTTCATCTCTAGTAGGTTAACAAGTTAACTTCATCCCTGGTAGGTTAACCGGTTAACTTCATCCCTAGTAGGTTAACAAGTTAACTTCATCCCTGGTAGGTTAACCGGTTAACTTCATCTCTAGTAGGTTAACAAGTTAACTTCATCCCTGGTAGGTTAACCGGTTAACTTCATCCCTAGTAGGTTAACAAGTTAACTTCATCCCTGGTATGTTTACCGGTTAACTTCATCCCAGATATGTCAACCGGTTAACTTCATCCCTGGTAGTTTAACAGGTTAGCTTCATTCCTGGTAGTTTAACCGATTACATAGTCTGTAACTAGTTAATCTCTTTTAAAGTTAAAACTTACAAGATATTCTTAATTTAACAATCCAAAGCTTCCATTTTTAACGCACTATGGTGAATGACCCCATCAAGCGTATGTCCCCCAAAGTGTGTGCTCTGTGCCCATAGATCAAACACCCACATATAGAAAGATTTCTCGGTTATTTTTTATTTAGTTTATTGTCTCGCCAACGGTATTTTAGTTATCTGGAGACGGTGTCCACTTGAAGCAGATATAGTTCTGCCTTCACTGTGTATACCATGACGACAGGGCAACATGCTACACCCAATCACTCAACACCAAGAAAATATCCTAGATAGCCAACATGTTTCAATTTAGAATTGTTACTCACTATAATCTTTGACAGAGTCAGGTATAAAAACACATCAGTGAAGTGTAAAAAAATAACGGATCGAGTTGTCATTTAATACAAACATTTGTTAAACGAGTTCAGGAAAACTAAAAGTAAAGAAGTCATGGCGAGCTTACGATCATTTTTTTTCTGAAGAAGTTTTATAAATGTTGTATTAAATATATATATATATATATATATATATATATATATATGACAACGAGTGTCAGATTCTTTTTCATCACATGAATTTATTCGCCAATATGCGATTTTACAAAATTTTAACAATACTTGGTGAAATAGTGGTATGAGACAATCTGCATTATGATGACGTCATGAATCAAAAGCTGTATTACATTAATTTAATATAACAAAATATGTAATGGGTGTTTTCAATAAAGCAATGTTATCATGTGATAAAAATATCTAATGGATGTATTAAATGGAAATCAAGAGGAATCATGTTATAAAAGGGGGTATTCAACACTAAGCGGTCCAAAATATATTAGCTTGAGTAACAGCTCAATTGGTAAATGTTTGTGCAAGTGATGTAACCACCCACAAGACTTAACCAGCCCATTTATTGTACTCATTAGATACTTCAAATGAGTACTGGCAATCCTGGGTTCTGAGTTAAAAGACCAAATTTTATCATGAAAACGTTTGTTTGTTTGTGTGTTTCTTTTTTTCCTTCTTTTTATTCTTTCTTTTTTTTCCTTCTTTTTTCTTTTTTTTATGTTACATCGCACAGACACAAATATGGTCATATTGGCGACATCCAGCTAATTATTTGTGGAGGATGAGTCTGGTTAGAACCACCGGCGCACCGCATGTTAGCTGAAAAACTTTCCCACATGAAAGTTGTCACGCCGACCGGGACTCGAACCCACGCGGTGAGAAGCTGAGGAGTTTCAAGTCAGCGACTCTAACCGCTCGGCCACGGGCGCCATCCACGTCATTTAACGGATTTAAATAACGTACGCGCAAACATCTGCACGAGACCACGCGTACATCTGCTCATAATGACTTCTTAATCATATGAGACGATTGCTAACTGAGGAGCCTTTTGTTGCCGAACAAAGGAATGGCGGACGAAAAGGAACGATTGCACAATGTGTGTGAGTCCGTTTAGGGTAATTTATTATAAGAATTGGTCTTCTAAATCAAACGATCTTTTCGATATTGTCTTCCCGTCTGTGAAGAATCAAAACTCCTCTATATTAAGACATCGCTGCTTACAAAACCCCTCTTTTAGTAAAATCTGTCGGCTTTTTAAGATTATTTATAGGAACCATATCACGTTCACAATATCATAACTAACAATTAAGAATTGATCGTACCACTGGGCTTGTTAATTTACTTTTTCTCCGTCTTAGAAGACTTTGATTGACAAAATCATTTGGTAACTCTCCTACGTTTTCTAGAAACGCAAATGGTTCATTTTAAGCAAAAAAAAGCTGCAGCAGAGGTAACGTTTAATTTGTCCTAAATTGAAAATAATGGGATGTTTGTTGGGTTTATCGTCCCACCAACAGTATTTAAGTTATCTGGAGCCCATGTCCACTAACGATACCACTACCAGGGGGAGCCCGTGGCGTAGTGGTATTGGCGCCGATTTGTAACTCCTTTGACTGCTTAGCCTCTCACCGCGTGGGTTCGAGTCCCGTTCGGGGCGAAGGTCTTAATGTGGAAAGGTCTTCCAGCTGACTTGCGATGCGCCGGTGGTTCTACCCAGAGATTTATCTGGGGTCTTCCTCCACCAAAAGATGGACGTTGCTACAATGAACAAGATTAGTCGCTGCAACGGAATTCAAAAACAAAAACGATACCACTACCATTTTTAACGACTTTGGTATGTCGCGGCCCGGGATCGAACCCGGGGCCTCCCGTACGTGGAGCCTACGCACTACCAGGTCCGATAAATAATGAGATGACTATATACGCTTTCCATATCTCTTTAGATGTTATGTATTGAACCACTTTGGACATTTCCCTAAACTTAGTCATTATATATGTCTTCAGTCAAAAGAAAACCTTAACCAGTAAAGTAATGGCGACAAACTCAAGCTACCACATCTTTGTTGCTGCCAAGTTTTACATCACTTTTATTAGACGTTCTAAAAGCTTTTCGTTTTCTTTCTTTGCACAAGTTCTCCTGGGTTAAGTGATGCAATTAACTTGTTATCGATAAACTTTATTTCTGTTTAAAGCACTTTTGTAAGATCTCTAAGAACTATAACCAGCGGTAGTTCAACATGGAAAAATTACTAGATAATGTCGCTAGTATCGTACATGAAAGTCACTTTAAAGAACTC
Source organism: Sinonovacula constricta (assembly GCA_007844125.1). Classification (NCBI taxonomy): domain Eukaryota; kingdom Metazoa; phylum Mollusca; class Bivalvia; order Cardiida; family Solecurtidae; genus Sinonovacula; species Sinonovacula constricta. Next base: position 20,589,273 of record CM017559.1, on the reverse strand, counting down.
ACCAGGTCTCTGTTGTTGCCGAGTTTTGGCGCGTTAATGGCGGCCTTGACCCCCAGCGCCTCGCCATCTATGGTGCCAACAAATTTTGGTACGTGATTCTTGCAGTAGACGTCGGGGTCATTCTCTTGATCGAAATGGAACGTACGCAACGTTAGCTGAAGACCGCACACTCGGCAACGGAAGCAGCGTCTGGGAGAAGAAAAATTGACGACGTTAATATGAGGGGGAAAGCGATATATAAATAAAAAAGAAGGTGACATCATAGGGCAACTTGGAGTGTTAGTGTTAATAATGAGGAGAATTCGGAAAAAGTACTTTTGTGGAAAGTAAAGGACACAATTGCAGAAAAATAAATGTTGCGTTTGAAAAGACCTAGCTAGAGTCCAAAGTTGCTTGTGTTAGTCCACATGAAACAAGATTGGTCAAGTTTAAACTGACACCTACACCTGACCAATCGGAGGCTTAAAATTTTTCAAATAGTTCAAAATTTATCTCTCTTTTGACATGAGGTCAAAAGTTCGCGTCCGTGAACCATTTTTAAATACATGATATACTCTTGGAAGTCATGAGACACATATTAAATCGTCGTCAAACCAAACTATAAATGTTTCTAGTGATAAACTTTCACGATATTGTCCCTTGAGCGTCACCAGTTTAGTCCAAAGATTTGATAAATAAGAGTAACTTCACGATTCGACAAGAGGTCAGGTAGATATATCAGGCGCGTATCTGCCATTACGTACTTCACACACATAACCTCCGTTCGAAAAAATCCTCTTTTGACTTTTTTGGGCTCTGAAAATGCACCTGAGCCAATGTAGCAGAAAACAATTTTTCGGGGCTTGGTGGGGGGGGGGGGGGGGAGAGAGACTTCAAACACAGCCCAGATACGCGCCTGTAAATTACACCAAGCATTGAACCTGGACATAATACATTAAATGGCCTAACCATCCAATCACTAGATGATTCATTATTAATGAACGTGATGCTTGTTGTAGTCCGTCAACTGTGAGGACAATCACTTCTAAATGAGCGGATACCATATGGTCAGGGATAATATGTGGCACTTTAGTCACCATGGAAACGTTGAGGGTCAATAACAACTTCAGCGATAATGATGATGATGATGATGATGATTACGGTTCAATTCGTTATGGTATCCCGCCATGTTAGATACACGTATTCGTATTGAGTTGCTGTAAAATGCACAATGTATAGTGATAATGTAATGCGTTTATACATTAACTGTCACGATCGTCGTTCCCACTGGCGATATTTAGGTGTCATGGGAGAGATGTTTCACTTTCAACAAATTATGTTGACGATAAATATACTATGATCTAGTAGCAGTAAATGAACCCGTGACCTCCCGATCCGCAAGCCGACGCTCTACCACTGGAGCTATTGCGTCCGGTCATTGTTGCTTAAACAGATCTCGCAAAATGCTGTTTATTGATGTCCTACACCTGTTTGAAAAGTAACCTAGAACGTCACAATCGTCATTCAAATCTGAGCTACGTGTACAGTTAGCTAATTTTAAACTAAGACAAACACGTGACGACTTATGTTTTTAGCTCATCCTCGCCATCCACTGAGACGTCGATGTCTATTTTTAGCAGGAATTACAATCGTTCTTATTTACAGATTGGAAAAGAATGAACATTAGATTGTTTGTTGACAAGTTTTATTGGCCTAAAATTATTATACTATTGAAAATCGTCAAAGCTTAGACTTAAGTATGATTTTTATACTGCATAAATTGTGTACAAATACGCCAAACAGAGGTCAGATATTGTTATACATATTAGATAAAGGCAAACTCTCGGGTACCACCTTTAAGAGAAACATGGGCAATTAAAAACGCCATCTGGTGGCAAAGTATAAATGCACTGTAACATTCCGTATAACCATATCAAGTTATTTAATTATGATTTGGTTGTGCCTAAAATGACGCATCGGACTTGCAATATCACTTTGTCCTAATTTGGGGAATGGGTTGGGTTTTTTTTTTTTTTTTACAGAAATACACATTTCTTAATTTAATTGGCGGAGCTTTATGCTGATCACTGGTGCCAGACCCCACAAGTAGAAAGTGCTGGGAGTAATACTGGGTCGATACTTAGTCATCGACGTCTGGGTGCTTGTGTTTTAGTCACGTGATAAATGGCCTGGGCATGTGACCAGCGCAGTAATACAATTCTTGCACTGTCCCACGGGACAGTTGGAGTGGGCATTGGGACTGATCCGATAGTATCAGTAAAAAAAAAAAAGTAATATCGAGTGATTTATCTATTTTCTGAGAAGTTATTAACGACTTGATTACACGGTGTATGATAATGCCACTAATTAATTCAAAACCAAACAGGACTTCCTGGACGAGCAGCTACTAGCGAGTGTCATCGTACAAAACGGATGAGAACAGAACTTTGTTCTTTCAGGTATAATATTGCGGTACAATTTGAGAACTGAAATAAGTATGAATAAAAAGAACATATCCGGTTTACCATTAATGATTACATTTCAATTTAAAGATGGTATTTAACAATTAACCAGTATTAAATACACAATTTTTGCCTATTATTATTCACAAATCGTGAAACATATTCTTATTATTTCCAAACATATAAATAAAGTTAATAAACACAATTTACGAATTTCAGCTAAAAACAGATATCGACGCCAAAGCTGATTACCCGGATGATCATGTAACGTTATCTAAAAAGTAAATAGTCACGTGGGTTTCTTAGTTTAAAAATAGCTATCTGTGCAGAGTGGCTAGGATAAGAAAAACATTTTTGTACTGACACGTATGGTGTTATGCTTTACTTTTCACGTGGATGTGGGGCACCACGCAACAACACTTGTGGGATCTTTTTCAGGTAGGAATAATTTGTTTAGTTGCATGAGAGAAAAAAAATGATCCAAACGGTAAAACAATAAAATCAGAAAAAAACACAACACGATACGTTAGATACACCAGCGATGCTGACCAAATGTGTTTATATTATGTTGTTGTTTTGTTGTTGATGTTTATTTTAATTTTGTTGTTGTTGTTACGACGCACCGACATAATTGTGGTCACATTGGGATTGGGATTGGGATGGGATTAGCCGGCATTTTTGCCGATACTGCGCAGCGACATTTCTATCATTAGATCTATAGCACAGGGGCACTTATGAGGTGCCCAGGGACTGAACCCGGCCGGTCCATTATACTGACACCGACGAGTCTGGCGTAATGCTGTCACATTAGCCCCGAAGGTTAGGAGGGAAGCCACTACTACCAACTTTAAAGTCTTTGGTTTGACCCGGCCGGGGTTCGAACCCACGACCTCCCGATCCGCAAGCCGACACCCTACCAATTGAGCTATTGCGGCCGGTTGGTCACATTGGTGACGTCCAGCTAATTATTGGTGGAGGAAGACCCCAGACTTATATCTAGTTAGAACCACCGGCGCACCGCAAGTTAGCAGGTAAACCTCCCCACGTGAAAGTTTTCACCCCGATCGTGACTCGAACCCACACAGTTAGGGGGTTGAGGTGTGACAAGTCAGCGACTCTAACCGCTCGGTCACGGGCGACCCTCTATGAAAATTGTATTCATTAGTAATAACAAGAAAAAGCTAGGATGTGAGACATCCAAGGCGCCGTAGAGAGCGTGCGCTTTAAACAAGAAGATGACAAAATATCCTCTTACACTGTTGACCAATTACATACACATTTGTCTCTAAACGCTCGGCCACGGGCGCCCCTCATATTATGTCAAAGCTTTAGTTTATTTACTATTATTAATTATAATTAATTATTTGCTGTTTATTGGCTTTATCGTCAAACCAACAGTATTTCAGTTATCTGGAGACGGTGTCCACTTAAAGCAGATATAGTGCTGCCTTCACTGTGTACAGCATGCCGTGAACACCTGATATGATACCAGATCTAGTCACATTATTCAGACACCGGGCTGACCAGTCGTGTATCTATCTTTCTTTTAGCTTGAGCGTTACCAAGGATTCATACCATTACCATTTTTTAACGACTTTGGTATGTCCCGGCCCGGGTTCGAACCAGGACCGTCCAGTACCTGCAGTCGCTATAAATTATAAATTTAATCAATTCAATGATGAAACAGTGTTGTCTATAAAGACACGTTTTACGATTAGTTTATTATTAAATATAAACTAAATGTAATCACTCCAGAACAACTTGAAATAATTGTTCATTTCATAAAGAGATAACGCACACACACAAGCATAAAGGCACATTTACTGAACAACATGCCAGCACTCGCCGTGTTGCTCAAATAATGACACAGAAAACCTCTGTTTAGATTAAAAACGCCAGAACAAAAAAAAAACCCAGAAAATATCTCCCTTGGGAACTAATAAACCGAATGCTCCCTCGGCTACGAGCCGCAATTGTATTCGATTAAAATGTCATTACCTTCGCTTTCACACAAGCAATAATGGAAATTGCGATACACAAACGCTTCTGTTTACCGTTCTTTGGATCATTTATCAGCTGTAGCATGGATTTAACTATTAAAATTTAAATGGAATTTCCTTATTAATCAACTTGTTTATCTCAATGCTTTATTATTACTGCATCTTTGAAGTCTAGATAAAATAAATTTATTCAAATTTTCCATCATCGATAGGTGTAAGCAATCCTTATATTCAAGCTCTTTTAAAAGAATTCAGTATTTGAAACCGTTTTGTAAGGAAACCCGTTTTGAAATAAAATCCATTTTGTAATCAAATCCGTTTGGTAATAAATTTACTTTTCGTCCCTAGTCTTGTCAATATCTGGACAGATGTGGTAAATGTGATGCAAAAAAGCCACAACAACATTAACACACGATTTCAGATTTTGGAGATGTTTGACTTTTTAACAAGCTCTGTTATTAACATTCACATATTTTTTGTCAAATTACTTCGTTTTCCTGATAAGAATCAACAAAAACATGTATTACCCACGACAACACCCTAATTGGTGGCATTTGAAGTTGGTTACGCACACCTTCAACATTTTTGTCGTCACTATAAAAAAGGGAGACACCACGTTGTAATAAAATTAAGATTACTTCATTTTGCTTTTTGGCAAAGCAGGGAAGCACAGTCCTGCAAACGAGAAAAATAGGTACACGTAAGTTTATCGGGTTTATCGTCCTACCAACAGTATTTCAGCTATCTGAGGACGGTGTCCACTTGAAGCTGATATAGTGCTGCTTTAACTGTGTATAGCATGCAATGAACACCTGGCATGATACTCACATTATCCTAACTTCCCTTATATTTGCTTGAGTAAGGGAGCTATACCACTACCATTTTAAAGACATTGTAATGTTGCGGCCCGGGATCGAACTCGGTGCCTTCCGTACCTGGGGCCGACGCTCTACCATTGCGCTACCTGGTCCCAATTACACGTAAGATTCGATACAATGTATGTAATTTTGCATCTATAACGTTGGGTTGCATCGCCGTTCTAATGATGGGATGGGATTGGGATTTGCCGGCATTTTTGCCGATACTGTGCAGCGACATTTCTATCATTATAGCACTGGGGCACTTATGAGGTGCCCAGGGACTAAGCCCGACCGGTCCATTATAATGACACCGACGATTCGGGCGTAATGCTGTCCTCTTAGCCCCAAGCGTTAGTAGGGAAACCACTACTACCAACTTTGAAGTCTTTGGTTTAACCCGACCTTGGTTCGAACCCGCGACCTCCCGATCCGCAAGCCGACGCTCTACCACCTGAGCTATTGCGGCCGGTTGTCTTCTAATGAAGAAGTGACCAAATGATCTGGGAGAAGAATATGCATTTTTTACAAGCAATAAGCGACATAGGTTTGTCATAATTATATCTAAGAAGTTGGAAGAGGAATATTGTCGAATACCAGTCCTAAATGCTAATACAATTAAGCAAAAATGGCCGATAATTATTTTTCTTTGATCTTAAAAAAAGCCATAAACCCGACAAAGGCAGATTCATTGTACACTCGGTATATTCATTTACAGTATGCTAGCACTCGCTCTGTGGCTCAAATGGCAACATAAAAAACTCATTTTTTTACAAAAACACCACAACAGAAATAAAAAAAGGCCTCCACTGGGAGCTACTAAACCACATACCCTTGTACGATGGGCCGCAATTGTATTCGTTTAAAATGTCATTACTTTTTTCTTCCAGGCAGGCAATAAGGGGAATTGCGATACACGAGCGCTTCTGTGCTCGGTTCTAGACAATATTGGAGTGTTTGGCATGAATTCGTCAAATTATAATTACAAATCTTAATAGAGCTTTTCTGACTGTTAAAATATTTCATTAATTTTAACCTATAGTCAACAGATCAGATCCTCTCATCTTTTATTTACAACAACTGCTTAATGTTGGCTAGAACAATGTTGTGTTCTGCGACAAATGTTAAAGGAGGTATCGTACAGTTTGGACAATACTTTTTTTCTCTCAAAGAACCAAATACATTTTTGCTGCATGAAGAAATCTCGCAAAATGCTGATTCCTACATCTATGTGAAAAGTAAAGCATAACACATTACTCGTCTCTACAAATAGGTATTTCCTATCTGAGCCACGCTGCACAGTTAGCTATATTTAAACTAGGAAAAAACATGTGACCTTTAGCTTTATATCACCCTTCAGGTACACCGCTCTGACGTCGATGTCTATATTTAGCCGAAATCCCGATCATGCTTATTTATAGTTTTGGAAAGAATGGATATGTAGATCGATTTATTTCATGATTTATACCGTTTTACAATTTAGATAGTATTCAATATAGTCTTGTCTTCGACTGAAGTTTGAACTTTTGAAGAAATGAAACTACAATTCCCCAAAACCAAGATTACATGTACTTGATGAAGGCAAACTGTCGGCTACAACCTTTAAACAAACAGGCAATTTACTCCGACTTTCTGCCAGAAGTGATCCTTCAATGTGCATGCTCCTGGCCAAGCGGCTAGAATCGTACACGAATAACTTATCAGCCTCTCGCCACGTGGGCTTGAGTCCCAGTCGGAAGAGAACTATTATGTTGGGATGTCTTCCAGCTGGCCGGCGGTGCGCCGGTTGTTCGATCCAGATACGTGGAGTATCCCTCCACCAGCCGGACGTCGCCGTTATGACTATACTATTGGTGTATTTGGTTAATCGTCTTACCTACAGTTTTGCAGATATTTGTAGACGGCGTCCACTTAAAGCAGATAAAGCATTGAGTTCACTGTACTTTGCATGTCGCGAACACCTGACATGATACCATATTCAGTCACATTATCCTGACACCGGGCTAACCAGTCGTGGAACTACCCTTATATTTGCTTGAGCGTTAGCGTTGAAGCAATCCAGGGCCTCCCATTCCTAGAGCCGACGGTAATGATCCAATATCTCAATATTTTGGAAATATTCATGATCAACGCAGGACACTGTTTGTGTGAAAATGTCGGTAATTAACCAGAACAGTACCAGCTAGGAATGTGCCAGTTGATGCGGGGATGGAATGTTGAAAATACGTTATTTTGCAATTATTTTACTTCATGTTGCGACGAGCATATCAAAAAATGTTTGCTCTTTTAAGCGCACATAGCAATGCGTTTTTTCTTAACTCTCAGATAAGTTTTTGTTGTTTTTTGGGTTTATCGTCCCAGCAACAGTATTTCAGTTATATTGAGATGGTGTCCACTATAGGGGTGGGATTTGCCGGCATTTTTGCCGATACTGTGCAGCGACATTTCTATCATTATAGCACAGGGGCACTTATGAGGTGCCCAGGGACTGAACCCGGCCGGTCCATTATACTGAGACCGACAAGTCAGGCGTAATGCTGTCACCTTAGCCCGAGCGTTAGGAGGGAAGCCACTACTACCAACTTTAAAGTCTCTGGTTTGACCCCGCCGGGGTTTGAACCCGCGACCACCCGATCCGCAAGCCGACGCTCGACCACCTGAGCTATTGCGACCGGTTGTGTCCACTAGAAGCAGATGTAGTGCTGTCTTCACTGTGTGAAGCATGCCCCGAACTAATAGCTTGATGCCACACCCAGTCACATTATCCTCGCACCGGGGCAACCATTCGTGGAACTACCCTTACTTTTGCTTGCGCGTTAACAAAGGAGCCATACCACTACCATTGTAACGACATTAGTATGTCGCGGGATCGAACCCGGGGCCTACCCTACCTGGAACCAGTCACATTATCCTAGCACCGGGGCAACCATTCGTGGAACTACCCTTACTTTTGCTTGAGCGTTAACAAAGGAGCTATACCACTATCACTTTAACGACATTGGTATGTCGCGGGATCGAACCCGGGGCCTCCCCTACCTGGAACCAGTAACATTATCCTAGCACCGGGCCAACCATTCGTGGAACTACCCTTACTTTTGCTTGAGCGTTAACAAAAGAGCTATACCACTACCATTTTAACGCGGGATCGAGCCCGCGGCCTCCCGTACCGGAAGCCGACTTTCTACCGATTGCGCTACCAGGTTCTGTCTCTCAGATAAGATACTGACATTTTCATCGTCTGTCTAGTAAAGGATCATGCGATTATTCGTAGAACATAAAACAAGAAATGTGAAAAATATATTAAAATGGCATTAATAAATTAACTTTAACGGAACAGAATGAGAAAAAGTTTACTTCACGTGACAGCATTACCAGCTGAAGTCGGAGATGCTTTCAAACCAGATAGTATGCTTAATAATAAAAACGGTTACAGATCACTACACTCATGCATATTACGTACGATGGATCTGAGTAACGACATTTTTACATGTTTGTAGATTGAACGGGATAACCGCTGTAGGAAGTGCCTTGGGAAAATCATTGTATTTATGCCGGAAAAGGTTTTAGAAGCATATAAATATACTGTTAAATGCATACAAATACATGTAGTCCTAGCGGTATTAATTCTCGTTCGCTAAAGTGCGTCCCTCCATAAATTCAATGCCAGGCGTTCATTTCAAACCATGTCGACTCTGAGTTAGTTTTTAGAAAAAGAACCAGGCATCCGCTCGTTTATCAAGATGAATTATTTCTTGTTTCTTAGGTCCTGCTGCATGTGTCGATTTCATTCCTATGTAGGTATGGGTTCTTTATCTAAACAAGGTGCCAAAAAAACAAATGATCGTTATAAAAAGAACGTTATATACCGGACATGGTAGTGCAATCGGTAGACCCGTGTTCAATCCCTGGCCGAGACAAACCAAAGTCGTTAAAATGGTAGTAATATAGCTTCCTTGCAAACGCTCAAACAAATATAATGATACGTTTCACGACTGACTGGCCCGTTGTCAGTATAATGTTACTAGGTGCGGTATTGTGTCAGGTTTTCACGGCAAGCTATACACAGCGAATGCAGCACTATATCTGCTTCAAGTGGACACCGTTTCCAGATAACTAAAATACTGTTGTTGGGACGATAAACCTAATAAATAAACAATAAACTTATATAGTGCTTTTCTGGCCCATTACGGCTCTTCCTTACCTGTGAAAAAGAACCCCGACATCGATTCGTTCTACCGGATAGACCCTTTTCTTGCACCTATAGCACGGGTCTTGGGAGGGCGGTCGTCTGTCAAGGTCATCGCCGATGTCTGAGTCTCCATCACTTGAGAGCGCCTCCTCGCCCTCAGTCTTGAACATGATTGTCTGAAATAGATCACGTGGTGCTTATTAAATCAATGCATTCAGACACCTCGGATAATTCACGAATTATCTCTCGGATGTATGTAGGTAGCCGGATCACCTCAGCGATTTCCCTAAATGGGACTACTTTTATGACCGGTGTAAAAATTGAGGGGTTTTGTGCTTCCGCATTGAAAAATAGTTCGGTGTATTTATATAAAACCGTATTTAGACATATAGGCCTATATTTCTTTTTGATGAATTGTTTATTTGTATATAGAAGAGTCAATATTCAATATTATATAACACATAAAAATAGTAATTTGTTGATTATATTAAAATATTTCGACAACATTATATATGTTTTGAAGCCTACTTTTGCTTTCGCGACCATGACAATATTTTGTATCAGCCAAAGTATTGTTTTAAGTCAGTCGACAAACTACTTAGCACACTGTGTTCGGCTGATAAGTATTGGTGCAGTTTGCAATTAATGATCTCCTTCAAAAAAAAGCTTGTGAGCCTATAGCAACCGTTACCAAGGACTTGAACGGTTTATTGGTTAGCTACTCACAATAAACTGTTCTGCTTTTGTTTTTGAAATACATTACAATTACCATTTATGATCATTATAGCAACGTCCAACTTTTTGGTGGAGGAAGACTCCAGATACATGTCTGGGTAGAACCACTGGCGCACCGTAAGTCAGCTGGAAAAAAACTCACATTAAGTCCTTCGCCCCAAATGGGACTCAAACCCTAGCGATGAGAGGCAAAAGCAGTCATAGGAGTTACAAATAGGCGACTCTGCCACTACCCCAAGGACGCCCCCACACGAAACTGGTAAGTAGAATGGTTAAATGCTTTGAATATGGTTTACTAATACTGTTATGGTAATTTGAATTAATTAATCTAAATGGCGAAAACGCATATTCTCTCTCTGAAAAATTAATTACTATAATATACAGCTCCTTTTTTAATATTCATATTTAACTTTGTATCCGGCGCCGTATGACCTGTTAAGTGTCGGTGTGCCGTAAAACCCAAATAAAAAAATAAACAAATATTTCTTGAATATGATAAGTTGTGGGTGAAATTTATTAATATTTTCCTGAAAACAAAGGACATAGCTATTTTCGCGATCTTAAAAAGATATCAAAATTGAACTGATTACTAGTAAAAACAGAAAACAGACATTGGTCTCTAGATCAAAGGTATTATTCATTAGAGCAGATATCTTCATAAAAAATCGTTAATGATATTAGGGTGTTGTACAAAATATTTAATTTCAGTATTTTCAGTATTTCATTGGCTAATAGTCTAAGCGAAGTTGGCCAAACATAGTTACAAGGATGGAGCCAGCTGATGGGATGACGGGTTGCATACCGCCCCCCCCCCCCCCACCACCAAAAAGGTTAAAGCCTAGAGTTGTGAAAACTCATACATGTACATGTAAGCTTAAAAATACTAAGTTTTTAAAGTAAATTGTGTCTGTTGACTGCTAAGGACGAAGTTAGGATACCTCAATGTGTATATATATCTAGTATTTACTGCCATGAAGTTGAATGGACCTTAATTCATACCCGCCCACCACCCCCACCAATTTTCTGCATCCGCCCCTGCTTAGTTACATACATCTGATATTACGTTCGCTTTTTATCCCAGGCAGGTAGTACGCGGTTAAAATTGTATTTTTTCTCAATGCTTTTACACTAAACAATATGTTGCGTGTCCTACTTAAGTTACTGCAAGTCTACACAAATGTGTAGGTCGGGTCTTTGAAGCCAAACCGGTTAGTTATGTCATTGGCGAGATTTAAATTCTTGCGACCCAAAACATTTTAGAAACTGGTTTTGTGTGTTTGTGTGTGCGTTTTAACGATGTGTAGAGATGTTTTTATCATTGTCAACTCTATCAACTGCAAAAATTCGAAAGAAACCCGCCGTTTCTGATTGTAATTTATCAATTGCTAAATAGTTTCGTTTGAAATACCATCATGGCTTTGATTTTTCAGTTAAATACGATGAGACATTGCTTAAGGAGTTGATAATTTTGCGGCATACAGACATCAAGAAAATTAGTAGGAATAAACATTAATTTATATCATAGGCTTGAGGCGATAGCATCTCTGGACCGCTCCTAGAACTACGGAAACTTTATGCCTGGCCCATATTGGCTTTTTTCAAATTAATTTTGGAAATTACATTCCAGGCAGTTGGTGGTTATTCACAAAATATAAATAATGAAAAATGAGTTCTATAGAAAATATAACACAACTATAATTTTTTTTTGCTATCAACGCTCGTACATGTATGGGATGGGAGCCCCGAGCGTTAGGAAGGAAGCCACTACTACCAACTTTAAAGTCTTTGATTTGACCTGACCGGGGTTTGAATCCGCGACCTCCCGAACCGCAAGCCGGCGTTCGACCACTTGAGCTATTGCGGCCGGTCGTACGTGTACGGATATATGAAGACAGAAATATGCATGTAAGGCATTTATGTAGACATACATAAAGGCAGAAAAACAACAGAGGGACATGTGGACAAATGGACATGTACGTAGACGGACACGAGTACATTTAGACATGTGAAAAGTAACGAAGTCAGACAGACTGATAGCCAGACATGACGTACGTCTAGACAAAAAACATCAGACAGGCGTGTAGACAGAACACATAGACCTACGGGCAGACGGGCGTGTAGTCAGAAAACATTGACTTAAGGACAGACGAGCCTGTAGACAGAAATCAATTACTTATGGAGAGACGGGCGTGTAGACAGAAAACATCAACCTAAGGACAGACGGGCGTGTAGACAGAAATTATTAACGACAAACGGGCGTGTAGACAGAAAACATCGAACTTAGGACAGATGGGGGTGTAGATAGAAAAACACAGACCTGAGGAAAGACAGGCGTGTAGACAGAAAACATCGACCTAAGGACAGACTGGCGTGTAGACAGAAAATTGGCTTACGGACAAACGGGTGTGTAGACAGAAAACACAGACCTAAGGACAGACGGGCGTGTAGACAGAAAACATCGACCTAAGGACAGACGGGCGTGTAGACAAAAAAAATGGCTTACGGACAAACGGGTGTGTAGACAGAAAACATCGACCTTAGTACAGACGGACGTGTAGACAGAAAACACAGACCTAAGGACAGACGAGCGTGTGGACAGAAAATATTGACCTTAGGACAGACGGGCGTGAAGACAGAAAACATCGACCTAAGGACAGACTGGCGTGTAGACAAAAAATGGCTTACGGACAAACGGGTGTGTAGACAGAAAACATTGACCTTAGGACAGACAGGCGTGTAGACGGAAAACATCATCTTAGGACAGACGGGCGTGAAGACAGAACACATAGAACTACGGGCAGACGGGCGTGAAGACAGAAATTATTGACCTAAGGACAGACGGGCGTGTAGACAGAAAATATTGACCTTAGGACAGACGGGCGTGTGGACAGAAAATATTGACCTAAGGACAGACGGGCGTGTAGACAGAAAACACAGACCTAAAGACAGACTGGCGTGTAGACAGAAAACATCGATCTAAAGACAGACGGGCGTGTAGAAACAAAATCATCGACATTAGGACAAACGGGCGTGTAGACGGAAAACATCGACGTTAGGACAGATTGGCGAGAAGACAGAAAATATTGACCTAAGGACAGACTGGCGTGTAGACGGAAAACATCGACCTAAGGACAGACGGGCGTGTGGACAGAAAATATTGACCTAAGGACAGACGGGCGTGTAGACAGAAAACATCGACCTAAGGACAGACGGGCGTGTGGACAGAAAATATTGACCTTAGGACAGACTGGCGTGTAGACAGAAAATATTGACCTAAGGGCAGACGGGCGTGTAGACAGAAATTATTGACCTAAGGACAGACGGGCGTAAAGACAGAAAATAATGACCTAAGGACAGACGGGCGTGTAGACAGAAATTATTGACCTTAGGACAGACGGGCGTGTAGACAGAAAATATTGACCTTAGGACAGACGGGCGTGTAGACAGAAAACACAGACCTAAGGACAGACGGGCGCGTAGACAGAAAATATTGACCTAAGGACAGACGGGCGTGAAGACAGAAACTATTGACCTAAGGACAGACGGGCGTGTAGACAGAAAACACAGACCTAAGGACAGACGGGCGTGTAGACAAAAACATAGAAAACCAATCGACATACGGGCGTGAAGACACAAAACATTGATCTAAGGACAGACGGGCGTGTAGACACAAAACATTGATCTAAGGACAGACGAGCGTGTAGACACAAAACATTGATCTAAGGACAGGCGGACGTGAAGACACACAACATTGATCTAAGGACAGACGGGCGTGTAGACACAACACATTGATCTAAGGACAGACGGGCGTGTAGACAAAAAACATTGATCTAAGGACAGACGGGCGTGAAGACACACAACATTGATCTAAGGACAGACGGGCGTGAAGACACACAACATTGATCCAAGGACAGACGGGCGTGTAGACACAACACATTGATCTAAGGACAGACGGGCGTGTAGACACAAAACATTGATCTAAGGACAGACGGGCGTGAAGACACACAACATTGATCTAAGGACAGACGGGCGTGTAGACACAACACATTGATCTAAGGACAGACGAGCGTGTAGACAAAAAACATTGAACTAAGGACAGACGGGCGTGAAGACACACAACATTGATCTAAGGACAGACGGGCGTGAAGACACACAACATTGATCTAAGGACAGACGGGCGTGTAGACACAACACATTGATCTAAGGACAGACGGGCGTGTAGACACAAAACATTGATCTAAAGACAGACGGGCGTGTAGACACAACACATCGACCTAAGGACAGACGGGCGTGTAGACACAAAACATTGATCTAAGGACAGACGGGCGTGTAGACACAAAACATCGACCTATGGACAGACGGGCGTGTAGACACAAAACATTGATCTAAGGACAGACGAGCGTGAAGACACAAAACATTGATCTAAGTACAGACGGGCGTGTAGACACAAAACATCGACCTAATAGAAAGACCGACACATTCACATGGCATTACATACATTAAGACAGAATAGACATACATGTTAAGGAGCAGAAGGTTTGACAAACATGTATAAAACAAGACAAGTAGTCATATAGACATTATGCATAAGTGAAGACAGACATATGTAATACAGACATGTACCCGTACAGACACTGATACAGAAGAACATGTAAACAGGCACAGGATGGGGTGGGGTGGAGCAGAAAATATACATGTACTATTATATAGACAAAAAGACAAATACATGTATAAAGAAATGCAAATAAATAGACAAAAAGCCAAGTATGGTGACATGTATACATGCAGCCTTGGAGACGGACAGACACGTTGAATTAACAGACAGAAATTAACAAACACTGGAATGTAAACAGACCGACATACAGACAGACGGACGAACAGATGGAGAGATGGACGGACAGACAGACAAAAAGATGGACTGACGGACAGACAGACAAAAAGATGGACTGACGGACAGACAGACAGCTGCCGAGATGGACAGATGCATGACCGAATTGAGCCTTATATTATGAATGGCTGTCTGAACCTTGGATAATATCAATTTAAATTAATTAATTGTACAAATAATTATACACGTTAATTAAAATGGTACAATTTAAAATACATGAAGACTGTATAAGAAATACATACCCGTGAGTCACTATATCCTGTATGTGCCCGAGATCACACTGCCTCACACTAACTACACTTCACAATCACACACTGCATCGCTGCAGTACGCGGCACTAGTCTATGAATGAGCATTTATCAGTAAAACAGGCAGACGTTCTTACTCTATCCCTCAGCGGGGAATATATCATCGACAAAGACTAACAAAACACCCGCGGAGGCATCACCAGGTGCGTTCACGACTCTGTTCATGCTGTGTTAGAAAATCGACAAACACTCCTCTACGTTTGAAATTCAAAAAATGACAACAAATAACTGCACATTACTCACCCCATGAATAATTATCTTTCGCACCGCTCGCTGATTGGCTGGCGCGTTCGGTCGATATCGTAGCGGTGACTCGGTAGTATGTCGTATGCGAGTGTTGGGGAGAGAACTAGACGACGGACATCGATAGAAGGGAAGCTAGAGGATCAAACGATTTTATCAACCCGTATTAATCTCGAATGAAAGCTGAGTCACAATGTCGTCAATTATAGCCGGACGTGATTCACCCTTGTTTTCCAATCGTCTCAACGGCGCTAATTAGTTCTCCATTTTCGCGGACAATGGATCGCGGGATGTCTTTCTTTTCAAGGGAGATAATCGATATTTCACAGGTAAACTCACGCTGACCGGTAAACAAACATGCTTTTCTCCCTTATGTTTGACATTCCATTGATGGTTAACTCCGCATAATTGATGTCAGATTTCCTCGAGGGATTTGTAACTGATAAAATGTCGGTATTCATTAATGAAATAATAACGTTGAGTATATCGTTGGTAAATAGTTCAAAGCTGCAACCATTCGTTTAGCTGTTTACATGCATTCATAATGCATAATTGTCTGTTGAAACATGTAAAGGCAAACGCATTTTAATAATTATATTTGGTTTAAGCATGGTTTGTCCAGACAATAGGTTAACAAATTGTTATTTGCATTTGGTATTTTCATTAAAAGATAATGCATTTCGACTGTTTGTCGTAGAATTTTCTACGAATGCTCTTCGAGAGCATGTTTGTAATTTTAATCAAATAATGTTTATTTGCTTGTTTGATGGTTTGTTGTTTTGTTGTTGCTTCTATGTTGTTGGTTTGTTTTTGTTTCTGTGTTCGAAATACATTGCAGCGACCAGTTATGATTCTTATAGCGACGTCTAGCCTTTTGGTGGAGGAAAACCCTAAACAAATGTCTGGGTAGAACCACCGGCGCACCGCAAGTCAGCTGGAAGACCTTCCCATATTAAGTCTTTCGCCCCGAACGGCACTCGAACCCGCGCGGTCAGAGGAGTTACAAATCGGCGACTCTACCACTATGCCACGGGCGCCCTGAGATGATTTGCGCCAATGCTAATTCATGAAGAATAATATGCGGACAAAATTTCATTTTTTATGAAAAAACGTATTAAACGTTTATCTGGAGCAGTGTAAGACATCATCTTTTTGGATGGCCCATGTAATCTCAGTTGTCTTTCGAAATCATATATGTACATGTATCCATATTTTCCTCTTTAATAATCTTTAATCATAGTTTGTTTTAAACTTGTGTAAATTGTTATGTATATTCCTTTTTTAACAAAAACGAAGCTTGTAAGTTTTAATCAATTAATATAAAACACATAGAAAATACCTCTTATTTTTAATGAACAGAATATACACCAACAAAAGGCATGCCGTTACTTTTACTTTATACAGTGTACATTGTTAAATTATTAAAAAATTACAGACATGATTTTATCTAAGTACAAGCACTATTTTGTGCCAATAAAGATACACGTATACACAATCAATACAAAGTATATTACGACGGCTGTTTTTTTTTTATCTTTTCTGACCTATTATTTTTTGTGTGTATTTTCTCTTTCAGACAAACGCTTACTTTTCATTTTATTCCTATCAAAACGGCAAAAAGAAAGAAAAAAAGATGAGAGGCTCTGAAAAATGAAAAATTTAAAAACAACAACATTTTTTTTGTATAAAACAGATGCATTGTTAGGGGATTGAAAAGAGTATGAGAGATAATTGAAAGAAGAAAATGGGTAAATATATAAATCCCATTTTTGCTTTTTTCCCCATATCGCTTTACACAGTGACGTTTTTAAAATGGGTAGCCTTCTATTACACATATGCTATAGTAATTTTTACACATATGACATGTGATTTTTATGTACTTATGAATGTGAAATTTATATATAAAATCTGAATATATTATACAAAAAGGATGACTGGTGACGAATGGACGTGTGATTGTCGGTAAAGTGATGATTTATTGATGGTATTGTACACTGCGCTGATGAAAGAAATACTGCATTTATAGCTGCCTGTAAAATACACCGTCCATAATGTTACTTATTGCTTCTGTTTACCATGTTCTATGTATAGGATAGAGTCTATAAAGACGTTTCTATAGAAAATTAACCGAAACAAGCACAGCGAGTGCAGGCTTCTATTTTCTATGGAAACGTCTTAATAGATTCTATCCGACTTAGAAGTCCCCGCCTCACTTCTACCTATTCTACCAAAATGACATGTAATCCGCCTCATAAAACTGTCAATCAAACTGTCAATCGTCTTGACGTGTTCAAACGTGTCGTCACAAGGGGAGGAGTCAAGCCAGAATGCGTGGTTTGTTGCACATGCGCAGTTGAAAATAAAACCATTTAGTAAAATAGATCGATCTATTGTGATCATTGTAAAATAGAAAATAGAAAGGTGTTCTATAGACATAAATAGCTGATGAATTTTAATTTTCATAGCTTCTAGTTGGCTATAAATGTAGAACGACGTCTAAATGTTTTAAATGTTCTTTTGTGGCATAAACATTATAAATAAAATAGCTCAAAAACATCTGACGTCTTTTATCTATTACAGAATGAGTCAGCATAGCATTGTCTGGGTTTGATGCCACAAAATGAACCTTACTGTTAGAAAAGAACATATTGTCTGTGTTAATTACTAACATGGCTATTGTCTTGCACTTTTTATAAGCAGTTTCGGTTGATGAAAGAAAGGGTGTTCTAGTAAAAAAAATAATTTTAAAGTTGTAAAATTGACTGATGAAAGTACTAGTATTCTAGTCTTTTTCATCGATTGTTTCCGTAAATGATTCATTTTTTTTGTTGTTTTTGCATTGGTAAATATTTGTATTGTATATAATGTTTGCTTGTTAACCGCAAAGAGCGATAATGAGTTTGAGAAAGTTGAATTATTGTGTTGTGGGTTGAGTTGTGAGTTAAGTTGTGAACTGAGTTGTGAGTTGGATGTGAGTTGCGTTATGGGTTGAGTTGTGAATTGAGCTGTGAGATGAGCTGTAATTTGAGCTGTGAGTTGATTTAAGCTGTCAGTTGAGTTGTGAGTTTAGTTACAAAGGCAGGATCAGGTTTTAATTTGACTGTAAAATATTGACATTTATTTATATTGACATTGTATTTAGTATAGGCAAACTGTCGGATGTCACCTTTAAATCTACAATGGTATTTGTTACTGTGAACACAAGCTATTTTTGTACACTCTTTGTCCACGTGGTGTTTTGTTAAATAATTACTTATCACGAAAATGAAAGCTTATAAACAAACGGTATGTCATACATTTACACAATTAACAAAAAAAAGTATTTAGATTTTACTTGTGTCTGGTTCAACTTAAGACTAACTAAATGATCGTGACTTTTGAATTTAAAGTATATTATACGAATGTGTTTGTTTATTGGGTTTATCGTCCCACCAACAGTATTTCAGTTATCTGGAGACGGTGTCCACTTGAAGCAGATATAGTGCTGCCTTCACTGTGTATAGCATGCCGTGAACACCTGGCATGAAACCACACCCAGTCACATTATCCTGACACCGGGCCAACCAGTCGTGGAACTACCCTTATATTTGCTTGAGCGTTAGCAAGGGAGCTATACCACTACCATTTTTAACGACTTTGGTATGTCGCAGCCCGGGATCGAATCCGGGGCCTCCCGTACCTGGAGCCGGCGCTCTACTGATTGCGCTACCAGGTCCGGTATGTGTAAATAAATAAACAGATAACAAACAAACATAAAGACAGTTACATAAAAAGCAGTTTTATTAAGGCAACAGAATACACACATGCATAAATATATAAGCAACAAATACTTAAAAGTATACAAACATTTTATACAAAGATTTCATTCACTCAAATGAATGTGCTTCAAAACTTAAAGAGATATGCATCTTCACCAAAACATAAGTTAAATGAAAATCAATAATTATGTTAGCATTTTGGACTAGCAAAAGCCATAATTGGTACATTTAACACAATAAAGTATAATAGACACTGCTAAAATATTATGAATATGATTTTAATCACGACGGCAAAACGAAACGAAACAAAGACATAAACGTGAGTTTGAAACAATATCATCAAAGTTGTCAGTTTAAGTCTAATTATTAAGTCAAAATATTGGAAAACATGTGAATGATAACTATAATAACGCTGTTGTTGTTGTTTTTTGTGTGTGTGTGTTGCTTTTTTTGCTTTTGTTTAGCTGTATTACTTAAAATATTAAAGTATGTCACATTTTTCTTTGTACTCCGTAAACATAAAGTTAGATATTACATATTATAGAAAAATGAATTTAATTTATTTGCGTTCATGAATATTTTCAGTATGTATTGTAACATTACAAGACAATGGCACATTTAATAAAATATATTCTCTTCTGCAAAACATAAACGTTAACATAATGGCATTGCCATTTGTTTGACGTTTAAAATCTTTCACATAACAAGCTAATAAACACAGAAGAACGATCAATTTAATTTCTGTTTTGTTTTGCCGATACAATTACATGTATGGTCTTATTAGCGACGTCTACATTATTATAAGTGGAAAAAAACAGGACAAGTGTCTGGGTAGAATCTTTGGAACACCTCAGGTCAGCTGGAAATCTGCCCAACCGGGTACCCGAACCACCGCGATAAGGCGCTGACGAGTCACAAGCCGATAATTCCAAGTGCTCAGCCGTGGGAGCCTAATCTTTTGACTTTGATTTTTAACTGCAAGAAAAGCGCCCACTACAAATAACTCATGTTGGACAGTCTTACTTTTTTAAGGCATACATTTTTTCAGGAATCATATTATGTTAATAAAAGTGAGCAAGCACAAAAGATATGTGTGCAATTTTACCAACAGCACACAGTTGTCAAAATAAGATGCCTCGCCCCAACCATTTCTATACAGGAATTTCTAACCTATACAAGGTTGAAATATCCTACAGATTTGTTTTAAAGGTCATGTTGTCAATTTTTAACAGTTCAAAAAAATATAAAGAAAAGATAGTCTTTATTGGTATAAAATAAGTGAAAACCTACTTAAGAAAATCGACATTTTAAACAGAAACAATACATAAAAATGCAAAAAAACAAAATCTTTTCATGTAACCACATTTCATCATAAAATCACCATTTAACCACCGTTTATAAATATTGATAAATCATCTCCACTTGACTGGAATATCTCGACCATTTTTGTTAAAAATGCTGTCCAAGAAGTCACTTTCAAATGTTATTAGTGTAAAAGATCTAAAAAAAAACAAACACGAAGAACAGAGTAAAAGAGCAAAGTTAAAAAGTGGACCAGGCTTGAAACTCAATTGAACCCAGCAAAGGTTAGGGTTTTCTTGGGGAGTGGAAGGGGCGGCATGTGAAAAAACTGACGGAAAGGACCATTTATATAATCAGGACATTAACAAAGCACATTGGTTAAAATTTCTCCCGACTGAAAGTCGAACTGCTTCAAATGAAATTTAGTGTTTAGCTGTTATGGAAGAGAAATGTACATCTTTATATAAATAAATAGCACTTAAGTCTACATATAGCCCGCATAACTCTGATTTTGGCATGTTCAAACAACTTTCTTAGCACAGTTTTATATCCTACCTCCATTTTTTATGATAATGTTCTTTTAGAGCATTGAAATCTTCACCATACATCAGATATCTGGTAATTGTAAAAGTCAGTTAATTCTTTCACCGTGTTTTATTTTTTTTTAAATCTCACTGGAGGGTGGATATTGTTCTTCTATGCTAAAGGTGGCATCCGTCAGTTATCTATATCAAATTGATGTAACAATACCTTACCAATGCGTTGGGGAATTTGGGCATTATTTTGCATAAACTCATGGTTAAGTATAAGTAAAGACGAGTTGTAACACTCTCTACATTGTTAGACAGTTCAAATCGCTATAAACAACAGTCTAAAAGTTCATTCATTCCAAAGCTATAAATAACCACGATACTAAAATCTAACAATAGATTTCGATGTCAGAGCGGATTACCTGGATGCTGATATAACGTAATCTCAAAAGTTAGTTGTCACGTGTTTTTCCTAGTTAAAAATAGCTATCTCTGCAGCGTGGCTTCGATAGGAATTCCTGTTTGCAATGAGGAAAGGGGTTTTATGTTTCACTGTTCACACTGATCTAGGGCATCAGAGAGCAGCATTTTGCCGGACCATTTCAGATAACAATGACTTATTTGGTTATTTGAGGAAAAAGATTCTGTCCAAACTGTCGGATACCACCTTTCAAGACATGTGATTGAAACATTCTACTCAGTTAGTTTGTGTCTATTTTATTAATCATTTTAATATGCCATAAAAATAAATATGCTGCGGTAGTATATATTATATAATTTAAATATACATAGTGCTGAAAATTGCACAAATTAAGTTAATAAGCAAATATAATTTACAAGCACACTTCTGTAAAGCGATTAAAACAATCGTTTTTAACATACCTTGTCAACAGCTACTTAATTTTTCAATTAAAATGGAACAACAGTGTACACATATAAAAGTCCTGTGATTATTTGTATTTGTATTTGTCGCCATTTTTGCCGATACTGTGCAGCGACATTTCTATCATTATAGCACAGGGGCACTTATGAGGTACCCAGGCACTGAACCCGGCCGATCCATTAAACTGACACCGACGAGTCAGGCGTAATGCTGTCCCCTTAGCCCCGAGCGTTAGGAGGGACGTCACTTATACCAACTTTAATTCTTTGGTTTGACCCGGCCTGGGTTTGAACCTGCAACCTGTGATTAAGTCCCAGCCTGTGTGTCCTTATTTAGCTCTTAAAAGTGGTATCCGACAGTTTGCCTATATCACATTTATGTAACAATGCCCTTGCTTTGGGGAATTAGGGCATAATTTCTGCATAAACTCATATTTACGTACACGGTTTTGAACACTTTTTATATTTTTAGAAAGTATATATCCCGATAAAAACACTCTAAAAGTTCATTCATTCAAAATCTATAAATGAGCACGATAATGATCTCTGCTAAATATAGATAACGACGTCAGAGCGGATTACCCGGATGACGATATAATGTGACCTCAAGAGTGAGTTGTCACGTGGTTTTCTTAGTAATTTTTTTTAGCTGCATTGTGGTTCAGATAGGAAATACCTGTTTGGAATGAATGCATGAAAATGGGGGTTTATGTTTCACTGTTCACACTGATCTAGGCCATCAATTAAGAGTATTTTGCAGGACCTTTTATGGTAACAATGACTTATTTCTTTACTTGACAAAAGATATTTTGGTTCAAACTGTCGGATAGCACAATTAACCCAAGAAATTGGTGTTACCTTAACACTTCCTTTGCCTTGATGGCAAACCGCGCTTTTATTTAAGTAGTCGCTGTACCCATACAACCCTGCCATCCTTTTTAATTTTGTTGGTCGCATTTTTTGCTCTTAAAATTCCGTAACCTTGTTTTCAACTCATACAATTCGCAACTCAAAAGATGCATCAAACAATCACACTTTCTGTCAAACGTCAACCGGCTTTCGATTCATATTTATTCATATTTCAATCGCTTCTCTGCTATAGAAAGATAGCAGTTCAGCGTGTTTATGCAGCAATAACACATTCCTTTTGGCGACAAGCACGTCTGTTTCATATATCTTCCCCGTGTTATTCACTAAATCACAGTCCATGTAAACTGCAACATCTTTCCTCTGATGTCATCCGTTTCTGTTTCAAGCTTCCGTTTCGGTCTTCAACTACATTTGGCGATTCAACATATCTATGGAGCAATCACACATTCCTTTTGGCGTATGTAGTTTTTGTCATATTTCGGTCTCTGCGTCTTCGACCAGTTCGTAATCCAATAAATGCGCAAAGATTGAACACTCTTTTCCTGTGACGGCAAACCGTGCTATAACTTTGAGAGTTGTCGCCACATTTCCAGTATGAACTGTTCCTTCCCACGTAAATCCCAGCTTCCGCTTAAGATGGTACCAAACCTCTCCCACTGTACAGAAAACCTCGGAAGCTTGCGGGACGTCCAACCGAAAAATGTAACGCCTGTTAGTCATCAGGTCCCCGGAAACCGGTTCGTGTAAAGTACATCTTTGCCAGCGGTGGTAAGTCTTGGGAAACGCCGTAACAGCCGGGTTCGGTTCCTGACAGATTATCAAGTATCTGTAAGCACAGTCCAGTGACTGGTCATCGGTCTTAACGGTTTCCGATTTTGTCGCATACAGCGAAAAAATATAATACCCTTCCTTCGGACAACGAAGCATATATGTCGCTCCGGTTTCGTTTCTTGATTTCAAAAAGACATACCGGTCTAAGTCATTCACCGATCCGTCTATTGCATCATAGTACTGAAAAGTATGCGTAACTTTCACATCTTTGTCCATCTTGAAAATAATGTCAAGAAAATCACTGTTTGATACAATTAAGGGATCTAGCTGATTTTCAGCCACGATGCCAAGTTGACCCAAGATTGGGGTGGGACCGAAGAAAGGCACTGATGGATACGGAGGCGCGGGTGGTCCCATGTTCTGCGTACAGTTGACCATGAAGGAGCAAGCACTTTCCAAACAGTCAGAATTCCAGTAATCGCCGGTGTATATAGAAAATGTATACACCCCCGGCCTTGGAAGGTTAACCGTGAATATCACCTCATTGTTCACATACCGCATTAACGTACGCCCTTCCAAACTTCCGGCGGTCGTGGATTTATCGTACGGCTCCAACAAAGAACCGAATCCCAGAATTTTCGGAGCGATTATCCGCACTTCAGTCATTCCGGTATCTGTGTTCAGGCTCGCGCCATAATTTGAATAGAATCGCAGTCCGTAATTGAAAAATGGCGATTTGACAACAGGAAGGTTCATGAACTCTGAAAAGGGGAGAGGGATTTCTAACAGCTGCCAATTAGAATCGTCTGGGTAATGCTGGTAAATGTAATCCTCGGGATCCGTGAGAAAATAGAACTCGTCATATTTGTGAAAAATTTCCGGAAGGTCTTCCTTCATACCGGTTACATGACGTGCTGCCCATGTGCAGTTGATCAATCGCCAACTTCCGTCTATCGCCACGGCGGTCCAAGAGTTGCGAAAAGTATTTCCGGTCAACGCCATACCGGGTTTGTAGCCGGCGCCTTTAGAGTAGCCGAGGATTATTTCACAGTGGAGTCCGGCGTACCTTGAATGAACAAGTCTCAGATGAATTCGAATGTTATGCTGAATACTAATTAAAATGAACCACCTAATTATTTTGAAAAAAAAAAACACAACACCATCCTCAATTAAAATGGCGGTAGCGGTAACCGGTAGACACAGGTCCAGCTACTTTCTTTTGGACTTTTCTTGCTGATTTGCAAGTTTTAAAAAAAACAACAATACATAAACCTAACATGCAATCATCATCTTAGCTTGCAACCTGTATCAGCAAGTAGACCTTAAATGTTAATTTATGTGAAACTAGAACACAATACACAAGACCAAAACACACTCTAACCCTTCAGCCACACGAGCTTCTGTTCTAAATAAAGTAAACATGTACAGTTTTTGTACTTTAGGTTTTACGGCACACCGACACTTGATAGGTCATACGGCGCCGAAAAAAATGACGTTAAACTTGAATAGAGTATTATCAGGTTAAAATTAAAATACGTAAGTAGAAATATAAAAATCTATCAGGTTAAAATAAGGTAAATTATAAGTGAAAACAGATTAACATATTACACAGTTAAAAATGTATAACGTTACCTCAATAAACAGTTTAAAAAATTATAACTCGCTAAGAATACCACACTCAAGAAGCAAACAAGAAAGAAACGGACACTGTGTTCTAAAGATCTTTTCTCATATCGCGACGCAAGCAATTGATCTATACAGTTATTAAAAATACAAAAAGAAAATATTCAATCTGAAATGTTGTGTACGTACGAGCAGAGGCGTTTGAAAAGCTGATGGTAGGTTTCTCGACCGCTTTTGACCCCCTTCAGAAGGGCTAGGGAGGCGTTTGGCCGCACGATGTCTTTAGTAGAGCTCTTACCTACATCCTTGGCGATGGTCCACCGAAACAGAGCTCTGAAGGCAAACATTGGAGATAAGTGCAAATCGAAGCTTTTAAGAAGGTATTTGTCAACTGAAGCTATTTTAGATTGATTAGATAATATACTGGTGTTGCTGCTGTTGTTATTTCAGACAATATAGCCAGTTAAATATTTCAGACAGTGACATAATGGAATTGTTGAAAAGGATTTATATTTTGTAGAATTATAAGAACTATTCTGGAATAGTTAAAACAATTCTTCATATCATGTCGGAGTACGTTGTTTTCTGAATCGAGTTTTGTTAAAAATTCGTAATCGTTACGAGAGAAAGAAATTTAAAAAAAAATAAATAAATATGAACATCCGATTGGCTGCTTCATACTATTGACAGTTACAAAGTATAATTTTCTGGGTATTTGTATCATTACAACTGTGTAAAAGAGAAGCGACTTATATGTAACATATACAAGGTGCTCTGTCTGTGTAGGATCTTGGAAAAAATATAATAATATATGTATAATGTTAACAATATCAAAAAAAGACATCGTAACTTTTGTGGAAATATATCTTATAATTTCTTCATAAGAAAAAAAACACGAAATGATCACGTGATCTCCTGACCTGACTTTCTCCAGCTCGGACTGACAGCCCCGGGTAAGATCCCTGACCAGGTCTGTGTATGTGTTGTAGTCCCGACCTGCCAGCTGAAACAATACACATGTATAAAACATAAAGTTTGTTAGAGGTTAGGTGTTTATTTTGTGAGACTGGAAGGTCCTGTTTTGCCCTTCGTCTTGCAAGACACGGAAATGCTTCGGCTAGACCATTGTTTCTTCTTTAATATGGCGTTAGTAAATCGCTGAGTTGAAATATTTAAAGGTGGTATCGAACAGATTAAACCAACGTTTTGTTGCTCTGGCAACCAGATAAAGTATTGTTTCATGAAAATATCCCGCGATCTTTTAAGCAGCCCAACGTCGTTACTGCAGTCGATTTTTCGAACTACATGTATTTATATGCATTGTGGTAGCTTACCGCTGGGTTCAATCAACTAACTGCCAATTTTACACTGGCAATATGGTATGTTTTATTGTGTGTTTGTTGGATTTATAGGCCCATAAACAGTATTTCAGTTACCTGGACACGGTGTCCACTTGAAGATATAGTGCTGCCTTCACCGTGTATAGCATGCCGTGAACACCTGGCATAATACCACACCCAGTGACATTGGGCCAACCAGTCGTGGAACTACCCTTATATTTGCTTGAGGGTTAGCAATGGAGCTATATCACTACCCTTTTAACGACTTTGGTATGTCGCCGCCCGCAATCGAACCAGGGGCCTCCCGTACCTGGAGCCGACACTTTACCGATTGCGCTTCCAGTTCCGGTAGGAATGTTTTAAGTATGACTACTTTTTTTAGAATTGTGTATATTTTTTTTACTCTCGCACACACGTATACGCCACGCACGCACACACTTTTCAAATCACAACCGTTTGTGACGTAATAATGATGCTCTACTTACCTCTACCGCGCGTTTGTCGATCTGTTCAAAGATGACTGGACTTTTGTAAAGTTGGGACTTCTTGGTTTCCGGTGGAATTACGGCGGGTCGCATAGAGTGATCATAGAGGGCGCTCATGTCAACCTCTCGATCCTGTTGGTTAAAGGCTCAAAGAATTGGATTGTGTTGTGTGTTTTTTCATTGTCAGAATTTGTGGTATTAAATACAGATATATCAGTTTTCTAATTCACCAATCAAACGACGACGTTAAACTGTTATAAAACATTAAATTCAAGAGATAACAGCTTTGTAATTCACCAATCATCAAACGACGACTTTTAAATGTTATAAAACAAGAGTTTCCGAATAATTATTTTGTTAAGCAAAAAGCCAACCAAAATTAATCTTTTAAGAATGTTACAACTTCTATCAACGCTGGACTGATAGTAACAAAGTAAATCTCACAAAAAAATTGTCATAAAAGTGAAAAAAGCAAATCTAAATCAAAGAGACCTTCAGACAACCTTTCCAGATTTCTGTTTCTGCATTGCCATTTATATTCGAATTGTATACATTTCTACTGACAAAAAAATCATTCAAAATTGGATTTAATTTGACTTGAAGTTGTCTGAAAAAATACGAGATGGAAGAAAAGAACAATAACAAACCTTTTCGGCAATCAGCACTAGCATCTCCTGACACTGCCTATCCAACATCCGGGCACTTCTCGCCTTCTCCTCAGCCGCCACCTTATCCATCACTCCACGTAACCGATCATCGCGTGCCCGCCGGAAATGATCCTCCATCCGCTCTCGTTCAGCCACAAGGTTCCGCGGATTCTGCTGAAATTGTCTTGTTTTGTTTTTGTTTGTTTTTGTTTTTGAGATAGATCGCAGCGACCAGTTACATCATTATAGCGACGACCCGCTATTTGGTGGAGGAAGACCCCAGACATGTGTCTAGTTAAAACCACTGGCGCACCGCAAGTCAGCTGTAGAAGACCTTCCCAAGTTTAGGCCTTCGTCCCTTCCCCCGAACGGGACTCGAACCCGCGCGATGGAGGCTTAGCAGTCAGAGAAGTTACAAATCGGCGACTCTACCAATACGCCACGTGCGCCATATCGTGCAACTATAATTGGTGAAGACGGGCCCTTTGCTTTTTGCTTTTTTTTTTTTTTTTTGCTTTTTTTTTCATGAACTGTTCCTAAGCCCAAATCATGCATTGAAATCATGTCACCATATGGTTAATGTTAAAACGGAAAGTTCTATGTAGCTTAGTTTAGACTTTTTCGTTAAATAACACAGTTAAAGTGGTATGTAGACGTTGTCAAAACTTATATAGAAGATTTTGTGTGAATTGAAATACCTGTCTTGAACTTAGAAAGGTTGGCGAGGTAAAAGCCTGTTCATTGGTATTTTATTTATTAATTTAATTATACCTGCATCGACATCTTATCCATGCTAGCCAAAAGTTCCGCGGCTGCTCGCTCTTTCTCCGCCTCTATATTGCTATCCAGCCTCTTCATCTCTTTCTCTCTCTCCTCGGACAAGAACCTCTGTAGCCGCTCCTCTTCTTCATGATGACGGTTCTCGAGGGTCCACTCGGCATCGAACACACCACTCCGCTCAAAATCGTCGTAACTCTGCAGGACGGGTCGAGGTCTACTGTATGCGCCACCTATACATCAGAGAACGATGACTATTGGTAAGGTAAAACTAGGGATATTCCTCAAGCATAAATGTCTTTTACGACTTTTTGGACCATTGATTTCTCTCTAACATCCAAATAAATTATTATTACCTGAAAGGATCCCACGAATAATGTTTATTGACCCTCTATATCTATATGATGTGAGCAATAACACCACATCTGTCATTACAAGCACGTATTTCCTATTAGTGTCACGCTGCTATTTTAAACTAAAAACCACGTGACTACATACTTTCGATATCACGCCATGTCATCACCAGGGTAATTTGATCTGAAGTTGTTATCAATTTTTAGCAGAAATAACCATCACGCTTGTTTATAATTTTCGATATCGGAAAGAATTAACAATTTAAGTGACTTTAGGAGTGGAAAAAAATTCTTTTAATTACTAGTCCTGTACTAAGAACTTCGACAAAAATAACTTGTCCGAAAATTTGCGTCGTTTTTAATTAACGAACAAAACACATTTGTCATATCTACAACTAACAAACAAAGTATAACAACAAGTTGTTTCTTTTATTTTTTGTCTAGAAGCGTTTATGTATCGCGCGTCGTGATTGGCTGCCGATTGATGACATGTCCGGGACTAATTATTTAATGATCAATGACCAGTAGCCCATAATTGCATTTCGACTTGTCCGGGACCAATTTAATAATCAATGACCAGTAGCCCATAATTGCATTTCGACTTGTCCGGGACCAATTTAATGATCAATGACCAGTAGCCCGAAACTTGCTCTTTGATTTGTCCGGGACTAATTTACTGATAAAGGACCTGTAGCTCGAAAATTGCATTTTTGACTTGTCCGGGACCAATTTAATGATCAATGACCAGTAGCCCGAAACTGCATTTCGACTTGTCCGGGACCAATTTAATAATCAATGACCAGTAGCCTGAAACTGCATTTTGACTTGTCCGGGACTAATTTACTGATAAAGGACCAGCAGCCCGAAACTGCATTTTGACTTGTCCGGGATGTCGGGCTACCGTATTTTTCATGCCCTAGATTTATTCGCGATGTGTACGGTCTAACAATTGAAGCAGTGTTCAAATTCGTACTATTTGGACTCAAATATTAGGTTAGGCATCAGTCATGCCCAAAACAGGGATACAGTTAATTGTATTTGATTCAGGCAAACTGTCGGGTACCACTAGTAAATGGTTACCTTTCTCCATAACCCAACAAGTGCTGACAATAGAATCGCCGCAACACATTGAGTACTCAAAAATGAGACCTTCAGAAATGTGCTATCAGCGTATTGTTTATGACCTCATGCACGATTTGTAGATATATTAGGTTTAAGCTAAAACAGATAAAATCTACTAAAAAGTTAATGTTTAAAAAAAAAAAAACGTCTGTCGCTTCTGATTTATCAAATCCTAAAGACAACTCAATGTGTATTTATTTATTTATTTACTTTACTACTTTACTTAACTTAACTTAACTTTACTTTACTTTACTTTACTTTACTTTACTTTACTTTACTTTACTTTACTTTACTTTACTTTACTTTTACTTTACTTTTACTTTACTTTTACTTTTACTTTTACTTTTACTTAACTTTACTTATTTATTAGCATGCCGTGAACACCTGGCAGGATACCACACCCAGTCACATTATCCTGACACCGGGCCAACCAGTCGTGGAACTAGCCTTACATCTGCTTGAGCGTTAGCAAGGGAGCTTTACCACTACCATTTTTTATGACTTTGGTCAT
Source organism: Sinonovacula constricta (assembly GCA_007844125.1). Lineage (NCBI taxonomy): Eukaryota > Metazoa > Mollusca > Bivalvia > Cardiida > Solecurtidae > Sinonovacula > Sinonovacula constricta. The sequence goes on along the minus strand of CM017559.1, from coordinate 20,558,641 downwards.
TTGGTGGTTCGAACCCGGGGCTTCCTCTATCTGGAGCCGACGCTCTTCCGATTGCGCTACCAGGTTCGGTCAACTCAATATTTAGATGGTCAACATGTTCACATATAATCTAGCAATCGAATGTTTTGGTTCTTTTTCATTATTACTTGTGATGCAACAAAATTTGACATTTAAGGCAAACTTTAAAAAGAAATACAAACTTAAACAGCGGTGACCAAGTTGGTTGTAGATTTACATCCCCAATCTCGACTTCCGGGTTTTCCCGGAGGTGTAAGTTAATCACAGACCACCCACACAAAAATCAAATGGTGCGTCTTTATATTATGAAATTCACAATGGGGTACATTAGTGAAATGGAAATTGTCTCCCTTGTTAGTTAATATCCGAGGTATTTCAAACAGTAGGTAGGTCCTTGTAGTTGGAATTCTTGGACTCTATCGCCTGTTCTTTTGTAGATATTGCAATTGCAAAGAGGGAAATTTCTTATTTTTGCATAAATATAAGTTTAAAACTAATTTAAATACTTATAGAGACTTGTTATTTAAAAAATGCAAATGTTTATTGATGATGGTTAACCTGGGTATCACAAGAAAGGCAGAAAAGTCAACATACACTCCATAGAGCACAAGCATAAAAAAACGAGTAAAACAAATGAAAGGACCTTCTTGCCTTTAGGGATTATTCAGGGGAGACTATTCACTAATGGCTCTCATAAATGCTACCTTAACCATTACAGGTGGTATCGGGAAGTTTGGACCAAATATCTTTCTTAACATTACCAAATAAATTACCAGAACAGATTCCCCGAAATGTGTTTTTTTATGTCCCGCACCTACTGAAAAGTGAAGCATAACACGACAATCTTCCTTACAAATATTTATTCCTATCAGAGCCACGCTGCATAGTTAGTTTTTTAATTGAGAAAACAACCTATCCACTTACTTTTGGGATAACGATATATCATCATCGGGGATATCTGCTCTGACGTCGATGTCTATTTTTAGCAGACATCCCAGTCGAGCTTATGGAAATAACGAACATTTTAAGTGATAGATTAAGTGAACATTATACCAATAGATAGACAGTACAAATCGTGAAAACATCCATATAAATTTCCATTATTTCAAAATCTATAAATAAGCACGATTGGGATCCCAGCTTAAAATAGACGTTGACGTCAGGGCTGATTACCAGAATGAACATGTAGTGTAATTTTAAAAGTAAGTGGTCACGTGGTTGTCTTAGTTTAAAAATAGCAAAGTGTGCAGCGTGGTTCAGATAGGAAATAGCTCTACTTTTCACAAGGATGTATGACACTAATAAACAGCATTTCGCGGAAACTTTTTATGTAACAATAATTTGTTTGGTTGCATTAGAGAGGAAAATGACCCAAAATGCCACCTTTGATATTAAGCCGTCTCATCGATCATATACGTGTAAAATTGTACATGTATTATGATTGAAGTATTTACTCCATAGGGGTGGGATTTCCCGGCATTTTTGCCGATACTGTGCAGCGACATTTCTATCATTAAAGCACAGGGGCACTTATGAGTTGCAAAGGGACTGAACCCGGCCGGTCCATTATACTGACACCGACGAGTCAGGCGTAATGCTGTCCCCTTGCCCGAGCGTTATAAAGCCACTACTACCAACTTTTAAGTCTTTGGTTTGACCCGGTCGGGGTTTGAATCCGCGACCTTCCGATCCGCAAGCCGACGTTCTACCACCTGAGCTATTGCGGCCGGTTTACTCAATAGGCCTTTGAGTTTCTAATGCAACAAGTCTTTAACTCAATTTAGGTAGAGTTACCTGACATAAGACTGTACTCCAGTCCGCGTGGCGTCTGTGTGTTGATCCAGGTACTGCCGTTGAGGGACCTCGGAGTGACGCTGACCATGCTGGAGCCCATACTTGTTTCGTGCGGGTTGGCCCGGGAACCAGGAGTGTGGGAGTTAATGGTGGCGTTGGGGCTCGCTTTGGGGCTATTTCGGGGACTGGCCTTGGGACTGAAGTTGGGTGCTGATTGCAGTGCAGCTTTGGGTCGGCCGGTCGGCTGTAATATTAAGAGGGCAAATAAGTGGTGTATTCGGGCATTTTGTACAAAGACATGTTGTGTGTATGTTGTTTGTTTTGTTAGGTTTGACCGACTTTAAGCAGTAGTTTTAATTTCCGACGACAATGTGCATTTAAAGAAAATAAATCTTGTGTTTCAGCCTGGGTTAAAATCCGGAGCAATCTATACCCTGAACTCTGCATGTTGCGCTTGCAGGGTTGGTAAAATAAAATAAAATAAAATAACATAAAATATTAAAATAAAATATATAATTAAGTAAACAAATAAAACAAAATAAATATACATAAAGATATATTAGAAAACATGTGTGTATGCTAAAAAGATGCAAAATAAACAATTTAATAAATTTGGCATGTTTTACATAAATATGTTCAAAAGGAGTCTTTGCATATACAATAGATATGCTTCCTGCTTATAGGGGGCTAATGCATTTGAAAAAAAAACCCAGCAGATGTTAAGGTAAAATAATTAGAAAAAATGTCTCGTAAATATACATTTACTACATGTGAACCGTATTTATTTTAGAAATGATAGCGTTTATTCTGACAAAACAACAACAACAATGACAACAAAAACAAAATTCGCATTTTAATTAAAATTGTAAGCACTTAAACATAAACAGTTGTGCTTAGTGTTTTTTATTGTAAAAATATACAAAAAGGTTTATTTAATCCAACAGTTTAACATTTACATTTGTAATAAAGACGCAATTAGCTGTCAAAATAGAGAAATCAGAAAAGTGCCATTTTCAAATCTGCTTATAACCAGCTTCCACAGGTTTGCTGGATTCCCGTCAAAAGGGTCGTGTGTCAAATAAGGGTACCTGGGTAAAAAATTAGTAACATGATGCCGGGATAAATCTAGACCAATCTAGACAGAACCAGGCCGTTAACTGTACCCGAAAGTTGTCAAAATTAAATAATGGACCAACATGACTTACATTAAAAAAAAAAAAAAAAAAAAAATGAGTCACCGATTCAATAAATTCCATTCGCGTATTTACATTTGAGTTCTTTATAGCTTATTCGTGTCTCGCGTCTATGCGTCATTAGAGATTGTAAACAAGTCCTGAATATGCACGTAGGCTATATTTAGAATCCGTTCTGGCCGTGGAATAAGCATAGTTAAAACATGGCTAGGACAGGTAAATCAATATTGCGACCGATAATTGGGCGTGTAACATTATGTATGGATCGAATGCAGAGAGGAATTGTGTTTATCTGCTTGAGTATGTAGTTTTGAATTGTCAACAAATTGGTTGAGGATATAAATGCACCAACATACCTTCTTAGCATTGGTAAATAATTTGACAAGCAACCCACAACCCACATATATACGTCTGCGTATATAGATTATATTTCAATGATGAAAAAAAAAATAAGTTAACGCTGCGAGGCCAGGCTGGGAAACAAGAAAAATGCTGCAATGTATTATTATTTGACAAATTACATTGTTTTGACAAAAAAGATAAACATACATAAGTATACGAGCGGCCAAATACATGCATGCGTACATGATTATCCTAAAGCCCGGGGCTATTTATTTTCATGTCTATATAATGCAATTAATTGTGCAGTTGTGCAATAAATAAGATGAATAACACAAACATATAAACAGATGCGTCAAACCGGACGCTGTAAGGATGTCATCTCCTTACGTTTAAAGCATATCAATTCATAATAGCATACAGACAAAAAAAAATGTATGCAGTTTATTACAAAAGTTTTGTGTGTTCAGCATTTATGAAAAGGAACGTGAATATTAATGATGCATGCAACATTCATAGTGCATGTACATGAAAAAAACTACTTCTAGTATCCAGTTTGTATAGAGTAATATTGCAGTAGTTATGAAACAGAGCAATATTGCAGTATTTATGAAACAGAGCAATATTGCAGTTTTTATGAAACAGAGCAATATTGCAGTATTTATGAAACAGAGCAATATTGCAGTATTTATTAAAAAGAGCAATATTGCAGTAGTTATGAAACAGAGCAATATTGCAGTATTTATGATTTTTTTTATTTTGAAATATATCGCAGCGACAAATTATGATCATTAAAGCGACGTCCAGCTATATTTCTAGGATTAGGGATTTGTCGACATTTTTGCCGATACTGTGCAGCGACATTTCTATCATTATAGCACAGGGGCCCAGGGACTGAACCCGGCCGGTCCACTATACTGACACCGACGTAATGCTGTCCCCTTAGCCCCAAGCGTTAGGAGGGAAGCCACTACTACCAACTTTAAAGTCTTTGGTTTGACCCGGCCGGGGTTTGAACCCACGACCTCCCGATCCGCATGCCGACGCTCTACCACCTGAGCTCTATATTTCTGGAGGAAGATCCCAGACAAATGTCTGGGTAGCACCACAGGGGCACCGCAGGTCAGCTTGAAGACCTTCCCTTATTAAAACACTTCAACTGACAATGTTGAACCTACCTCGTACACCAACGTTTCCACATGTCCAAACTTTACTGTTTTTGGCATACTCACTATCCTGAGATTTACCAAAATACACCGTCCCACAATCCGTTCACACATCATAAACACATCATAACACTCAAATACTAGCATTGTTCCCTTCCATTAAATAAAATGTTCAATGTTGATAAGGATTACTCAAAAACAAACTTTTAATAAAGTCAAAGGCACAAAACACATTAACTTATACCAGAAGTATTAAATCCATGACATTAACACAATTCTGTATGCCGAAAGTTATTGCATGTTCACAAAAATGTATTAGAAAGGTAATATTTAGTTTCCGAAAACTCATTTTATTACGACTGATTAGTTGAAGATATGAACAGGTATGTATGTCTGTTACTTAGTCAGTGGTAACATACCACACATAACGTCAGGTATCTTGAATCTTCACATTAAACTGACACATAATTAGTAAGCATTTGACAAGTTACACCGCTTGTCAGACGAATATGATGTAATAACTCGGTGGCAATCATGGGGAGCGTAGGTTTTTTGTTAACATCAAATCATCCCATCATATTATTGCACAGAAGAACACAGCACTGCGCAGGTATTCTTGTACGAGACACAACAACAACAAACAAACAAAGAATAAACAACAAGACACACTGTGTTAATTGTATGTCTATAATAGGTCGGCGTGTGTATTATTGTTTGATCAAAATCAATGCGATATTTATTTCCGCAATAATGAATTTCTAAAACATTCGCGTAACTTAACTGAAAGATGAAAATCTTAAAAAAAAGACGCCAGAAGAACGAATTTTTAATGCATCAGCACTTCACAATAGACCTGTAAAAACTACATCCACAATAGCAAGAACTAACGTTAGACACTGACTAAAAGAAAAGGTACACGCTAAATTGTTAGCATGTAGTATATGTATTGTAATTAATCTCTTTATATACAAAATCCAAATATGGTGACCACGTGATAAAAGGCAGGACCAAATGTAGACACTCGTACATAGCGATACAAGAATGGCTATAGCTAAAGCTTCACAGTACAGCGGCTGTGTGAAACTTAACTGATGTTATCTTTCAGTTCCTGGTTTAGAGCCAACCTTAACCGATGGATATTTAAAAGGATGTTGAACATCTATATATGTAACTTTTAAAAGGCCATGTAGGATCATATGGCGACTTTCTGCTGTCGTAACAATCGGAACTCCTCGGGTAATTCCGTCCTTGGGACAATCATCTCTCGGATGTGTCTAGTGCAATGATGTTTACAGAAATCACGATCGTTTTGTTCGCCGGAAGTTGAAAGAAGAATATACCTAAAATGTATGTCGAACAAAACATGAACAATGGCGTCGTTTTGACCCTTCCTTGGCCCATAGACCTATACTGATATATGGATGAAGCGCCTAAGAAACGTCCTTGGCCCAAAGACCTGTACTGGAATGTGGAGAAAGTTCCCAAAGAACCCGCCTTAGTCCAGAAAGACCTAAACAAACATGTCGAGGAAGTTCTCAGAAACCTTCGTCTACACATATACCCAAAGTCACGTGTGTATATCATATGTGTTAGAAGCCTCCTTGTTCGGTCGTGATCTTACACATGGATTCGGCGCTCTTTTGACATAGTGACTTTAATAATCAGCTGTAGGCGCACTTTATATTTTAACAAAGCACAAGAATATGAAATATGGGATTGGACCTAAATATTCCAGTTAAAGAGTCGGTTTAAAGGTGATATCCGACAGTTTGGACCAAAATTATTTTCATTAAATATCTTAATAAAACTGTTATGTATAATAAGTATTTACTGAATGGATCACGCAAAATGATGTTTATTGATGTTCTACGCCTGTCTGAAAAGTGTACAATAACGCCACTCTCGTCATCACAAACATGTATATCCTATCTGTGCCACGCTGCACAGTTAGCTATAATTATACTAAGAAAACCCAATCGCCACTTATGTTATAGCTTATTCACATCATCCGCTGTGACGTAAATGTCTATTTATCGCAGAAATTACAGTCGTTATTATTTATTAATTTGAAAAGAATGAGAATTTCATGTTTTGATTAACGAGTTTTAATGCTCCAAAATTGAGACACTGTTGAAAATCGTAAAAGCTTAGATGTTAAGTATGGTGTTGTTTTTATTCTACAGAAATTATACACAAAAACCTAAAAACAGAGGTCATATAGTGTTACATATATAAGATATAGGCAAACTGTCTGTTACCACCATTAAGGTCATTTACCAATATCTCGACCTATCCAGATAGTGTGTTTCACTGGAAAAAACAACAATATCTTTAAGGTGGTATCCGACGGTTTGAACCAAAAGTAGTTTCGTTATACATCTTAGTAAACCTTTGTTATCTGAGCAGATCTCGTAAAATGATGTTTATTGGTGTCCTAAACCTGTCGGAAAAGTGAACCTAGTCTGGAGTTCCTTCCCCTTTCACTACGTTATCGGGTCAGGCACAGGCTGAAAATGGCGACCGCCAATGTAAGTTTACAGACACATTTAGCGAAACACGAGTTATAATTTATCGCTGTGCCATTCGAAAGATGTTTTTATTATGATCATAACTTAGGTCATATAAGCGATTACAATAATTAATTTTAAATGGTACATTACCTGTTTCTAGAAATTTGTTAGTAGAATAGTGGCGATGTTTTTACAATAATGTCTTTACAATACTTAATTATAGAGTCTTAACTTCTTGGCACACTTGCAAAGGTTATAACACCAAACATTACCGTGTTATTTTCCAATACAGCGGAGGCCGCCATTGTTAGCATCAGCCAGACGTACTATTGCGTAGGATAGTACGCTGGGAACCAGACTAAAGTGAACCATAACGCCACAATCGTCACTACAAACATGTATTACCTATTTTAGCCACGCTGCGCAGTCAGCTATTTTAAAACCAAGAAAAACATGTGACCACTAATGTGTTAGTTCATCCACTGTGACGTCGATGTCTATTTTTAGCAGGAATTCCAATCGTTCTTATTTACATATATTTTTACTTATATAAGATGTAGGCAAAGTACCTTTAACTCCCACACAGCGTGCGTTATAGTTCAGGCTGCTATATTTTTATGTTGGCATATACCAAGTGTTTACTGGCTTATAACGGACACATGGCGAATAACAGTGTCATGTCACAACTTATTAATTGGACAGTAATTAGTATGTACTCCGCGTGTATTTACCTGGATTTATCTACACGTTTGGTGAGTACATAGCTATCAACTGCATACTACGATAATTAACCTCTGAATATATCGTAGTGCAAGCAATAAGGCTTGTTTTATAAACTGTGTTGTTGTGCATTGCTGCATTGCTGCATTGCAATGTTTGTTTGTTTGGTTTATCGTCCCTCCAATAGTATTTCAGTTATCTGGAGACGGTGTCCACTTGAAGCAAAAATAGTGCTGCCTTCACTGTGTATAGCATGCCGTGAACACCTGGCATGATACCACACCCAGTCACATTATCCTGACACCGGGTCAGTCAGTCGTGCAACTACCTTTATATTTGCTTGAGCGTTAGCAAGAGAGTTATACCACTACCATTTTTTACAATTTTGGTATGTCGCGGCCCGGGATCGAACCCGGGGCCTCCCGTACCTGGAGCAGGCATTGTATGTACCAATTAATTGGTGACTGTCTCTAGGGATAAAATGATGATGATTTTGTAAGACGTTGTATAATGATAGAGTAATCTAAAAAATAAATATGTAATATTCAACGTTTTATGTTTGTGCGTGGGTGCGTTTACGTGGTTGCATTCGAAAGTGTGTGTGTGTGTGTGTGTGTGTGTGTGTGTGTGTGCGTGCGTGCGTACGTGCGTGCGCGTGCGTGCGCGTGCGTGCGCGTGCGTGCGTGTGTGTTATTAAGGTTTTGACGTTATTGTATCACTTTAACATCAACGGAGGTCTATATTGTCCAGCCAAAAAAGTAAATGAATGAATGCTGCTTTGAGTTCAGTAAAAACTGTAGAATTTATCAATAATGATTACTATATTAGCAACCCATTAAACCTAGAACAGATCATGTGCTTTTCTTTCAATAAAAATGATAAAAACGATCCGAGTGACTAAGCTTAAAGAAATACTATTTGTAAACAGCAAATACAAATGTATATCGTGTCTGTCTGGATGGCTGAGTGGGTACAGTGCTTGTTTATTATATCATAGGATGGTTAATTCAAAGTCCATGTGGTACATGTTTATATATTTGGTGGTGCTTTTTTTAAATTTTCTTTGATAATTAAACTTGCGCTCATTCATTCTCATTTAAAATATTGAACAACAACTCGTCAGTGTGTGACTATTAATTCCAGAACGGAAACTAATTTAGTGGACACGGCATTAGTAAGATTCAAATCTGCTACAATAATCTTAAGTATTCTTTTTCAAACCCATATTTACTATTGTCAAACATTCAACATAGGCATAGTTTTCCTCTCCATATATGAGAAGGTTGTCAACATAACAATGCAATTCCCATCAGTGAACCATTACAGCCTGTTCACAGATCCCTATCGCAGAAACAAACAAAGCAGATGACACAGTCGGCAGTTGGCGCTGAATTCCGTTCATACCTTAGTGTCCAGGATTCGATTATGTTTGCAAAAAGACAGCGAATAGTGTATTTAAATACAAAAAAAGTTTAGGGTGACTTCAGATTAAAAATGTTTTATAAAAAATTTGTGAAAAGAGCATAGTGGAAAGCAGTTGTGATTAAAAATCCAATACGTTTGATAAGATTTTACTCGAAATAAAGTTTTAGCTTTGCAGTAAAATAGTTGACTTCAGATTTAAAATGTATTATAAAACATTAAATGTATTATAAGTTGTGATTAAAAATTCAATACGTTTAATAAAATTTTACTTGAAATTAAGTGTAAAACTGTTAAGTAAAAATGACTTTCATATTAAAGTATTACGATTTACGAAAATGAAAAAAGTGCTGTTAAGAATTATACCAACAATATTAAGTTGCATAAATAGTTTTTTCTGTATCGTGATTTACATAATGTTACTAAGAATAACAGTTTTCCTGTCGGTTAAATACAAGCCCTTTTTGTAAGTATCAATTAAATTTCAATTAAAGACGACTCTCAAGTTAGTGAACTCCGGAAGGACATTGAACCCAAGACCTTGATTCACACCACTGAACACGAGTCTACTCCATATGAAATAATTCTAAACCAAGGCATACTTGGCTAGAGCAAGTTGTACTAAACAGAGTTTGCATTTAACATCGGATGAAAAAGTCGCAAAAATAAAGATTTTGTCTTTGATCTTAAAGTGATAGCCATTGGACCACAAATGAAGAAATTGCAGGAAAATAAAATTAACGCTTCTATACAATTCATCTGAAAATCCCTTGAAGTTGCCATCGAAGATGGCTGCCAAAATAAGGGATCTTCACTGATGTGGAAACTATCTATATATACAGTTTTTCCCAGCTGTTAAAGTCCATGTGGTCGTCAACAAGCACACGTGATAACATTCAAATATCTAAGCTTTAACATACCGGTAGTTTGTTCACAACCAGATTTTAAGAATAAAGTTGGTTTGATCTGCAATTTTTATCTAAATAAGAATTCATATTTTAAAAAAGCATTATTATAAGTTAATTCAAAATATATGCTCAGTCTTTAACGTGCATTAAAATATACAATTTTATATTTAAAACATTTCCATAAAAGGACACTATATTCTTTTTCTTTAAGACTAAAGCTGTTTCTTTTGAACTGAAGTCAACTCAACTTTTTATTTAACTCGTTACCGCTCTAAGCGACCAATGAGCAATTTAGCATACAATACAAATATTAGACAATAACAAATTCCAGTGCACAAAAAAATCATGTTCAAAAACACGGGAAATCAATGAAAAAGACTACAACATCTATGACGTAGGCTGTCTAATTGTTTCGAAAGAGCAAGAGTCTCTCTATGCATAAGAAATATGCAGATACCTGTACTATTTTTTTATTAAATTATTTTGTTATTACCTTATGCGTTCAATATTAAATATATGTAAATTGATCTACATATGCAAAGTAATAAAATTAAAATCTTATCTTTTGTTTAAAATCAACTCATTGCTAAGTTTAATATTTAAGTCCAAAAATCTCTAGTGCCTTAACTTGTTCTAAGTGTACGAGTACATTTGAAAGCCAATGACCAAGACTATTTGTTTTATTAAGTCGTCGTACATTTGTTGCCAATCAGAAGCTATGAACAGCGATTTATTTCAGTAGGACTCCTTTCTATTTTACAACGAACAAAACGTTGACGATTGGCAGTTTGATTGACAGTTTTATGGGGTGGATTACATGTCATTTAGGTAGAACAGGTAGAAGTGAGGCGGGGACTTCCAAGTCGGATAGAACCTATTAAGACATTCCCATAGAAAATAAAGGCATGCACTCACTTCGCTCGTTTCGGTTTCTATTTTCTATAGAAACGTCTTAGTTGAATCTATCCTATACGAGGAAGACATTTTGTATGTTGACTTCGAGCATTTTTGTGGCTAAGCAGTTCAGGGGCAGAAGGTGGGGATGCAGATCTTTGGTTCCTCGACCGACGAAAGTTCGACAAAAGTTCGAACACCACATGTGACCATAGACGGATGCCTTCCAGTTGACTTTGAGCTGACAACTGCAGAAGGTGGGTGGTTCGTTAATAAGAGCAACTTAATCCCCAATTGTTGAAAGTGGTTTATAATGGTTAGAAACTCGGCTTCTATTAAATGTTGTGTGTAATTTCCGTATTTTATAGGCTATTCTCATTTGTTTAGACTATGACAACTTAATATTTTATCTTCTTCAGCAAATCGTTAAAAATGAAATAGCATACCATTATTTAGTTTAGTTAAACCATCATTTAAATAAAACACTACAGAATAAGTGAAGTGTACGGAATAACAGTCTAAAGTCTGTCAAAACTTTTGGCATAAAAAGGCCAAAACATGCGCTTTTGCAAGATTTGAATATGACATTACGTCAGGATTATACCATATTACTTCAATATCTAAACAAGTGTATACATACATCTTGTTTTATCCAATAATCGTGTAAAATCTACGACCAGCAAATTTACTCATGCAAATCGTTCCCACGACTCAGAGATACACTACACCGTTTTGGTCCTTATAGCTACTTCAAAACGGTTAGTTAGTAATTTAGAACGTGTCCTTTTCCTACGGTCACGTTAAAGACATTATGCTATCTAATCTATTTAAAATGGCAGATATCTGTATTACCTTTGGAGGCTTTTAATTTGAAAGAATTTATGACGTGAGATTTTAGTTGTTTTTGCTATTTCTTGATTTATATGGAAAATTGTATAATATGAAATTATGTTTGAAATTAAGTCGATCGGTTACAGCAGCCGATCTTCAACCCTTGGCGGGCCCTACGCCCTAAGCATATATATATATATATATATATATATATATATATATATATATATATATATATATATATATATATATATATATATATATATATATATATATATAACCATAACTATAACTATATAAAATATATGTATATATAAGATTCTGCTACCGCCCTTGCAGTTGGTCTATCCGGACCGGATATTTGTCTGGGGAAACGTAAAACATAATAGCTGGATGTGTACAATTAATGGATGACAATAAATGTTCTTCCATTATAGGTAACAAACAACGAGATAATATAAGTCAGTTCATGTAAGATGTATTATTTTTCCCTGTGTAATTTAGGAAAAATGTGAATTTATTACTCGTAAGGTTATATGTTTAAACGACGCATGCTTATGTTTATTAGTTTAGATGCTTGAGTGGGTCTTATTTATTATCGTTGAACGTTAAGACAATGTAGGGAAGATGTCATGGTGGGGCGCCTGTGGCATAGTGGTAGAGTCACCGATTTGTAACTCTTCTGACTGCTTAGCCTCTCACCGTCGTGGGTTCGAGTACAGTTCGGGGCGAAGGACCAGCTGACTTGTTGTGCGCCGGTGGTTCTACCCAGACATGTGTCTGGGGTCTTCCTCCACCAAAAAGCTGAACATTGCTATAATGATCATAAATGGTTGCTGCAATGATTTTCAAAACAGAAAATAAGATGCCATGAGCTGTATAGTATTAAGATCATGTGTTGATTTTGTATTACAACTCACACTGTATTCATGCGGACGAAATGAACAACGACGAGTTCGCAAGGTCTATACGATAATATGATTGACCCTGCTTTCAATCGGCCTTGACCATTGTATTGATGTCAAAAAACTTAATTAAAAAAAAAAGACGCATGTGTTGACAAATACGTGCTCCTAATTATGGACATAATTTCTCGGGACGGAGGGGCGGGGGTACCTCATTGACTACACAATATTGCAGATAAGTCAGGTTCTATCTAAGAATTTAACCATACTTACACATTATGGTTGAACCAGACATGGTAGTGCAATCGGTAGAGCGGCGGCTCCCGAGCCGCGACATACAAAAGTCGCTAAAAATAGAAGTGGTATAGCTCCCTTGCTACCGCTCAAGCAAATATAAGGGTAGTTCCACGACTGTTTGGCCCGGTGTCAGAATAATGTGACTGGGTGTGGTATCATGCCAGGTGTTCACGACGTTCTATACAAAGCGAAGGCAGCACTATATCTGCTTCAAGTGGACACCATCTCCAGATAACTGTAATACTGTTGGTGGGACGATAAACCAAACAAACAAATATTATAGTTGGACACTGAGCCTTATGAAGAAAAAAAAACTCATGCAAAATTCCTTCCTGCTTATATTTTGATTCTAAATTCGCTTATATTTGTTTCAACAATTTGTGGTGCACGCTGTTTTCTTCGATAAGTAGCTTGAACATAAAAAATGGACGCTACTATCTGAATGGAGGGAACAATCACACATATGCTTTTTTTACAAAAATGTGACAATGATTAACTTTATCTTTTATCAGGTCAGATTTATTTAGGTCTGAGTTGTTTACTTGAACTTCGTGCAAAGGTTGTTTTTGTTTACAAAGCATCAAAAAGTTTATCCAGATCAGTCAGCTCCCAGCGGAAGTTTTTCCGACGCCTGGTAAATTTGTGCTTATCGGGTTTAAAGATAAAATTATCAACTGTAGAAGTGATCGATGATGATAAATGCTATGAACATTTTACATGAATCTGAAACAGTCTGAGGTTTACATTCCAGTTTAGCTGATTTTCAAAAATACAGGTAAAAAAAAAGGGTAAAAACATAGACTTAGAAATCCGATTTCTTGTGGGAAATATACATTAACTAGGTATACTTTGAATACATAATTCATAATTCATCAATTCATAATTCATAAAATATAACCAACCCTGTATTACAGGTATTCTCGTTAAATGTGTTATATTATGGCAAATGAAATGGGTATCGTCATATTTTGACTGAATTAAAAACATTATTTAGCATAAGTGTACTCCGCATTGATTTCGAACTATGTGGGACAAAATGCATCAATCCAGGCAAGAGAGAGATACGATAAAGTATTCACCGAGTCCCTTTCGGAATATTTATCTCGATTCTTGGTTGATTTTAGTTTAAACCTATTTGGGCTATTTACTTTGGGGAAATTAGTTATTTCAAATTATACCATTCCGTCTGAACTCCCATGACATTGCGACTTAAACTAAATGAAGAAGATGGTTATTGAAATATTTACAAGGCTCCGTTATAGTACTATTAACAAGGCGGGGTGTAACCCTGGTTTTATCTAATAGTGGCTGTAAAATGCCATTGAAGTGGGGACTCGCCAACCTGTTGTGGTGATTGAGGAATGTTCAGTTTTATCATGAGGTCAAGGACGCTGTAATTTACTTGTGTGGCTTGTTTCAAAGCAAAGCAGTTTACGGGTTGACAGTTGCTTGTAATTTATGATACATTGACTAATTTGATTGGATTAAAATATACATGATTAGACAGTTTCGCTCCATTTCATTTGGATGGCAGGAATGGATCCAGGGGGGTCGGGGGTGGGGGGATTTTGGCCAAGTAAAAGAGTAGAGTTGTGAAAACACATACATGTAAGCTTAAAAAATACTAAGCTTTTAAAGTTAGTTGTGTCTGTTGACTGCTTAGGTCAAAGTAAGCGTCCCTTACTCTGTGTGTGTGTGTATATATATACCCAATAAAGTGTTCTCGATCCACATGTGATGGATGGTATAATATCTGAGAACTTACATTCTCATACATTCTGTTCCTTTATTTTTCTGTGTGTTTGATAATCCTTCTTTCAATAGACACAATTTCCTTATTTGGTCTTTATTTTTGTCCCTCTGTCAGTCATTTATACTGCCTCTTTCAGTCTCACAGATCAAATCTCTTAACCCAAAAACAGCAACAAAAGCGCATTGGTTCGAATCCCAGTTGAAAATTCCGTGTTTCGTTGTCATCCTTTCATCGAAAAATGTCGGCATTCTCTTTAAAGTTAAGGGGTATTAAATGGAAATAAACTTAACATAATTAGATAATAAATGTTTATATTTCATATAACTTGTTAGTATAGAATGATATTATAAGCTGTTACTTGGTACGTACCGTTTGTCCCACAGGGTCCCCATTCATGGAATACTCTATCCCTTCAATAGGGGCTCGCTCTTGTTGTATTTGGTTGATCTTCTTACCGACGTGGGTGCGGCAGTACACCTCTTTGTCCTGGGAACCGTTGGCGTCATTCCGGTAGAACGTCTGCATGGTGAGCGGCAGACCGCAGATCCGACACCTAAAGCAGGCCTTGTGGTAGAGCACTCCGACGTTAATCATTTGTTCCTTGTCCCAGATCCGTCTATAGCACCGGTAACAAGGGTCCACGGGATCCGGATGAGCTTTACGCTCATATTTAAACTCATACAGAGTAGCCCGCTCATAGCTAAAGGAATATTTGTAGGATCCATCGTCCCCACGGATTTCCTGAACTTGTATGTCCAGATCTGGGTCGTCCTCCATTATTTAGGGTTTTATTGTTTGCGTGTTAGATATTTGAGTATTTCCCCAAAAGCCGGGGGTAAATGTTTGCAACAAACCGTATTGTCAATACTTTGTATTCATTGAGCCAAAAACATTAGTTATGTAATGACTTTTTTACCATTAAATATTTTTCTTGTGATATACAGTTTGTTTTGAAGCAGTGTTAAGATTTGTATTACCTTTACATTCTTTTTATGAACTGCCAATACACAGATCTCGGATTAAAAACAATGCTGAGTTACGATATAATGATTTGACACGATATACACGTATATACACATATATAGGGCAGAATTATTATTATAGTTTCGTGCAAACTCAACTTTTTGTTCTTACAAGAAAACCATCAACACGCGAATAGTTATTTAAAACAACACTTTTTTCACAGCTATGTCAAACACAAATGCATACCTCACGTGCTTCACAACGCCACATTGAAACTGAGTGTAATACGGAAGTGACTTTAAACAACACACAACACGTTGGCACGCGACGTAAATAAACACTACTATTTAACACCCCACATAAGAAAATGTACAATTGCTATTCGATTTTTCAAATTCAATTAAAGACTGACCGTAGTAACGTTGATTTTCTCAACGGCTGAATCCTCGTGACACAAGTGTGAACAAATCCTTATTCTAAAGGATTTACATCATGTAAACGGTATGAACGTAAATCCTCATGCGAAACTAACACAAAATCAATGACAACATCAAATATACACAATGGTAGTTATACACTACCTTTGTTATGAATGAAGAAGTGTTATATCCAAGAATGTACGTAGAATGTATATCACATTTGTCACAAATACACGCGGTTGTCATTTCATATTTACTCTGTGTGTACGTAATATGACGCTATAAGGGGAGCAAGACACTGACAAAATAATCGTTGTGACCTAAATACCGTGTCGCGTCTGTTCAGCCCTGGCGTGCGCATAACTTAAATTCTGTTTACCTGCGAAATAGCTCATTACCTGTGCTGGAATTGTCTCCCTTTAATGTGTAGTCAAACCTTCAAGAGTTGTCCCGCTTGGTGACAAGATCAGTTGACATCAAGAAAAACTACATTGTGTAAAATATAATGCGCATTGATACACAAGTTGCCTCCCTTATATAGAGCATTAAAAAGATTATTTTTATACTAATTATTTTTGCGGGTTTTGTGTGTGCTTTTTTGTACAGTAATTGCAATATCTAGTCACCCTTGTCTCAGAGTTGATGGTGTATAACTGAAAGAAAAATATTTTATTTTGTCTTTGCTAAGACAACTTTAGGGACTCATAATTTAAGCTAAGAATGATTTTTTAAATAGGGTCAGAACTCCCATGTGTGTATCGGTCTTTAGTTGAAAACAGCATCCATGTTTATTCTTAAAAAATAACATAATTTTAGTAGAACGAACCAAGAGCAAAAAAAGAACTTTCTAATTGTTGTTTTTCGGTGAAACTATAAAAAATAATACTTTAAGGGAAAAAATGCCCCTTCTTGATAAACCTACCTGCTTCTATTTAGCGATGTTACAATTTAATACATATTTTTACTAGTTACATAGCCTATGTCGCAAGAATGATCAATTATCGCAAACGACTGTTTGGATTTTAAGATATGTTTATTGTTGTGTATTCTTAAACCAATAATGAGGCGCACCTTTAAAGGGGGTATCCGACAGTTTGCCTATATCACATATATCTAACAATCTGACCTCAGTTTAGTGAACTTGTGGATAATTTCTGTAGAAAAATATCATACGTTAGTATAAGGTTTGAGGATTTTCAACAGTATCTAAGTTTTGGGTCAATAAAACTCGATAATCAGCAAATTAAAATGTTCATTCTTTTCAAATGTATAAATAATAACCGATTGGAATTTCTGCTAAAAATAAACATCGAAGTCAAAGCGGATGACGTGGACGAGCTAAAATATAAGTGTCCACGTGGTTTTCTTTGTTTAAAAATAGCTTTTTGTGCCGCGTGGCTCATATAGGAAATGAATGTTTGTAATGATGAGTGTGACGTTATGGTACACTTTTCAGGCACCAATAAATAGCATTTTACGAGATCTTTTTGGGTAACATTAGTTTATTAAGACGATTAATGGAAATACTTTTGGAAATATGTTTGGTCCAGACTGTCGTATACTACCTTCAAAAGTACACACATTACATAAAATGTGTGTTGTTATGGAGAAAATTTGCGCACAAACACTAGGGTAGATAAAACAATGGCATATTTATTTTATTAAGATTTATACAAATTTATATATACACACACACTTCACAAAATGTAATAAATGGTTTACAGATAATATAATCTATAAAAGTTGTATAATATAAAGGAAAAAGTTAATACAATTACGCAACATTTTTGGAGCCTAGTTAAGCATAGCCCTGTTTACTTTAAAATGCATTATGGTAACACTTTTGCACTTATTTTTCTTAAGAAAACAATTTGTTTTTTTTTTCAATTCAATCCATTCGTGTATTCTGGAATCGAGATGTCAAAACACTGTGCTGAGATCGTCCTCATGCATCTGATTGGTTAGATTTTAAACAAGATCCATATTTTGACCAATTGGATGCTTTTGACTTTTTACTCAGACTCAAGCTCCAAGATTTTAATCCCGGCTCCTGGGTCCCGGATTATATAAATAAAACTGTAAGCGTGGATCTGAAATCGTTCTCAAGCATCTGATTGGTCAGAATTGGGATAAAAAAATGATCAGTGAATTGCCGGAAGTTTATCTCAGTCTCAAGCTCAAAAGGTTTCTTCCACGACTCCTGATTTAATTTAGGACCGGAATCTAATTGTATACACAATGGTTAAGGTTAACATTTGGTTATTTTCTAGCAACTGGTTAACTTTAACTTCCTTGGTTAGTTAACCAAAGTGGTTATCTATTTGTATAAAGGCAGTTAACTGTTTTGTTACTTGACCAAACTGTTAAAATTTAACCAAAAGTTAAATTAAGCAAAGTATCCCACAATGCAACGTTCTAATTGGTTTTGCTAAATGAGCGGTCATTTATATTATTGGTTATTAACTTTCACAAACCACTGGGAGAATGGTTAAAGTTAACCAAAAATGGGAACTGGTTAAATTAACGAACATATTTATACAATAGCTAAGCAGCAAGTTAACAAAAATGTATTTGGTAACCAAACTTTAACCACTGGTTAAATTTGACCACTGTTTATACAACTGGGGGTTTATACAACGGTGGTGTGATCATTACATATAGCTGCACGTGTGTAAAAATGCAAAATAATAATTCATAATTCCATAAATCTATCTTCAAAAGTGAAACAACAGTAGATATTTTGTTAGTATGCATATATGAACACATTTAAACAAAAGGCCCGAACGTCGACGCTTGCAAAAGATTGTAAACAATGTACATTAATACTTCTAGAAAGCGGTGTCCAGTTTGATCTTCTAAGACAAACTCTGCATGCCATCTACATTGCATACTTGTCATCATTACTGCGACATCTCTTTCGTTTGATTTGAGATTGTCTTATGATTTTCTTCGTTTGAATTCCACCATTTAGTGCTTTCATGACTATCGACAATGTTTTGCTTATTAGCCCAGTTTACAAATTTGCGTATTTTATTTGTCAACCTTACTCACCCAAACTTGGCATGAAATCATTTCTGTTCAAAATCAATAAAACCTAATTTCGTTGTATTCTTTCCCGGTGTTATTATTTTCTGGGGTACTTCTTAAGAATGATTGTGCGAAACATTGGTGTTCCGCATTGGTGTTACAGACATATATTTATCTAAAAAACCCGATTGCGAACGCCATAACCACCAGCCCTATACCAGCATTAATGTTCAGGAAATTTTTCCAAAATGGCGTCTCTGTCAAGAACTCTTTCTTTTGTATGTTCATCTCCTCGTGCATTAACTCTCCGCTCTCTCGGGGTATTCCGCATATAAACTCCGCCAGTTTCCGGCACTTTCCGGCATTTCCCGTGTCGGCATCGTCGGTGGGTTCAATAATTTCCAATCCTGAATAAAAAGAAAGCATTAGAAACAATTTGTTGTCTTTATCAACATTTATTCGTAACTACTTATATCTGTTTACGTTAATCTACTTTGTATTTTCGCGTTAAATATGCATTGAAAGCTCCGTTTAGTGTTGTTTAAAGAGTGGATTTATTGTTCCACCGAAAGTCTTTCACTCATTCGGAAACTGTATTCACTGGATTCACGTATTCCCACTTTTGGTATGTAAAGGGACATTACTCCAACTAATAAAAAAACTACATTCTTGCCTATCTTGATGGTAGGTATTTGGTATGTAGTTTGCTGCAGATTTTTTTTTTTCCAATTTTTAAACTGTTGAGAAACACATAAGACGGTTGCAGAGGCATAAAATGGCATCTTGTTAATAGCGGTACGAATTACTAGTAATTAAGAAAAGCTAAAATAAAGAGAAAATTTAAAATAAAATTGAGCATATTTCTAATTTTAGTATACGAAAATACCTTCCCACAAGGGAAATAACAAAAACATTTCTTTCATTTCGAACATGGGGAATAGTGCTGCCTTAAAATGATGGCATACCGTGAACTACACCCACTCACATTCCACTCACGCCACATGGACCAGTCATGAAACTGTCCCTTATAATAGCGTGAGCGTACCACTACAATTTACGCCTTTTGGTATGTCGCGATCCGGGACTGAACCCGATAGTTCTCATAGCTGGAACCGCCCCAATGTGTTTCGCTACAAGAGCGTGTATATTTTTTTGTTTTGTTTTTGGCATACACTGCAGCGACCATTTATGGTCATTATAGCAACGCCCAGCTTTATGGTTGAGGAAGACCTCAGACACATGTCTGGGTAGAATCACCGACGCACCGCAAGTCAGCTGGAAGACCTTCCCACATCAAGTCCTTCGCACCGAACGGGACTCGAACCCACGCGGTGAGACGCGAAGCAGTCAGAGGCCTTACAAATCGGCGACTCTACCACTATGCCACTGGCGCCACCACTGTATGTTTATATTTAGTTTGTTTATTGTTTATTGGGTTTATCGTCCCACCAGTGGTATTTCAGTTATCTGGAGACGGTGTCCACTTGAAGCAGATATAGTGCTGTGTATAGCATGCCGTGAACACCTGGCATGATACCACACCCAGTCACATTATCCTGACACCGATCCAACCAGTCGTGGAACTACCCTTATATCTGCTTGAGCGTTAGCAAGGGAGCTATACCACTACCATTTTTAACGACCTTGGTATGTCGCGGCCCGGGATCGAACCCGGGGCCGTCCAGTACCTGGAGCCGACGCTCTACCGATTGCGCTACCAGGTCCGGTTATATTATATTAAGTGTTATGGCAGATAAGTATGCAATGTATACTTAACCATTTGCTGGTTTATCGAGTTCCTCAACCGTTGTCTCAACCTCATCACCGGACCTAAACCTCGACCACCACGTCATCCCGTCGGGCTGGAGATCAATCATTCAATCAACCAATCAATTGAATTATCAACCAATCAATTGAATTATCAACTAATCAATCAGTTTGAAGATACAATGTTGTAAATTGTATATAAGGGATCTGTTGAATAATAGTCATTCTAAAAACGCATACTAAATTTTTCGGCAAACTGTATTTATTCAAGTGTTGAACATAAAATTTCCAAAAATTAAAAGTTAAAAAACAAACAGTATACGAGTATTTATATTTTAATATTGTGTTGCATCTTATTGTTGTATGGTTTAAAATGATAACAACCTCAGTTACAAATTATTAACATAGCTGGATATATCTGATAATTTAAGGAAAACTTTAAAAGATTTTTGTTTGAAACAAGAACAAATTCCTCACAACAACAACATCATCACCAACAACATCATCACCAACAACATCATCACCAACAACATTATCCCCAACAACATCAGCAATAACAATAAGTCTTGATTTTAAGTACCGGTCGTAATGTCCAAGTCACATATGATCATCTGTAATCTCTAGAGCACTCCTTGCGCTAATTGTTGCGTTGTGTCTACTTCATTATTTTCATTGTTACATAAACATTTCGCATTAATGCAAATTTTATGTACGCACTAGTGTTTAAAGCATTAGCAACAACATGAGAAAAGAGACTTTTTCCGGGCAATTGCTGTAATCGGTGTTTTTCATATCCTTCGTAGTCGCTTAAAGACAATTATATGTCGACTTTGACAACAATTCTTTTAACATTGTATCTTTTTATTTCGACAGGGCCAAACAAGAGTGCGCTTGAAGTTGCCACTCTGGATTTAACACCGGTAACTGCAGACTGGGGAAGTGCTAAAACGTGTTATCGGATACTTCTGCAGAAAAAGGTACAGAGGTGATTAATCTAATGACTAAACATCGATATTTCTTATGGAATGTCAGTAGCTAATATGTTAAATCATCACGAATATTAGTGTCGACTTACTTATTTGGACTTATTTACCTTCGCCGTTAGTAATACATTATTTGGCGAGCATTAGTTACAGGTTGATTAAAATTATAAATCACAGAGGGTTACTAATGGCGTGAGGGTTGCTCTTTGCTATGATGTTTATATTGTAAATAGACTTAAAATTGTATGATGTTATTTTAAAAATGATGGTTATCTTCGAGCAGATTAGGTTTGAGAATGAGGTTTGGTGATGATCTATTGAATGATAATGTGCATGAGGTATGATATTGTAATTCTTTTTTTAAAAAAAACAACAAAACTTTCATGGATACTTTAAAAGCTTATAATATGTACATATATTCATCACATTATATAACGTCTATGTTTGATGTATAAGTACGGTGCACAGTTACAAATTCCATATTTTGTCCTACCAGTCCACCGGTTCCTTAACAATAAATACTACATAGTATCGCCTGATGTTAAGTTTTTAATTGAAAATTACATATTATCCA
>CM017559.1:20383658-20531158 GCA_007844125.1 Sinonovacula constricta | reverse complement strand
CTCCAAAGATCCATTGTGAACAGCGTACTGGCAGAGTTGAAAATCGAAGTAAGCGAACTCATGATGGCCGACAGCATTACCGCCATTAGCAGTCCGCGTAAACCTATAATTCATTGCAAAATAAAGAAAATATTATATTAAAGGTGGTATCCGACAGTTTGCCTATATCAAATGCATGTAACAAATTTTTCCACTGTTTTCAGGAATTTTGAAATAATTTCTGCATAAACATATACTTTAATCTTAGTAAAGACCTTTATTGTTGGACAGTGCGAATTGCGACAAAAATAACTTTAAAAAAAATAAAATAACTGTTCTTGGGTCCAAACTGTCAGATACCACTTTCAATACTAGTCTAGCTACTAGTAGCGAACGTAACACAATGGCGAAAACGGTGCTAGCGGATGTCCAAAATAGCATTTAGAAAACACGACAGCGGTCGGCAGCATCGCCGCCATTGGCAGTCATCGTAAACCTAGAACGCATAGTTGAATAGATATTAGAGTAAGACTATTCAGCCACTAGTGGCAAAACGGTACAAAATGGAGAAATAGGTGCAAAAGTTCCAAAAGGAAGTAAGAAAACTCGAAACGGCTGGCATCATTACCATTACCACCAATAACACTCCGCAAAAGAAAATATTAAAATATACGCAATGCTTAAAGTTCGAGTCACGGTCGGGGCGAGAACTTTCTTGTGGGGAGGTTTTCCAGCTTACCGGTGGTTCTACCCCGGTATAAGTCTGAGGTCTTCCGCTACCAATAATTAGCTGGGCGTCGCCGATATTACCATAATTGTGTCTGTGGGATGTAACAGACAACAACACAACACAATGTTTAAAGACTTCGAACGAAAAGTCGTTTTGAGGCTTAAGAACGGAAGAGCATTGAATAAGAATTTGTGAGACACTCAGAATCAATGGCTAGTGGGTCATAGAGTAGAAGATGGAAATAAATGGGCCCAAAAATTGCTGAACACAAATAATTAACCGACATCAGTAGCCCGCGTAGTTCCGAGACTCAAAATTAAAACGAAAATACCAGCATGATCAAGTTTGGAAGAACGGAACGAAATAGTGATGATGGTGTCAAAAAATGACGTACAAGCGATTGTAATACTGACAGACAACTTTGCCGCCACACATGTATCTCAAGGTAAACGCATGCCATTTCATGTCAAGAAAAAAATACCGCATTGTCCAAACGATGCAGCAATGCATGTTTTTGTACCAAGTCCAGATTTAGATAGTAGTACTGCACACTATCGTCAGTTGACAGTAATATATCACTTGACGTGTCTAATTACTTCTCATTTATTCATTATAATATTCAGAGTTTGTATGCTTAACTTAAGTTTTTATCTACCGAACTCCATAATTTTGACATTTTGGCTTTTTCTAAAATCTGATTCTCACATTGGCAACATTATAATTTCTGAGGGACTTCAGCTAGCAACATAATAATTACTAGGGACTTCATTTGGTAACATAATAATTACTGGGGACTTCAAGTGGCAACATAATAATTACTGGGGACTTCAAGTGGCAACATAATAATTACTGGGGACTTCAAGTGGCAACATAATAATTTGGGGGGGGGGGGGGGGGGGGCCCCCCCAAGTTCAAATGGCAACATAATAATTTCTGGGGACTTCATTTGGTAACATAATAATTACTGGGAACTTCAAGTGACAACATAATAATTACTGGGGGACTTCAATTGGCAACATAATAAGTACTGGAGGACTTCAAGTGGCAACATAATTATTACTAGGGACTTTAAGTGGCAACATAATAATTACTTGGGGACTTCAAGTGGCAAAATAATAATTTTGGGGGGAGTTCAAATGGCAACATGATCATTTCTGGGGACTTCATTTGGTAACATAATAATTACTGGGGACTTCAAGTGGCAACATAATAATTACTGAAGGACTTCAATTGGCAACATAATAAATACTGGAGGACTTCAAGTGGCAACATAATAATTACTAGGGACTTTAAGTGGCAACATAATAATTACTTGGGGACTTCAAGTGGCAACATCATAATTACTGGGGACTTCAATTGGCAACATAATACTTACTGGGGACTTCAAGTGGCAACATAATAATTACTGGGGACTTCAATTGGCAACATAATAAGTACTGGAGGACTTCAATTGGCAACATAATAATTACTGGGGACTTCAATTGGCAACATAATAATTACTGGGGACTTCAAGTGGCAACATAATAATTACTGGGGACTTCAATTGGCAACATAATAATTACTGAAGACTTCAATTGGCAACATAATACTTACTGGGGACTTCAAGTGGCAACATAATAATTACTGGGGTCTTCAATTGGCAACATAATAAGTACTGGAGGACTTCAATTGGCAACATAATAATTACTGGGGACTTCAATTGGCAACATAATAAGTACTGGAGGACTTCAATTGGCAACATAATAATTACTGGGGACTTCAATTGGCAACATAATAAGTACTGGAGGACTTCAATTGGCAACATAATAATTACTGGGGACTTCAATTGGCAACATAATAATTACTGGGGACTTCAATTGGCAACATAATAATTACTGGGGACTTCAATTGGCAACATAATAAGTACTGGAGGACTTCAATTGGCAACATAATAATTACTGGGGACTTCAATTGGCAACATAATAAGTACTGGAGGACTTCAATTGGCAACATAATAATTACTGGGGACTTCAATTGGCAACATAATAATTACCGGGGACTTCAATTGGCAACATAATAATTACTGGAGGACTTCAATTGGCAACATAATAATTACTAGGGACTTCAATTGGCAACATAATAATTACCGGGGACTTCAATTGGCAACATAATAATTACTGAGGGACTTCAAATGGCAACATAATAATTAGTGGGGGACTTAAATTGGCAACATAATAAGTACTTAGGGACTTAAAGTGGCAACATAGTAAATACTCGAGGACTTCAAGTGGCAATATAATAATAACTGGGGACTTCAAGTGGCAACATAATAATTACTGGGGACTTCAATTAGCAATATAATAATTACTGGGGGACTTCAATTGGCAACACTATAAGTACTGAGGGACTTAAAGTGGCAACATAGTAAGTACTGGAGGACTTCAATTTGCAACTTAATAAGTACTGGAGGACTTCAAGTGGCAACATAACAATTACTGGGGACTTCAAGTGACAACATGATAATTACTGAGGGACTTCAAGTGGCAACATAATAATTTCTGGGGACTTCAAGTGGCAACATAATAATTACTGGGGACTTCAAGTGGCAAAATAATAATTTTGGGGGAGTTCAAATGGCAACATAATAATTACTGGAGACTTCAACTAGCAACATAATAATTACTGGAGGACTTAAATTGGCAAAATAATAATTACTGGTTTTACTGGCAACTTTTAGTTATAAACGAACAATTTCAACAAAAACAAACATTTTATTGGTAAAACAAGGATTTAATGCACGTGACATACATTGAAGGATTAAATGCGTGCAAAATGGATAAAACGAAGTGGATTTATAATTTTTGCCGAGGGCGATGTAAGTTTTTTTTTTCCATTACACATTTCGCAGAAATCTGGCATATATTGCCGATCTGTTCTATTTATATAAAAAGTAGTCCGTCATATTATGCGCTTTCAGTTAACATAAGCAACAAGTAGAATACAAGGGGTTTTTATCAAATACGGAGAGTGGAACACAACTGTATGTATTTAACAGGAAAGTACGAACTAATTTTTAAGATAAACATTCATAGGTATATAATACAAGACCATACTCATCATCTGGTAAACATCATCTAGTATAATCGATAACATCATGGTAAAAATGTTTAACATGTCTTAAATAGTGGGTTGGGGAATCCTCTTCTTTACCAATCATGATATCATTGTCCCAGTTACTCCATTTAAAAGTTTAAGAAATCAGATATAATTGTTCCGGGTACTATATTTTAAATTTCAAAAACCAGATATCATTGTTCCGGTTCCTATATTTTAAACTTTAAGAAACCTTATATAATTGTTCCGGTAACTATATTTTAAATTTTAAGAAACCAGATATCATTGTTCCGGTTACTATATTTTAAATTTTAAGAAACCAGATATCATTGTTCCGGTTACTATATTTTAAACTTTAAGAAACCATATATCATTGTTCCGGTTACTATATTTTAAATTTTAAGAAACCAGATATCATTGTTCCGGTTACTATATTTTAAACTTTAAGAAACCTTATATTATTGTTCCGGTAACTATATTTTAAACTTTAAGAAACCTTATATTATTGTTCCGGTAACTATATTTTAAATTGTAAGAAACCAGATATCATTGTTCCGGTTACTATATTTTAAACTTTAAGAAACCTTATATTATTGTTCCGGTAACTATATTTTAAACTTTAAGAAACCTTATATTATTGTTCCGGTAACTATATTTTAAATTTTAAGAAACCAGATATCATTTGTTCCGGTAACTATATTTTAAACTTTAAGAAACCAGATAGCATTGTTCCGGTTACTATATTTTAAATTTTAAAGAAACCAGTTGTAAAGAAAATTGTGCGTCATATATGGTATATTAACAGAGGGGATGGCAACAAATTAAGAGATTTGGCTTTTTACACAAATTGGTCCGTTTTAGAATAAAAATGTCAAATTATCTCCGGCGAACATCCATGAATTACAAGTAGGATTAAATATATAATTAAATCACGTAAAAGAGATTATCCAAAAGCCAAACGAAGCATGTATATCCATCACTAATTATTTCTAGATTTTGCTACTCATCTAAGTGCGACAGTAACACTTAACAAGGATAAAGGTGAAATCTCCAGTTGAGCTGAAAAATGCTTAATTAGCTTCAATTCTTATCTAGCCGACTCTGTGATATTTTCTGGAAAGAGACAAGTTGCGAGTTTGTTTTTTATGAATGTCCCGCTACACGTGAAAATTAAAGCTTGGAGTCGAATTAATATTATAAACAAATGAACACGCAAACAAAAAACAAACAAACACAAACAAACCAAACATAACAAGTGTACATTACTGTTTTTGATCAGATAATTATATTGAATATCTTCAATAATTTAACTTGTTCCGTGTTCTTATATAGTTTGTAAACGTAATCGCCTAGTACCATTGTGACTGCTTGAATGATATGATAACATACATGTATATTATACTCACTTAATCACTTATGATAAAAATGATAAATGTTGTTTGTATGAATGTGATCTTTCTAATAGATGTTTAATAGCTGTATTCATTATAATTTGTGCAAGTATTTCAATTGTTACATTGCACATTTATTTTATTTCTATTTTTAGTCGAAGGCCTCTGTTAGAAAAGATGTATATTATATGCTGTGTGTATGTATATAGCTTATGAGTTACCTTCGTAAAATAAAGATATTATTATTATTATTATTATTATTATTATTATTATTATTATTATTATTATTATTATTATTATTATTATTATTATTATTATAAATATAAGTTAGATCGTTCCACGTATGGAACAATTTACTTTACTTTTGTCAGATCACTTTTACAATACGGCGATGTCGTATTTGATAAGTGAACACTGCAAGACAAGTTTGAACTGGATACAATTCAAAACGAAGCTGCAAGGGTAATTACTAGTGCCTGTAAATTAGTTTCTTGAGAAAATTTAGCTCACGAAACCTTGTTGGAAATACCTATCAAGCAAAAGGCGCAGATATAAAAGATCGTTTTACAAAATGTTGCATGAATTAACTTCACCATGTCTTCATTATCTTATTCCGAAAAGAGTTTGCTAAGCATCTTGTTATAGTAATAAAGACAACATCCAAAACATCCACAGCAAAGGTTTTTTTATATATCACATCTTAGCCATCTGCAATCAGAGAATGAAATACTCTATAAGATGATGTAAAAATGTTACTTCACTATCAGCTTTTAAAAGACTATTAGACATCGACAGTTGTAATGTATCATTTTTACGTGGAAATAGAGAAGAACAAATGCTAACTGCACAATTAAGGTTAAACTGTAGTTCCCCTTATCATACCTTTTATCTGAAAAATATCGTAGCGTCTCCATTATGTGTATGTGGGTTACTTGAAACGGCTGAACATTTCTTCCTACTCTGTCCTTATTATTGTGAAGAAAGAAAATATCTTATCGTCTTACTGTCTTACTATAAGTTGACATTATCATTCTGTTGTCCTTACTGAAGTTTTAATTTGAACGTCCAAATAGTAGATGCAGTACATTCGTATATAAATTCAGCCATACGTTTTTATATTAAGAGGGATCGTGTCTCGTTTCTCAATCCTCTGCAACGATCAAGTCTAGCCACATGTCCCTGTATTCTTTTAGTTTCCCAAATTGCCTTTTCCTTCTTATTTTGACATCTATTCAATTGAGTTTATTTTTAAGTTAAATCCAATTAACTTTTTATTAGTTTGCATAATATTTTGATATTGTTTTCAAATACTTTATGATATGTAATGTTAGTCTATAGGCATAACATGTATTATTGTGTTGGGCGAAAAAACAACATAAACTTTAAACTTTAAGCGTTCGTTTCAATACTATTTTATTTCTATTGTATTTTGCATGCTATATTCTGTAAGACAATCGAAACAAAATATGTTCAAACTTACATTGCCGCCCGACGCAACTCGCGCAAAACTTTGAACAAATAACTAAAATGTTATTATTTAATTTGTATTGTTTTGATAAACAAGTATTCATCACAATAAAACAAATATTTCAAATCCAGTTGCTCATATGGCAAGGTGAAGGTCATCACAACTGTAAATACCATTTGACGCAAATAGGGACATGGTCGAAAACGTCTTAAAATATGATTGACGATACTGACGATGAAAGTGGGTGTACCGGACCTGGAAGCGCAATCGGTAGAGCGTCGACTCCAGGTACGGGAGGCCCCGGGTTCGATCCCGGGCCGCGATATAGTCGTTAAAGTGGTAGTGGTATAGCTCCCTTGCTAACGCTCGAGCAAATATAAGGCCACGACTGGTTGGCCCGGAACATGCTATACATAGAGAAGACAGCACTGTTTCTGCTTCAAGTGGACACCCGTCTCCAGATAAATGAAATGCTGTTGGTGGGACAATATACCCAACAAACAAACAAAAGTGGATGAAAGAACATACACATTTACGTAGTACGCGTTCCTGCTCTAGTGATTTAAGCGCTGGACTACGGATCGGAGGACCGACGGTTCAAGCCCCAGACCAACAAGATACATATATTATTCCTTGTGCAAGATTATTTGCTTCATATTACTGTCAATTGAGTAGTTACTATTTGAGCACAGGTTCTACATGTACTTTGAAAAAGGGCAAGTGAGAGAAATAAATATACGTTGAATAACATCAAACTTAAAGTTATTTTTACAAAACTTGTAAAACTCTGAGAAAAAAACAACATATTTTTAGAATAAAGTAGTATTTTATTTGTCATTGAATGGAGGCCAGAATTGTGGCATTTCGGCTAGATACAACATATAACAAGTGGCAGGTCAAATGTCTTTGAAGGAGAGACTTTGACCATTTAAGTTAATGATAAAATCTACCTTCTCTATTCAATAATCAAAACTTGATTACTCTTAAGAATGTGTGGCGGCTGTGGTCTATGTACCACGACCTCAATAAGAGCGTCATTAGGCAACGTTAATTACTACTACAATTAAAACGCATTGATTCACGAGGCACTTCTGCCTGTCTGCCTGCCTGCCTATTAATGATCTGTCTCTCTGCCTGCCTACCTTCCTGCCTGTCTGCCTGTCTGTCTGTTTGTCTGTCTGTCTGTCTGTCTGTCTGTCTGTCTGTCTGTCTGCCTGTCTGTCTGTCTGCCGATCTGCCGGTCTGTCTGTCGTCTTTCTGTCGTCTTTCTGTCCGTTCGTCCGTCCGTCTTTCCGACCGTTCCTCAGACTGTCTATTTTTAACTTATTTATTTATCTTTTTATTTTATTTATTAAAATCACTCTGACAGTTCACGACTTATCACAGTTTTGTGTCTCTGTCTTTTAACCTTTACATTATTTCATTTAAAAAATCCAGTATTGGAGTGTTTATTATTAGATAAAATTGTTCGGAAACAAGTTCTGTCAAATCATATTAATCCTTCTCGACTGCACCCATCCTGGGTAGAACAAGAACTCAGGTACTGAGTACCTTGAGCAATGTGCTGAAAACAGTATTGCTTAAAAGAATTAACAAAGCATGGTGGGTTTCGGGACTCGAACCAGTGACCCTAAGATCCGGAGTAAACCTAACACTCACAGTTAAAAATACTTTTCAATATTTTTGCACTTTTTCCGAAATACCACAAAATGCAAACACGCCTATCAAATACTGTTTAAATGTCTCGTGTTATTCGCAATCATTATGTGTCAGTGGTCTATACTCGAGTTGGCGTATTTCAGCAGCATTTACTTCATCAGCGTCGTCCTCCTCCTCCTCCTCTTCCTCCTCCTCCTCCCCCTTATCATCATCATGTTCAAGCGTGCGGGATTCTAATAAATACTTACCTATAAATGTAGCGGTGAACACCATACCTGATGCTTAAAAGAGTCTGTCCTATAAAAAGGCCACTTTCGATCCAATGACTCCTCAAACAACATTGGCGTGGTCGCTGAGTGCAATGAAGACCATATTTCGGAAGCATGCGAGTGAAACGTGATATCATCGAACTAATTGAGAGACAATATAGGGCGTACCTTCGTGACGCAGTGTAAGTATGTCTATTTCTAAAGCAATGACTTCAAGTTACTTCATCAAAAGTGCCACCAGAGGGCGGCGCAAAGTCGTCACCGTGCGTCTGTCTGTGTATACGTCTGTTTGTTATATTTCTCAGTCTCGGCCATAGATTTAATACTATTTACAGTAAATTGTATTTTGATTAACTGTTTTAACATATTACAGCCATACAGGGGCGTAGCTATGATGTTTACGCATTGTAGCTTAATGGTCACTAGGGACATACTTCCCCGGAAAATGTTGTGTGTGTAGATCGAACGTGGTGGCAATACAGAATTTTGCATTTCCGTACATACCCCTATATCAAATACTAGCAAGTGGTTATTGTCCTGAGGAAGGAATTATCTAAGTAATTCTAATTTGAAATACACGAATAAAAGTGTTGAAAAATGTCCCATACCGAAAAAGCGGGGTTACAGTAAGTTATCTTATTCGATTTAGTAATTAAACTTACTTTTAGTGGGGCAAGTACGGTTACTAGTTTATCGCATTTATTAAACACCTTATTCCTACTAGGATAAGATTTTTATTTATATGTTTTCTTTCTTTGAGGACAGTGTGTACGCAGCTGCGTATGCTGCATATAAGCAGCTACAGTTGAAGTTGTGCTGCGAATGACTCTTTAACGCAAGTACATCCTTCAAATATTATATTTCAGGTCATGTTTAAGTTGATTCGACCTTAATAATGGCTGATTATGCCATACATTAGTGTCTCACGTTATTATCGGACAGACAGCCTGGTAAATATAAATTATCCATTTTCTTTTGTTAAGCAGTTTCCGCAGATTTAAAAAAAACATAAAAGGCCATGATAAAGAATGATTTTATTATCTATTATATTCCTTATTTTTCAATGCTGTGTGTAGCTTCTGTTAGGAAAGAAACACTTTTCCTTTAATTCTGTGGAAGGACGATAAATAGTTAACGCATTAGATGAAATTTAAGGTCTCCTTCAGTCATGCTAGTGGAAAAAAAACTGTGTTCTGTGCCACCTTAGGTAAGTTTGCGCCGCAAAGCCATTACCCAATGGCGACTTCCTGTTGATATTAAGAAAATGATTATAATGATGTCAGATTTTTTTGAGTAAAGCTAATTAAATCACGTTTTTTTTTATTTTGTAGTTCCACTTAAGGGTCGGTCGATTTTTTTCTTTTTGTAATTACTTGTCTTTAACAAGAGTCTTAATTATCGCCTCAAGGGTGTTTACGTGCGTCTTTGAGAAAAATGAAGAGAGAAAATGTAGAGGTTGTTTTCTTTTTGTTCTATAGAACCTAAAGGCATACAATTTTATACACGTCTGTGTCATATACGACATCGGGATAGGCATATAAACGCAATTGGTTTTTTTTTTCTACTATTCAGTGTCATTATATTATATATAATTTAAAATTGATTGATTAAAACTGCATATGTGACAATTTAAGGTAACCGAATCATTTTATTGGTCTTCCTATCTGCAGCGCTAAAGCTTCAAGGGTAATTTACGTCTTTAAAACACGACCACGTCAGCAATTTGAGATTCAAATCTTAAATACACTGGTGAATACATTTTTATTTATATATTTACATTTATAGATCGGGTGAGAAACGACATTTGCTAATGGTTTTATAGGAGGGTACCCGACAGTCTGGGTCGATTTTTACTCAAATAACCGTATAAGGCATTGTTACCTGAAAAGGTCCTGCAAAGTGCTGTTCATTGATGCCATCGATTTATGCGAACAAGCATGAATCTATACTGGTCATTGCAAACAGGGATTACCTGTTTGAGCCACGCTGCAGTGATAACTATGATTATACTAAGCAAAATCACGTGACAACTTACATTTGAAATCACATTATATCGTCTGTGAATCAACTCTCAGGGTCGCTTTAGGACTTAAACATCCCTTACCTATCGGCATTAGCTTCAGTACCAGTTTCGGGTAGGCGATGTTGGAACAGCCGACAGGGTTTCCGCAGAACTTTAGACATTCGTCAGGGTCCACACACGCTATCTCATCTGCGAAAAGATGTAGGAACACACTTTTTTTCTATTCTTCTCAGTCCAGCTTATACGCATTGTACGAAAATGTGAACAAATGTATGTCTTTCTGAAGGTATTTTTTTACAGGACCCAGACAAAGAAATAGCCTGTTGAAAATCTGCTTCCGCAAACGATAGTAATCGGCAATATACATAAGCAATAAGTCTGCACATAAGAATGATATTTGTTGTATTTAATAGTCTTTTACCGAAATAAGAATAGTTCATGGGCTAGTAAGCCTTAAATGTAGTATCCGACAGTTTGGACCAAAACTATTTTCATTATACATCTAAGTAAACTTAGTGTCCTACACCTGTCAGAAAAGTGAACCATAACGCCACAACGTCATTACAAACATGTATTTCCTATCTGAGCCACGCTGCACAGTTAGCTATTTTTTAAACCAAGAAAACCATGTGACCACTAATGTTTTTTTGTTCATCCACGTCATCCGCTGTGACATCAACGTCTGTTTTTAGCAGGAATTCCAATAGTTCTTATTTACAGACATTGTAATGTATATACAGAATGTTGGCAAACTGTCGGGTATCACCTTTAAAGCATGCCACTGACTTAAAATTATATAACATTTTGTATGTGATAGAAGTAGCCCCGCTTAAAAATTTATTTCACCAATCCGTACATGTGCATTTCAATTCTCTTATCTGTTACGTTACTCTGTGAAAATGCAAAACGTTCCGACATATTAAAATAAGAATAAAAATATTTTTATCATTTTAATATTTCCAGAGATTATTGTTTAGATGAACCTACAATAGATATTTATAGAGATGTTAAAATAAAAGTACACGGTGGCATGGGCGGATCCAGAATTTTTTTGGTGGTGGGGAGATTCATTCAACTTTATCGCAATAATTACTATAAATACATAAACAGTAAGGGACCCTAGCTGCGACCTAAGCAGTCAAAAGGCAAAACTTAGTTTAAAAACTTAGCATTTTAAGCTTTTATATATATATATATATATATATATATATATATATATATATATATATATATATATATATATATATATATATATATATATATATATATATATATATATTTATATATGTGTGTGTGTGTGTGTGTTTGTGTTTGTGTGTGTGTGTCTCTCTCTCTCTCTCTCTCTCTCTCTCTCTCTCTCTCTCTCTCTCTCTATCTCTCCTCTCTCTCTCTCTCTCTCTCTCTCTCTCTCTGTCTGTGTGTGTGTGTGTGTGTCTGTGTCTGTGTGTATGTGTGTGTGTGTGTTTGTATGTATGTATGTATTTTCACAATTCTACCCTACTAACTGGTTAACCCCACCCCTACGACCCCCAACACGGATCCATTCCTGCACTGTGGTAGCTGTTACTGGCCTTAGAAAGTCACGTGACTACTGCGTGGTGATTGATAAGAGATTGGGACTGTTTCTGTTTTGCAATTCGACTTGTGAAACCTCATACAAACAATATGGAAGCTTTATACATATATCATAGTGTAAAAAGGACCAGTGACAGAAGTTAGGAAATTAAAAGCATCACTTTGGACGGCGGGCAATCGTACAACATTTTTAGAGTGGCAGTATTTAGATCATGTCATATTCTCCGTCACTATAATATTAATAATGTTCTAAGCTGCGAAGCCCTAGTCATGTACAGATTGGCCTAAATTCGGAATCGTCATAAAGCAAGGTGGTCTGACTCTCTGAAATCACTTGTATTAATTATGACATAGGTTTATATAAGGGCTTTTAATGTCTTAAAAGAGGTTCATTTTGACGGGGGGATAGCTTAGTTATATAATATATACTAAATATATACTTAAAATATAGTAAGTATTTCAACTAAGAAGTCTTAATAAAGAAACGTCATTTAACCGAGATGATCCACTGATTTTTTATACATTAGCTCAAGTGCATTTTAGTGCCTTTTTGAAAAATGTGCGAAGAAAAAAGAAAAGAAAATAGAAAATACCTTGTTTTTCTTGGTATAGACTAGTAAAAAAGCTCCTTTAAGTCACGAAATTTAACTCGATTGATGTTTATAAGATTTTATAACATAGAGACTATGGAAATAAGAAATATTATGTCTAACCCGGGTAAGGCATCTGCTGTCTGAGTGTTTTTTATACTTTTAGATTTTCCATTTTTCGAACGGAGTTTACGCACGTGCGTTAAGTGCGTAATGGCAGATACGCGCCTGCATAACACCTCAATCGTCATTACATTCATGTAGTTACTATCTGAGCCGCGCTTGAATGTTAGCTGGGTTTTTTTTTAAACTAAGAAAACCATGCGACTTCTTCTTTTAAGATCACATTGTATCGTCATCCGGTCATCCGGGTAAGCTGCTTTGAGTCTAGTTTTAGGATGTTACAACCCTGATTTTTATAAATTTGCAACAAATGAATAATTAGCAATTTTAACGATTTTCTTTCAGTCTTATAATATAGGTAGTGTTGAAATTCGTTTGTTTTTTCAGACTACAGTTTGCGTTTCTGCAGCAACTACGCGCAAATATCCCAAACAGGGGTCGGATATTGTTATATGTATTTTATATCGGCATACTCTCGGATAATTTACGAGACATTTCTCGGATGTATGTAGGTAGTCGGATTAACTCGGCCATTTCCCTAAATGGGACTTCTTTTGTGACAGACGTCAAAACAAAGACGGCAGGAGACACACTTGATACCAAGTTTAGAATACAAAAATATTCATAAATTCAAAATTGGATTGAGATTTTTTAAATTTGGCATACATGTCTACATTAAAGTATACAACTCATCCATTGTGTTAATTTTCGAATTCTTAATATTTTCTATAACATTTGAATTCCCTTAACGTACACTGTAAAAGTGCCATCGACTTCGTTGGAGATAAAACTAGTCGCAACAACAAAATTTCTATTAAATTCAGCTGATCGCTAAAGCACGATTTAACAGATGGCCTTGAAAAGACAAGAAAAATGGTTAAAACACTTGACTGGTGGGTCCTGCTATTTTCCAGAGGTAATTAATCGTAACTGCAATGCGAAAGAGTATGGAAGGGGATATCCGCCACTATTCTAATTACCATTTCTAACTTTCAATACACAGCTTTTGTTACTTCAAATGTCAATTTGTAAATTGCAACACCGCGCATGTTCAACACCGCTTTCTAATTACGTCCTAACTTTTATATATCAGATGAAAGCGATCACATTTCAACATCACATTTGAACAATTTCACATTTCTCAAATATACAATGTACAAATTACAAATTGCATAGCAAAAATCACGTATACATTTCACATTTACGGCATATAATTAACAAGTATCTAATATCTAATTTTAGAAGTATCTATTTTACAAGTATCTTATTTTACAAGTATCTAATTTACAAATTACTAATCTAGAGGCGCAAATCACTAATGTAAAATGTCAACTGCACAATTCTTTTCCATAAATAAGTATAGTTGTACTATTATGAGTTTAATTAAACGAGAGGTTTTTGTACAATTTATTATCATTATAATGTAATTAAAATATTATGTAATTTAAATATAAAATATTAGGTAATGAAAATATGATGAAAACATTTCTTACTCGGGTAAAGTGCTCTACTGATCATGCCAGGCCATATCATCAGAAACAGGGGCAGTAACTTGAGATAGCCTGCTATGATTGACCCTGCTTTGGCATGGGAAAGGTTCTTAGCGGCCAGAGTCCGCTGCACGATCACCTGAGGATTGAACACATAGCACAAATTAAAGGAATATCAATGTAAATTGGTGATGGTACGTTTGATTAAACGTTTGATGAATATTATTAACGTGACGTACATAGAACACAAATTAAAGGCATATCAATGTAAATTGGTGATTGGTACGTTTGATAATACGTTTGATGAATATTATTAACGTGACGTACATCGAACACAAATTAAAGGCATATCAATGTTAATTGGTGATGGTACGTTTGATTATACGTTTGATGAAAATTGATAAGGTGACAAATATGATTAGCAAAAAATAATGGATTAATCAGACGTATACTAAACAAGTTACATAAGTTTACTATACGTCTCTGGATAGATTTATGTTGTTTGATGTAATAGTTATGACGATGGAGGTATGGGGTAGGGTGAAAATGGTTGTTTATTAAAGATAAGCTGCTTAATATAAGCCATATATTTCACATTCAGTATAATTGCATTAAATAATAACAGGGGATCCGGAACTGCCTGACTGACCAGATCCGTGTATATACCGTCTTTTCTTTTTTTCTTTTTGCTTTTCTAGTAACAGAAACAGTACCAAAAAATATTAACGCCAGTAAAAATGAATGCCCGCACACTTATTTCTGGTCGCCATGGAAACTTGTGTGTCATGTCTTGCTAGTTACTTCCCTTGCCGAAATAGCGATCTCAGCGCCACACGTTTTTCGTTTTGTGAGTCCTCCTGTTTTAATCTACATGTTTACGTTTGGAAAACGGTTTGGAGTACATATATGTTGGGGGTTTTTTAAATTCGATATATAAAAATAAACAAAAAAGAACATGCTGTGCCTTTTCCGTTTTTCTAACTTTAAAACAAAAATGAAAAATGAAAAGACGATGTATACACGGACCTGAAAAGCATACATGTTGATAATACATTGCAGTTGCAAATAGGGATGGATCCAGGGAGCGGGGGAAAAGGTGGTTGCATCCTCCCGCCAGGTAAAATTTGAAAATTTAGCCAGTTGTGACGCTTTAATAGTAGAGCACTAGATAGGGGAGTCCTTAAAGGTGGTATGTGACAGTTTGTCTATACCTTACTACATGTAACAACACACTACCCCAGTTTTAGAGAATTTGTGCTGAATGAGAGACATTAATGAATAGTCTCCCCTGAATTAAAGCTAAATGCAAGTAGGTACTTTCATTTGTTTTACTCGGTTTTTATCCTTGTGCTCTTTGGTGTGTATGTTGACTTGTTTGCATTTCTTGTTAAACCCAGGTTAATCATTATCAACAAACACTTCCATTTTCTTTTAAACATAACAAATCTCTGTAAATATGTAAATGGATTTTAAGCTTATATTTATGCAAAAGTAATTTAACTGTTTGTCATGTTTACAAAAGAACAGACGATAAAGTCCAAGAATTTCAATTTATAGATCTCAACGTCAGAGCTGATTACCCGGATGATCATGTAACGTAATACAAAAAATAAGCGGTCAAGTGGGTTTCTTAGTTTAAAAAATAGCTAGCTGTGCAGTGTGGCTCGAATGGGAAATACCTATTTGAAATTTAAAGTGTGGTGTCGGATTCCACCTTTAAAATGCCTCACCTGGTCGCAGCACCAGTACCAGACGCACCCTAAGGACGCCTGTAGCACCACGCCCGGCCACGGTTGGTCTGACGTCACTGGGTCACGTAGCAGATGGAACGCGTCAGATGGCGGGACACCGCAAGAGGTGTTTGCATCCCGGATTGCAGGCACCGCCTCCATGTACAGCTTAGTGAGTTTGTTATAGCCGCCAACTTCATTCAAACCTGTAGAAAAATGGGAGTAGGATAAGAGTTTACGTGTTTTAAAGAGTAAAAAAATTGTGTATTACTTTTAACGCAAAGTCTTTTCAGTTGTTATCCGACAGTTGTTCTAGACAGTGTTTCTGCAATAACCAAAAAAATTATCGTTACCTGGAAAAACCCCACTGATAAATGCAGTTTGTTGATGTCCTACAACACACTCGTCATTACAAATATGTATTTCCTATCTAATCCACGCTGCACAGTTAGCTATTTTTAAACTAGGAAACCAATATGACCTCTTACTTTTGAAATTACACTAAATCAACATTCAGGTATTTCTCTCTGAGGTAGAAATCTGGTTTTTCTGAAATTCCTATCTGTTTATTTGTAGATTTAAAAAGAATGGATATTTAGAACGATTTCATTTCATGATTTGTACTGTCTAACAAATAAGGTAGTGTACGAAATCGTTTTTTCTTAGACCACAATATGGATTTAAGTAGAAATTATGCCAAAATTATCATAAAACAGGTATTATATATTTTTACATTTATTTGATATAGGCAAATTAACGAATATCACCTTAAATGGAGGTTTTGAATATTGGATGAAGAAAACATAACAAATATCTTTCTTTCTGTGAAGTGACATCATAATAATCAACTAGAAGCGTTGGCGTTTACATAAAAAACAGGAAAACTAATAATTACGAAAAAGAAATATGACAATAAAGATGACGGATTTTATCTATTGCAGTTTTGCTGAGTTTTGTTTCCCTGCTAATGATGATGTCGTTGAAGATAACGACGGCTGGGACCGCGACGATGATGGTAATGATTGTAGTGGAGATTGTTGTTGTTGTTGTTGCTGCTGCTGCTGCTGCTGCTGCTGCTGATGATGATGATGAAAAAAATACTCACCTATACCTACAAGGAAGAATGCCCCCACCGTCATGATCACTGTTTGCAGCGTGTCCGTGTACATAACCGCAGCAAGTCCGCCTGTCGAAGAAAGCATATTTGTAACGCATATAAATGCGGTTCATAAATGCGTTGTAAGTTGGGATGTTATAGAGTATCAAAACTAGTACTCGAGTATTCGGTCATTTTTCGGATCGAGTATTCGAATCACTCGGTCACTTTCTTCATAAAAATGTAGTCTTCAGTTATCTAGTTTTTATAGGCAATATATACGATTTCCTTCTATGATTATATTCCGAGCCCTGACTTAATATATTATTATTAACCTTAATCAAAATGTACATATTTTCATCAGTCCAGCACAACTAAGAAAATAGTATACATTTTAAAGCGCGAATTCTATTGACGCGCATTGTACAATCAACACATAAGACTACACCCTGACCTTTTTCTTACCAAACGGGATAATTTCACACTGACTATATAATTATATACAAATAGTTTTAATGGCCCTGGAAGCGCAATCAGTTCTGCGTCGGCTCCAGGTACTAGATGCCACGAGTTCAAACCGGTTCCGCGACATACCATAATAGGTAACAAATATAAGGATAGTTCCAGAACTTGACTGTCTCGGTGCCAGGGTAAAGTGACTGGGTATGGTATCATATCAGGAGTTTACGGTATACTCTATACAGAGAAGGCAGCACTATATCTGCTTCAAGTGGACACCGTCTCCAGGTAACTGAAAAACTGTGTGGGCTTTACGTGTTTGTTTATTGAATCACGCTCATATAATCTGTTTTATTAAAGTTATTCGTTACCAAAATGGACAAGCATCATCGTCGCAACCCAGGGTAAGTATTTCGTTATCACTACATACATATACATTGACTCTCTTGACCACTTGAACAGAAAAAAACTTCGTTCTCAAGAATATAAGCATGAAGCATGTGATTGGCTCCATGTCCAAAACGGCACGGAATTTCATCAAATAAAATTATATAATTTGTAAAGAAATTGCGTCGCAGGTTAGTGCAGCCATTTTGAGACTGACACAAAGTGCTTTCTTTTAACTTTTATTGAATAGTAACGTCGATGTAACGCGCATTTTCATTGGATCACTGGTTTGCTATACATATTCATGGAAACGAACTTTTACCAGCCTGATATCCCACGCCGACCACGTGAAGCTGAGTGGTATAAGTGTTAATGGGTTCCAACGACAATGGACCAGATGCTGGCCATTGAAATAAAGAGGATGCAATTGACGAGAAGCGCTACACAGTATGACAGCAGATCCTTATTTCGAAACAACCATACCACTCGGAACACATCGGCTGTCGCAATCATATCAGCCAATAACGACGACGTACTAGAAAGCCGTAGGGCAGTGGTGGATCCAGGAGTTTTGTTATAATGGTAGGGGGTCCTAACTGAGTGAGCATCAGAGGTACACCCGTGCTTGAGTGAGGGGGGCGGGGTTTGGGGGTGGGGGTAGGGACATTCTCCTCATAAAAAAGACAGCAAAATAGAGCAGATATCTGCATTTCAGAAGCGGCTAGAAACTTTAATCTATGAGTCTAAACTGTTTGTATCTTCGGCGACAAATAGACTCTACAATCATATTTATCATTTGGTTAGGGGTGACGCCAAATTAAGCGAAACACACTGGTACGAGAAGTGTTGGTAAGTCTTTGGGCATGCTCCTACAGTAAGGGTGTTTTACATCTAGAAGCCAAATAGTGCCATTTCCAGCATTTCAGATGCCTGACAGACCTTCATTAAATCAATGAAAGTATTTTATTTACTTCATTGGTGACGGGGTGGGTTAGGAGGGTGCAACGAACACCTCCCCCGCTGTATCTGCCATTTAGCTATTTTTCTTGTTTTTGTCTGTGTTTATAACTACAGTGTTATCACAATGAGCATGATTTACACAAAAAGGCTTGACTGAAAAACGTCTCCCGTTTGACTTTGCTAAACACATATTACGCAGAATCGTGGACCTTAATTTAACACCTAGACCTAAAGTACGATGCCCAATGCACTTTTGTAACCAGCAAATTTAGTTTCATGGGCTTTAAGACATTTTAGTCGTCAATACGTCCTGACTTGTCTTCTTTGTAGCACTAGACACATGTGTAACAATAATACTACTAGTGGTTTAACTCAAAAATGTTAAGAAATGCCTTCATGGAATCTTTTTTTTCTGGCAATTTCGGGTCCCACGACCCCGCACCAACCCCGACAATCCGCTAGACCCGCCAATTTGGAGAGTCTACGGTTAAACTTCACTAAATTATTTTTTTATCAAAGGACCAGTAACTGTTTTAGTCCACACATTTCGCGTGATAACTTTGTAAATGGTCAAAGATATTGTTGAGTGTCGATAAAAACAACAAAATAAGTAAAAGATGTTAACGCCAAGTTGATAGAAATACCACTACGATAAAAATACTTTAGCCACTGACTGCCCTTGACTAATCCTGCTAATCGACAAAGATCAGACCCAGGACAAAAGTGCACATTAGATACAGACAAGCTAGCTACCTCTTGGAACTGGCTTATCACACTCGAACTATTTGCACCGAGGATTTAATCAATATCGAGATCTATGCGTTAGTTAATAGCATACAGGACAATATTGTATAGAAGATTCGAGACTAATCATGCCGCAATCATAAACCTGTCAATTGCAAAGACGTACTGGAAAGCCAGAGAAGGGTCAACTACTCAACAATCTACGTCATCATCATTAAGCTGAGAGTGATTGGCCATATTTGACAGTTCAGTTTCTTGAGAGAAAAATGGCAATTGTATCCATGGCAGCAAACACTTGGAGATAAAATAGAAATACAAATGTAGTTTAAGGACAGTTGCTAGATATTTAATACATGACTACAATGACATGTTTGTTTCAAACTTTAAATTGGATCACATTACAACAAAGACGAATAACATTTTCTATTATTACTGAATGTTATATAAAAAAACAACACCTGGTCTCTATCCACTCACAATCTCACCACCATCATCTCACAAAATCTAACGATTCCAATTTTCTGCAGCAATAATCAAGAACATAATGACAAAAAGAATTTCCCCAGAACAACCCGATACTGAAATTGCAAATCCTACAATGTCAAGAACATTTCTGGCGTTAGCCATTTTTTTGGCAGGCCTGACCACTACTGTTGTTTACAAATAAATTGTTCTTATTTTGAAAAGAAGCCTACACAATTTACAAACCAGCTTAAATGACTTCGTTGTCCCATTTTTCAAATATATTCTGAGCTGTCCCCCAACAATCGCCTTTCTGTCATTGTCAGACATTGACTGAATAAAGTAATGCCTAGAACAGGACTAGGAAGGTCTACAACTAGAAAACAACAACAACAACAGGGAACAGAAATGAATTGAAGCACAAGATTCCATTTGATGCAGACATGTAGATGTTTGTTTGTTTGTTTGTTTGTTTGTTTGTTTATTGGGCATATCCTCTCACCAACGGTATTTGTGCTCAGAACCCTGTGGTGGTTGGATGAGATGGGATTTGCCGGCATTTTTGCCGATACTGTGCAGCGACATTTCTATCATTACAGCACAGGGGCACTTATTATGTGCCCAGGGACTGAACCCGGCCGGGCTATTATACTGACACCGACGAGTCAGGCGTAATGCTGTCCCCTTAGCCCCGAGCGTTAGGAGGGAAGCCACTACTACCATCTTTACTCTTTGGTTTGACCCGGCCGAGGTTTGAACCCAAGACTTCCCGATCCGCAAGCCTTCGCTCTACCACCTGAGCTATTGCGGCCGGTTGTGGTGGGGATGAATCCTAATGTGGTAGAGAAAGATCCTGACGTTTTGATTTGGTTGGTTATGATGCTAAAGCTGATGTGTGTAAACTTTACGCTGAGGTTTCGACGTTTCGACTTTATGCTTAGAACCCTTCAAGAAGAGGCTGGGGTAGAGAATGGGGAACGGGTAAATCATAACGACGTGATTTGGTTAATGGAGTACATTGGTGAAATGGACATTGTCTCCCTTGTTAGTTAATATCCGAGGTATTCCAAACAGTTGGTAGGTCCTTGTAGTTGAAATTCTTGGACTTTATCTGCATTTAGGCATTATTTAGGGGAGACTATTTATTAGTGTCTGTCATTAAAGGTGATGTGTAACCATCCACACCAGAGTCATGAAAATAGGAGTTTTAGCCGACTGTCTGTTCCATTGTTGTCATTTTTTACTATTTTTAATTAACATGGTTGTACCTGCATGAGTCTGTATAAAGTTTATATATGTAGCAATTCTCGCAGGACCTTGTTTTATTACTTTATTAGAAACAAAAATATATTAAAAATAGCAGTGCTTACCTAAAACCGTATATGCGCCGGTAACCAGCAGTAGAGCCACTATTGACAGATACATGTCCCAGCCAAGAGACATCTGGATAAACAGGGCACCAGCGAAGATACTCACCTGTCAAGGAGGGAAGAAAAGATTTCAGCCTCTTTAAATAA
This sequence comes from Sinonovacula constricta, assembly GCA_007844125.1. Taxonomy (NCBI): domain Eukaryota; kingdom Metazoa; phylum Mollusca; class Bivalvia; order Cardiida; family Solecurtidae; genus Sinonovacula; species Sinonovacula constricta. Next base: position 20,509,413 of record CM017559.1, on the reverse strand, counting down.
GTCGCGTTGCTTAGGTAATTTTGCCTGGTGACCAGACTTGATTATTAACAAGGCATTCTGCTTAGTAACCAAACATACTGCTTTGATACAAGAGAGACTGTATTTACCGTGTTGTTAAGTACATATAACAGGCATTTTGCTAAGTTACCCGACAGGCTGCTTAAAAACAAGCCATTTTACTTAGTTACTGTCTAAACAGCGTGCTTTATTAAACAGATGGGTTTCGATGGTTGTGGTACTGATCGCAAATGTAGATATGTATTCAGGCGCGTTTCTATGGCAACTGAGTTGATTTTGAGTACTTACTGCAAGTTTGGTGACGATATATAGAATGAGGGCAAGGACACTTAGGTAGACACGAAGACGTTGACCGCCAAACCTCTTCTGAAGAAACTCTGGCAGGGTGTAAACCTGAAAAATGGAAGAACATAGGTTTGTACACTCATTGCTTGAGGTTTACGTTGAATTCTAACACTATCAAGATTTTACCTCTACAAACAAAGAAGCATTGTGGCGTGATAAAATAAACGATACATCACGGAATAGAAATTGACATTCTTACTGCAAGAACTGTTATTTTTACTTTCCCTTCTCATTTTCTTATTGTTGGCCAAGCTGACATGTTTTCGTTCACCCGACTTTCACCGAAAACTTTATCGTATCTTGGAAAGTATCGGTTTTGTTATTTAGTTAAATGTGTCGTTACAAATAGAATAAGTATTAAAATGTGATAATAAATTTAAAAAAAAGAAAATATGCAATTTCATCGGTTTAAGTATTCTTTTAGAAAAAAAAAACGGGAAGTACACGGGGGCTTTAAATAGAACAGACAAACAGGGGAAACAACCTAACAACATTGCGCAAATTGTAGACAGAAGTGCGCATGCGTGTTCCTTTTAAGTCAATATTTATTGTAGGACGTATTAGAATGGAAGTCATCATCATCACCACAATTAATATTACTTGGCTTCGACCTTCCTGATTAAATAAATACCTGAACTCGAAACCGTGATATATTGGGCGCTAGATTACGCAAACTTAAAATCTATTTTCTGAGCAAATATTTAATTCGTGGTGTTATAAAATTCAGTAAAATATACTGAAAAATAAAAACACAGTGGTGAGTTTAATACAGCACATATTCCGAGATGTCAGTCTGCATTAGCTTCTGCCTTCAAAGATGACTGCCTTAAACTGTCTTATCAGTGCCTATGACATCACTTGGAAACTATCTATATCAAATTCATATAACAATACCTTACCACTGGTTTGTGGAATTAGGGCATATATGCATAAATTCATACTTTAGTATAGATTAAGTCGGTTTTGAACACCGACTTTATTTTTTAGACAGTACAAATGTCCATAGAACTCTGTAAAAGTTAAGCCACTTCAGAAGCAAATTCTTGATATACATTATGAACAAGACGGACTGTATGTTGAAACAAATGGGATGGGATTAGCCGGCATTTTTGCCGATTCTGTGCAGCGACATTTCTATTATTATAGCACAGAGGCATTTAAGAGATGCCCAGGGATTGAACCCTTCCGGTCCATTATACTGACACCGACGAGTCAGGCATAACGCTGTCCCCTTAGCCCCGAGCGTTAGGAGGGGAGCCAGTACTACCAACTTTAAAGTCTTTGGTTTGACCCGGCCGGGGTTTGAACCCGCGACCTCCCGATCCGAAAGCCGACGTGAAACAAATGGGATACCACATGCAACGCATCTATCTTCAGTGACATAAGTCTTGCGCGGAGTGTCCATGTTTAAATTTCTTTGTAAATAGGCGCAGCCATTAAAATCAATCGGAACACCTCGGATAATTCACGAATCATCTCTCGGATGTATTTAGGTAGTGGGATCACCTCGGCCATTCCCCTAAATGGGACTTACTTTGTGACAGAAGGTCAAAACAAAGATGGCAGCTCGGATAACAGCTCACTATAGTACGATGCCAGTTAAACAATTTGTGGCTGCTTCAAATTTAATTCATCCAAGTTAAATTTACAAAGCGCAGCAAACAAAACAGCTGTCAAACGACGCCATTGTTTATGTTTTGTACGAACTACATTTTAGGCATATCCTTTCGACTTCCGGCGAACAAAACGATCGTGATTTTAGTAAGTATCATTGCACCAGATACATCCGAGGGCAAACTCCCCGCAGTGATTACTTCCCTTGACAGTACATTATATCACTGCCACCAGCAAGTTTTTCCGCCCAAATACTGGCGGATAGTTTTTTTTTTAATTTTAGTTTTTTCTGGACTTATCTCCTCAACATATAGTATATTTCCTTTAAAAATATTAATTTATCATATTAAAAATAAAAAGTAACTTAAAATATGAAATTATGAAAGTCTTTCGTGGCGTGTTTACGGAGGCCGCCATGTTTACTTCACGTGATATTCTATCGTCACGTGATCCTTGCTGGGGGCAGAGATTTAAGTAGCAACGCGTGACGTAATCGCTGTGAGGAGATTGATCCGAGGGATGTTTGTCACGAGGACGGAATTACCCGAGGAGTTCCGATTGCCATCAAAATGATTCGTTCGGAACGCATCTGGAACATTTACTTTTGGGACTTTGTAGGCGACAATCTGAGTGGTTGGGAAGGTTTTATTGACTCGTCGTCAGATCCTGATAGCGGATATGATTTTAATCAGATTGGCTCGAAAGTGACTTTTATTACGATGCTAATTAGGACGTTATTTCAGTATTGATGATTGTGAAGCTGGTGCTCCTGCTTCTGCGGAATACATTAGTAATGATAATGGTAATGACGCTGAAAATTATTATGCAGATGGTTGTGATTATTATTATTATTATTATTATTATTATTAATGCTATTATTATTATTATTATTATTATTACTATTTTTATTATTATTATTATTATTATTGTTATTGTTGTTGTTGTTGTTGTTATTATTATTATTATTGTAGTGGTGGTGGAAGCTAGGTGTGGTGGTGGTAGTGATGAGGATGACGAGGAAGAGGATCATGCCAAAGCTTATGCTGATGTTTATGATGATGATGATACTACATCTGATGGGAAGGTGATGATGCCGATTTCGACGACGACGCCGTTTACTTACCCCGGCAGAGATATACACGGGCAGGAACAGCCAACTTAACAACAGCACTAGCGGCATGGACTGCAAATGGAAATAAAACACAAGTATATTTTACTGGCGATTATGACGCTTAAGATGCATGTGAATGTGGTATTCAAAACTTTGGGACAGAAAAACAACATAATAAAGAGACGAAACAGTTCTTGTATTTTAAAAGATTCGCAAACGGGTTGCTTGTTGATGTAATGGATATATCTGGGAGTTGTAATATTTGAAAAAAAAGCTGGATTTTTTATTGGCTGAATCTAATCCTTGTAAACGCATCTTAGTAAGCTATTTTTAGAAACAACCGGATGATGCCTAGTACTTAAAAACAAACTCATTGATAAAAGTAATGCTTTTCCGGTCTTCATCATTGGGGTCCATTTTTGCATAATTTTGAATCGGTAACAAAATTATACTTTTTTAAAGAAAAGAAAGTAATAACACAATAGTTTGTTGTTGTTTTCTTTGTTGTTTTTTTAGTCCATTTGGTGTTTGATGTTTATGGCATTGTTTATTCCCAGTTTTAAAATAAATGTCTTACAAATCCAAAAGGTCCATAAAATGTGAGGTAATGGCTTTGTTCTTTTGTTTTGACATTAAAACAAAATTCTTCGTAAAACCGTAAACGTCATTTCCAATTGTTGATCAGATCATTTTACCATTTGGCTTACATCTGGGGAATTTAGACGTTTTGTCTGCATAAACCCAGGCTTTGGTCTAAATATAGGCCAGTTTGAACGGGGGGGGGGGGGGGGGGGGGATGGTCTAAATGTTTTTTGAAACTTTATCTATAAATAAGCACGATGGGGATTTCTGATTATAAATAGATTCTATAAATAGGCAATTGATGTTGACGTCCGAGCGATTTAACAGGATGATGATATAACGTGCTATCAAAAGTTAATCGGAACACCTCGGATAATACGCGAATCATCTCGCGGATGTATCATTCGGAACACCTCGGATAATTCACGAATCATCTCTCGGATGTATGTAGGTAGTCGGATCATCTCGGTCATTTCAATAAATGGGACTACTTTTGAGACAGACGTCAAAACAAAGATGGCAGCACGGATGACAGCTCACTACAGGACGATGCCTGTAAAACTTCATTTTGTGGCGGCTTCATATTTAAATCGTCCATTTTAATCAACCCAGCGCAGCAGACACACAGCTGTCAAACGATGCCATTGTTTATGTTTTGTAAGAACTACATTTTAGGCATATTCTTCTTCCGACTTCCGGCGAACAAAACGATCGTGACTTCAGTCAGTATTATTGCACCAGATACATCCGAGGGATGACTGTCCTGAGAATGGAATAACCCGAGAAGTACCGATTGATCAGAAGTAAGTGGTCACTTAGTTTAAAAGTAGTTATAATATACATATACATATATTTATAATATAAAATACATATTTCTAATGACAACTGTATTGTTATGCTTGACTTTCCATTTAGATGAAGGGCAACCAAATATACAACATTTCGCGGGATATTTTCAGGTAACAATAATTTATAGGATTGTTTGAAAACGAAATATTCTGGTCCAAACTATAGGATACAACCTTTAATTAAATAAACGCGTGCAAATCAAGTGTTGGAAACACAATAAATTCCCGATACTAATGCCATGGAAACCTTCACAGTAATTATAGATTTGCAGAGGGGCGTATTACAGACTAATATTAACACGTAACTAATTATGCAGGATCACATTTTCTTTTCTATGTATTGATTCAGGCATTTTGTTTGAATTTCGAGAAAAAAAATGGAATCCAATAGATTGCTAGTTGCAATATTGACAGATAGTAGAGCTAAAGATGGTATCGGACAGTTGTACTTTTATTCTATATCAAATACATGCTAATTGACTTATCCTTACCCTCAAACTTTGGTCTTAGAAAAGACGATTTTGAGCACTATTTCAATTGTAAAACAGTGCAAATCGTGAAAAATGTAAACGTTCACTCTTAACAAATCTTAAAAACATAAGCATGATGGAATTTCAGCTAAAAATAGATATCAACGTCATAGCAGATAACCCGGATGAAAATATAACGTAATCTTAAAAGAACGTGATCATGCTGGGTTTTTTTAAGTTTAAAAATAGTTAACTCTGCAGCGTAGCTCCGACAGGAAATACCTTTATGTAATGAGAAGTGGGGTGTTATGTTATTCTTTTTCATATGGATGCAGGTCACCAATGAACAAATATTCGGGGAATCCTTTCTGGCAAATATATTTATGAGGTTGTTTAAGAGAAAAAAGGTCCAAACTGGATATCACCATTACAAGTCAGATTAATCTTGGTACATTGTAAGAAAGTACGTTGTGGTCAAACGCACTATAATGTCAAGACTGATTGTGCCTTAAAAAAATTTTTTTTTTATTTATTGTCTTGTATTTCGTAGCCTTATACACACAGGTTCACCTTTGATCACCCGAACGCACGTATATTGTATACACAAACATAATGTAAACGGTGGTTTAGTAGGACAGAAAAGAAGAAAATAAACATGTTTATTTATACACTTGTCAAAAGCACAATAAATGTGATACTTTTAAAGTAGTATTCGACAATTTGTCTATACCAGATACATGTTCATGTAACATCGTTTTTCCTATATTCATTATATATATATAATTCCTAATTTGGGGACTTGGGCCAAAACGCACAATATTTAAGTCTAATTAATGTTGAAATTAAACAAGAAAGGACAATATGAAAGACAAAAAAAACAACGCTGTAAGTATTCATGATTAAAAAGCCTTAAAAGCATAATAGGAATTTCTGCTAACAAAAATCTCGTCGCCAGAGCCCAGAAGCCTGTTAAGAATAAATTTATCTCTAAAAAATGAAGAACATACTGTTTAAGATTGTCTGTTCACAAATATAATGGCGGACAACACCGATCACATGCATGATGACATCATGTGACCTCAAAAGTAAGTGGTCACGTGGTTTAGTCAAGCGCCTTAGGTTTAAAAATAGCTAACTTTGCTGCGTAGGCAGAGATAGAAATTCCCTTTTTGTCAGAGTGACTGAGATGGTTTGCTACACTATTTAAACAGGTGTTGAACATCATTGAACGCCATTTCGCAAGACCTGTTCAGGCAAGAATAATTAAATTAAATATCTGAAAAAATATTTTGTCCAAACTGTCAGATACCACCCTTGTTATCAGCATATTTAAGATGCCTTATTTTTAGTTTAGTTTCTTCATTGCAATTTAATGTCTTTTGTTGTTCATATTTTCTGAATAACATTAAAACAACTTTTTTTCTTTTTTCAAGAAATACGTATTTAAGGCGACAACTACTGGTCATTGTCTTCTTACTTCATCAAAGGCCAAGAAATTAGATACATATAATTTATTAAGTAACCCCATCCCCTTAAAAATTCCCCACCTAAACAGTCAAAAACAGTCCAATTCCGCTCCATACTTGCGATTTTTGAATAGACCTTCAGGAACGAAAAAAAAGGAAATATAATTTAGAGTCAAGTAAGGCACGCCCCTGATTTCGCGAGCATATTATTGGCTTTTAGACGCCATCCGCACTGAAGCTATATGTAGCGGTGCTAACAAGCAAGTGTCGCCAATACCGATTTGAAGCCAACCTGTGCTGAAGGAGTATATAGTTTCTCTGAATGTCTCGGACAAACATCTGCACCGCGCTAGTGCGATATGGTGTGCTTGTTTTTGGACTTTTATGCTGGGAAGGTCGGATATGTCTGACAGTCGGTACTGCCGATATGCAGCCCAAAGAAAGCCGAGACAATAGAGGAAACTCATTTGACAACCTGATCCGGGCTGAAGAAAGGGATAAGCCGTCGGATAATAGTGGTGAAGTGGCCGAAGCAATGACAAGAAATATATTTAAGCGGAGCCTGAGAGTAGAAGATTTACCTGAAAAGATTGAACCAACGCTAGAAGAAACGCAGAAACTTATAAGTTTTATAACCGGGCCAAACGGAAATTCAAAGTTATCAAAAACCGAACAACAGGACTTCAGGAGGTATCTGCCATTATTTTTATACAATCGATACATCTCGAACCAGCAAAATCATCTCGTCCGAGACATACACAGCGAAAAAGCGACAGAAGTGAAAGGCGAGATTTCTAAACCAGTTGTTCACAATGGTGAGATTGATTCCATTGATTCCATCGAAAAGCAAGAAGAGAGAAGCAAGCGTCCGAATACGCGCTACTGGTCGTCGGACGCAGGGTTTGGTTCGCGCGTCGATTATGGAGCTGTACTAGCGAAGCATAATTTAGCTGAACAACATCTGTCAACCTTGTATGGCAACTTGGGTCCCGGAAAATAAGCGCAGGAAATCAGTTAGCTGCCATTATGTCAATCGGAAATCCTTTGATATTACTGGTACTGAATCATCAAAAACAGTGCGACCATAAGCTTTCACAAGATTAATAGACATTTTATCCGCTATCAACAATAATTATTATTTAATCGAAACACGAATAAAGGAACCTTTCTGTAAAAATGAAATTGTTATAAATGATGTCAAAATGGTTAGTGGTGTATAAGTTATAAAGCATATTTGGACAGGCGTATTTTTCTTTTCTGAAGGGCATTTTTTCGTGTTGCGGTCAACTTGGACAGAAACTTTTGTGCCTAATATCCTTCCGCCTGTAATTTTTACTTGGATGGTCTTGAATGACGCTATAACCAGAGAAGTTCTGCGCATGTGTAGACGTTTTGTGATTTTTTTTCACCTTTTCTATCATTTGTTTCATCTCAAAAAACTATTTATGTTTCAGAATCTTAAACGATGTTTTTTAGAAAATTATTTCGATAATCTTCTGACAATCTGTCAAACCTAGTTTGAAGCAACGTGGTCATAGTTTTGCGCATGTACATGAAACAGAACCAAACGATCCGCACCTCAAACGAACTTTAATTAGAGCGCCATTATCTAGCTATTTAGCGTAGTGTTTATGATTGACGTATATTGGCACATGCGCATGCGCATTTCGGAGATAAGCTATGTTGTTAATCTAAAAACAACAACGTCATTGAGACGCTTTTATTCCTCCCAACACATTCTTGAGAAAACAAATCAAGCAACATGTTCAAATAAAATCATGAGCTATATGTAAATCCATTATTCATGTGATTAAACAAAGATTTGCTTGGTTTAATAAATATTTTAAATTGCAAATATGACGAAATGAGACCAAGGCGCTTTAATTAAAGAAGGGTTTTTATCTTCCGCTTCATAGTAAACATTTTACCAAGAAGCTAGTTTTAGAATTGTCTGTTCCGGATTTTATTTTCTGCGTTATACACTTGGTGCAGTATTTATGAGCCTAATGAACATGAAATTATTTTTTTCGAAATTAGTTAAACATGGCTTTATCTTTAAAATGGACATGCTATTTAGTTTTCAGAGAAAAATGAATATGTTTCTAGTTCTAATACAATGTATTCATGTAAATAGTGTATTTGTAGAAACGTGCAAAGTAGTCCGGCCACGTGTCAATCTACCTTTTGTTTCCTCATTAACAAGATACATTTTTTCCTTTTTCCATAAAAATGCTTAATTATTCAAACGACTCTCTTCTAATGACAGAAATTCCTTCCTAAATTTATGGTTTGCCATTCGTAATCAGTCTTGAGTTAGATTCTTTGTTTTATCATCATAAACGTTGGTTTCTAAAAACATATCTAAAGCATTTATAAATCTTGAAGTATGATTTTTATTTTTTTTTCTCTTACAAATCATCATGGAAAAACAACATCATATTTTGTGATAAATGAATATCTGTTTGGTTTGGATATAATATGTTCTAACATTGTTTGTGATACTTAATTAAAATGGAAACTATCGAAGAATATATGTATCTCTTTGTCTTTCTTTGTAGACCAGCTGGCAGTTTAAATGTCAAAGGTCTGCTTTACGATATTCTGTTAATATTTTTCATTTTCTTGCTTCTTTGTCGCTCGGAGAAATTTATATTTACGTAAATATAACTTGTCATAACTTAAACGATGTTTTTAAGAAAATTATTTCGATAATCTTCTGACAATCTGTCAAACCTAGTTTGAAGCAACGTGGTCATAGTTTTGCGCATGTACATGAAACAGAACCAACCGATCCGCACCTCAAACGAACTTTAATTAGAGCGCCATTATCTAGCTATTTAGCGTAGTGTTTATGATTGACGTATATTGGCACGTGCGCATGCGCATTTCGAAGATAAGCTTTGTTGTTAATCTAAAAACGTTGCAAAAAAATTTATAAAAACAACAACGCCATTGAGACGCTTTTATTCCTCCCGACACATTCTTGAGAAAACAAAACAAACAACATGTTCACATAAAATCATGTGATCACATAAAATCATGTGATCACATAAAATCATGTGATCCATTATTCATGTGATTAAACAAAGATTTGCATGGTTTAATAAAAAAAATTAAAAGCAAATTCGAAATTCGACGAAATGAGACCAAGGCGCTTTAATTAAAGAAGGTTTTTTATCTTCCGCTTCATGGTAAACATTTTACCAAGAAGCTAGTTTTAGAATTGGCTGTTCGGGATTTTATTTTCTGCGTTATAGACTTGATGCAGTATTGATGAGCCTAATGAACATTAATTTTTTTTTTCGAAAATAGTTAAAACATGGCTTTTATCCTTAGATTGGACACTATGCTATTTAGTTTTTAGAAAAAAAATGAATATGTTTCTAATTCTAATACAATGTATTCATGTAAATAGTGTATTTGTAGAAACGTGCAAAGTAGTCCGGCCACGTGTCAATCTACCTTTTGTTTCCTCATTAACAAGATATATGTTTCCTTTTTCCTTAAAAAATGCTTAATTATTCAAACGACTCTCTTCAAATGACAGAAATTCCTTCCTAAATTTATGGTTTGCCATTCGTAATCAGTCTTGAGTTAGATTCTTTGTTTTATCGTCATAAACGTTGGTTTCTAAAAACAAATCTAAAGCATTTATAAATCTTGAAGCTTGATTTTTATTTTATTTTTTTTTTTCTCATGAAAAAACATCAAATATTGTGATAAATGAACATCTGTTTGGTTTGGATATACTATGTTCTAACATTGTTTGTGATACTTAATTAAAATGAAAACTATCGAAGAATATATGTATCCCTTTGTCTTTCTTTGTAGACCAGCTGGCAGTTTAAATGCCAAAGGTCTGCTTTACGATATTCTGTTAATATTTTTCATTTTCTTGCTTTTTTTCGCTCGGAGAAATTTATATTTACGTAAATATAACTTGTCATGAACAAAGTGAACATATCTTGTGACTTTTAAATTGCATATAGCATAACTTTTATTTTGGGAGAACTGTCGTTATATGTACAAAATACACAAGTCATGGGTATATATTTTATTTCAATTATTACTTCTGAACTAAAGATGTGTCCGTTCTTATTGTGAATATAATGTATGCGATTGATTTATATTATAAATAACCATGCTCAATTCCTAGCTCCATCATCGTGTTGGCAAGTCCGGCTATTTTTTTTTGTAACTCCTCCTCTATTGTCGAATTCTTTTTGAACAGTTGTAGCCGAGTTGTTCCGGAGGGCTATTTCATTAATCGGAACTTCTCGGCTATTGTCGAATTCTTTTTGAACAGTTGTAGCCGAGTTGTTCCGGAGGGCTATTTCATTAATCGGAACTTCTCGGCTATTGTCGAATTCTTTTTGAACAGTTGTAGCCGAGTTGTTCCGGAGGGCTATTTCATTAATCGGAACTTCTCGGCTATGACTTTGTCATTGATGTCTACGAGCCTGGTGTCTCTTAGACGGAATTACTCGGGAAGATGCGATTGACATGTTAATTATTTATCAATTTCACAAGTCATCTAGTAGCTTGATTCCATTTATGCACCTGAGACTGATAGATGATAGTTTCCCCATGCGTCTGATAGGCAGTAGTTTAAGACGTTAAAAGGGAGCACGTTGCCGAGTGATTAGAGTCGCTGACTTGTAAGTACCCAGCCCCTCACCGCGTGAGTTCGAGTCCCGGTCGGGCGGGGTGAATTTTATGTGGGGAGGTTTTCCAGCTAACCTGTGATGCGCGGGTGTTTCTACCCAGACGTAAAACTGAGTTCTTTCTCCATTAATAATTAGCTGGACGTCGCCAATATGACCATAATTGTGTCAACACACAAACCAACAACACAAACAAACAACAAACACAAAGACGTTAAGTGACGATTCTTTTAAAGGTGGAATCGGACAGTTTGAACCAAAAATATTTTCAATTAACATCATAATAAACGATTGTTACTTTAAAAGATCTCGCAAAATGCTGTTTATTGATGACCTACACCTGTCTGAATAAGCGATACATAACGCCACAGTCGTCATTTCAAACATTTATTTCTTATCTGAGCCACCCTGTACAGTTAGCTATTCTTAAACTAAAAATAGCACGTGACCACTTATATTTTAGCTTGTCTACGTCATCCGCTTTGACGTCGTTGTCTATTTTAGCATCCCAATCGTCATTATTTATAGATTTGAAAAGAATGAACGTTTAAGTGTTGATTGATGAGTTTTGTTGTTCGTAAAATGAGAAACTGTGATGAGTTTTGTTGTTCGTAAAATGAGATACTGTTGAAAATTGTCAAAACGTAGACTAAAGTAGGATTTTTCTCTGCAAAAATTATGTAAAAATACCCAAACAGAGGTCAGATATTGTTATATATATTACATATAGGCAAACTGTCGGATACCGCATTAAAATTAATTGGCGTAGTAAAATATCTTAAAATTTCATCGATAATAATAATAATAATAATAATAATAATAATAATAATAATAATAATAATATTTGACGAGCGGTTACTTAGTGTCTCCAAATGTTCAAAGGGAAGCTACTCACAAACCACTCGTACAGTACAATGGCGATACCACTTGCCGCCCCAGTCCCTGCAAGACCGACGAAATGTTCGCTGCCGATGTTACTGGAGAATAGCGAGGCTCCCACCTGTAGAAAAAATAATAACAATATAGAGGTTATAGATCAAAACAATTTTAAAATGGTATATTAAATATCCACTACAGGAATAGCATGCTGCCATTACTGATCATTCCGATCATTGACGATATGTTTCGCCACTGTTATTTTCTTTATTAAAGGTGCTATCCGACAGTTTGGACAAAACTATTTTCATTATGCATCTCAGCATCTCAGCTATTATATCAACACAAACGAGTGGGTTGCTGTTATATAAACACAAAAGTTGGGGCTGCTGTTATATCAACACAAACGCTGAGGCTGCTGTTATATAAACACAAACGCCGAGACTGCTATTATATAAACACAAAAGATGTGGCTGCTGTTATATAAACACAAACGATGGGGTTGCTGTTGTATAAACACAAACGATGGTGGAGCTATTATATAAACACAATCGAGGCGGCTGCTATTATATAAACACAAACGATGCAGCTGTTATTATATAAACACAAATGCTGTGGCTGCTATTATATAAACACAAATGCTGTGGCTGCTATTATATAAGCACAAATGATGCGACTGCTTTAATATAAATAAACAAAAACGATGGGGCTGCTATAATATAAACATAAATGATGTGGCTGTTATTATATAAACGCAAATGATGTGGCTGTTATTATATAAACACAAACGATGTAGCTGCTATTATATAAACACAAATGATGTGGCTGCTAATATATAAACACAAATGATGTGGCTACTATTATATAAACACAAATGATGCGGCTGCTTTAGTATAAACACAAGCGATGTGGCTGTTATATATAAACACAAAAGATGTGGCTGCTATTATATAAACACAAATGATGTGGCTGCTGTTATATAAACACAAACGGTGTGGCTTCTATTAAATAAACACAAATGATGCGACTGCTTTAATATAAACACAATCGATGTGGCTGTTATTATATAAACACAAATCATGTGGCTGTTATTATATAAACACAAATGATGGAGCTTCTATTATATAAACACAAAAGATGTGGCTGCTATTGTATAAACACAAGCGATGTGGCTGCTATTGTATAAACACAAATGATGCGGATGCTTTAATATAAAAACAATCGATGCGGCTGCTATATTATAAACACAAATGATGTGGCTGCTATGATGTAAACACAATCGATGAAGCTGCTAATATATAAACACAAATGATGTTGCTGCTATGATATAAACACAAATGATGCGGATGCTATTATATAAGCACAATCGATGCGGCTGCTGTTGTATAAACACAAATGATGTGGATGCTATTGTATAAACACAATCGCTGCGGATGCTTTTATATAAACACAAACGATGTGACTGCTATTGTATAAACACAAACGATGTGGCTGCAACTATATAAACACAAACGATGTGGCTGCTATTATTTTAACACAAACGATGTAGCTGCTATTATTTTAACACAAACGATGTGGCTGCTATTATTTTAACACAAACGATGTGGCTGCTATTATTTTAACACAAACGATGTGGCTGCTATTATATAAACACAAACGATGTGGCTGCTATTATATAAACACAAACGATGCGGCTGCTGTTATATAAACACAAACGATGTGGCTGCTATTATATTAACACAAACGATGTGGCTGCTATTATATAAACACAAACGATGCGGCTGCTGTTATATAAACACAAACGATGTGGCTGCTATTGTATAAACACAAACGATGGGGCTGCTATTATTTTAACACAAACGATGTAGCTGCTATTATTTTAACACAAACGATGTGGCTGCTATTATATAAACACAAACGATGTGGCTGCTATTATTTTAACACAAACGATGTAGCTGCTATTATTTTAACACAAACGATGTGGCTGCTATTATATAAACACAAACGATGTGGCTGCTATTATTTTAACACAAACGATGTAGCTGCTATTTTTTTAACACAAACGATGCGGCTGCTATTATATAAACACAATCGATGCAGCTGCTATATTATAAACACAAATGATGTGGCTGCTATTATTTTAACACAAACGATGTGGCTGCTATTATATAAACACAAACGATGCGGCTGCTGTTATATAAACACAAACGATGTGGCTGCTATTGTATAAACACAAACGATGGGGCTGCAACTATATAAACACAAATGATGTGGCTGCCAATATATAAACACAAACGATATGGCTGCAATTATATAAACACAATCGATGCGGCTGCTATTATATAAACACAAACGATGTGGCTGCTAATATATAAACACAAATGATGTGGCTGCTATTATATAAACACAAACGATGTGGCTGCTATTATATTAACACAAATGATGCGGCTGCTAATATATAAACACAAATGATGTGGCTGCTATTATATAAACACAAACGATGTGGCTGCTATTATATTAACACAAATGATGCGGCTGCTATTATATAAACACAAACGATGTAGCTGCTATTATATAAACACAAACGATGTGGCTGCTATTATATAAACACAAACGATGTAGCTGCTATTATATAAACACAAGTGATGTGGCTGCTATTATATAAACACAAACGATGTAGCTGCTATTATATAAACACAAATGATGTGGCTGTTATTATATAAACACAAACGATGTAGCTGCTATTATATAAACACAAATGATGTGGCTGCTGATATATAAACACAAATGATGTGGCTACTATTATATAAACACAAATGATGCGGCTGCTTTAGTATAAACACAAGCGATGTGGCTGTTATTATATAAACACAAAAGATGTGGCTGCTATTATATAAACACAAATGATGTGGCTGCTGTTATATAAACACAAACGGTGTGGCTTCTAATAAATAAACACAAATGATGCGACTGCTTTAATATAAACACAATCGATGTGGCTGTTATTATATAAACACAAACGATGTGGCTGTTATTATATAAACACAAATGATGGAGCTTCTATTATATAAACACAAATGATGTGGCTGCTATTGTATAAACACAAGCGATGTGGCTGCTATTGTATAAACACAAATGATGCGGATGCTTTAATATAAAAACAATCGATGCGGCTGCTATATTATAAACACAAATGATGTGGCTGCTATGATGTAAACACAAACGATGTAGCTGCTATTATATAAACACAAATGATGTAGCTGCTATTATATAAACACAAATGATGTGGCTGCTATTATATAAACACAAACGATGCGGCCGCTATTATATAAACACAAATGATGCGACTGCTTTAATATAAACACAAATGATGTGGCTGCTATTATATAAACACAAACGATGTGGCTGCTATTATATAAACACAAATGAAGTGGCTGCTATTATAAAAACACAAATGATGTGGCTGCTATTATATAAACACAATCGATGAAGCTGCAATTGTATAAACACAAGCGATGTGGCTGCTATTGTATAAACACAAATGATGCGGTTGCTTTAATATAAACACAATCGATGCGGCTTCTATATTATAAACACAAATGATGTGGCTGCTATTATATAAACACAAACGATGTAGCTGCTATTATATAAACACAAATGATGTGGCTGCTTTAATATAAACACAAACGATGTGGCTGCTATTATATAAACACAATCGATGTGGCTGCTGTTATATAAACACAAACGATGCGACTGCTATTATATAAACACAAATGATGTGGCTGCTATTATATAAACACAAACGATGCGGCTGCTATTATATAAACACAAATGATGCGACTGCTTTAATATAAACACAAATGATGTGGCTACTATTATATAAACACAAATGATGTGGCTGCTATTATATAAACACAAACGATGCGGCTGCTATTATATAAACACAAATGATGTGGCTGCTAGTATATAAACACAAATGATGTGGCTGCTATTATATAAACACAAATGATGCGACTGCTTTAATATAAACACAAATGATGTGGCTGCTAGTATATAAACACAAATGATGTGGCTGCTATTATATAAACACAAATGATGTGGCTGCTATTATATAAACACAAACGATGCGGCTGCTATTATATAAACACAAATGATGCGGCTGCTTTAATTTAAACACAAATGATGTGGCTTCTATTATATAAACACAAATGATGCGGCTGCTATTATATAAAAACAAATGATGCGACTGCTATTATATTAACACAAACGATGCGGCTGCTATTATATAATCACAATCGATGCGGCTGCTATTATATAAACACATTGATGTGGCTGCTATTATATAAACACATTGATGTGGCTGCTATTATATAAACACATTGATGTGGCTGCTATTATATAAACACATTGATGTGGCTGCTATTATATAAACACAAACGATGCGGCTGCTGTTATATAAACACAAACGATGCGGCTGCTATTATATAAACACAAATGATGTGGCTGCTATTATATAAACACAAACGATGTGGCTGCTATTACATAAACACAAATTATTAGGCTGCTATTATATAAACACAAATAATGTGGCTGCTATTATATAAACACAAAAAATATTAGGCTGCTATTATATAAACACAAATGATGATGCTGTTGTTATATAAACACAAACGATGGGATTCCTCTAATATATACACAAACGATGATGATGCTGTTATATAAACATATACCCCATTTTTTGATACTTAAATCAATATTTAATTTTTTATAAGACTATCTTTAATTATCTTTAAGACTTCCACCTGTGGCAAGCAACTATTTGCGTTAAAATAACTTAAATTTTTCTTTCATTACAATAAGACATATTATTCAGAAGAAAGGTTAAAGTATAATATTATACTTTATATAATATTATATTATATAGCCACATAATATTTATGTTATATAATATATATTATATTTTTTAAACTTCAGCCACACGGAAAATTTGCTTTCTTGGAAAATTATAAACCTGTAAACGTTTTCAGGAATACACAATCGTGAATGATACATGATATTTTATTGAAAGTCAAAATTTAATACTTGTAAACCTTTAGGATTTAATAAGGGACTATTTGACTGAATATACGTTTTTAGGATTCCAATATAGACATAATCAGTTGATTTCAAAAAGAGTTATATTCTAGTCGTTTCACTGTCATTGACTGAAACTGTACACTCAAAGTATATTTGTGGAAAACGTTTCAAACATAATGTCTTAATATCGTGTTACACGTGAAACTTAGTTCACCTGTCTCATTAAAGTCGCATGAATATGATCGTGTCTCACAATTGAAACCATATGTTCGGTAAGTTTGATATAATTGGAAATTCAAAACGATTCTAAATCTTAAAAAATAAGCACGCATATATCAGGTTCAAGCAAATAGGGTTGATCCAGGGACGGATCCAATGGGTACGGGGTGGGGGAGTAGAAAGAAAATACATACACGTTAGATTAAAAATACAAAGCTTTTAAAGTAAATTTTGTCTGTTGATAGGTCGAAGTTAGGGTCCCTTATTGTGTATGTATGTCCAGTATTTCATTTTTTCTCTATTCTTTCTTTCAAATTGTATGCTGGTAATTTCAAGCCACGCAGTCTTCGATAGATAATTTCATCTTTGTATTTGTAAGCCTTGAAAGTTTGTAATAAAAGTGTGGATGATTTTTATTTTATTATTTTATCACAACAAAATATTAAATTGAGATTAAGTGACATAAGAGTACTGTAGACATTTATCATTTCTTCATCATTAGTAGATTATGATACATGATAAGCGAATACTGCGATAAAGTTGAATGAATCTTGATTCATACACCGCCCCTGCACCCACCAACCCCCGCACCCCGCGAACCAATATTTTCTGGATCCGCCACTGTGGTCCAGATCTGCTAGCTTCCACTGTCTTGTATGTCTTATCAGGTTCTGAACTATTCTGTGAAGTCTTAAGCAAAATATCACTTACTTTGTGCATTGCGTTATAAGCAATACATGATTATTTATTTATTTATTTTTTGTCTCTTTTTTTCGTGATTTTGTTTTTGTTTTGTATTTGATTTGTTTAATCGCATAGACACAGTGTTAAAATTGACAATGGCCAGCATATTATTAGTGGAGGAAGACCCCAGACACAACAGACTTGTGTCTGGGTAGATCCATAGGAGTACCGCATGTTAGCAGCAAAACCTCCCCACATGAAAGTTCTCGCCCCGACCGGGACTCGAGCCCAAGCGGTGAATGGCTAAAGAGTTACCGCTCAGCCACGGGCGACCCCAACTCCCCATGAAAAAATGAATTCATAAGTAATCAAAAAATGATATATGTACAAGTAACTTACCGCCCACCAGCCCATACTTCTCCCAGCCAGGAAGTAACTTCTTACGCTGCCTCGGTTTGGTCGACATAGTGACTGGAATCACACAAAAACGATTACAAAATAGAACAGAATTCTACCCTTTTATCTATTAGTTAGCTATTATCTAACTAGCTTTACATCATCATTGATGTAGCGTCAGTGGTCAAACGTCTTAGTCTCCGAAGTGGAGAGTCCTAAGTATAGACTAGAGTATATTTACGTTTCTATAGAAATAGAATCCGAAACGAGCGCACCGACTGCAGGTTTCTATTTTCTAGGGACAGGTCTTAATAGATTCTATCCGACTTAGAAGTCCCCGCCTCACTTCTACCTGTTCTGCGAAAACGACATGTAATCCGCCCCATAAAACTGCCAATCGTCTTGACGTGTTCAAACTTGTCGTCACAAGGGGAGGAGTCAAGCCAGAATGCGGGATTTGTTGCACATGCGCACTTGAAAATAAAACCTTTTAGTAAAATAGATCTATTTTTCATTGTAAAATAGACAATAGAAAGGGGTTCTATTGAAATGATTGGCTACGAATGTAGGGCGACTTCTAAGCGACCCCAGACCGACCATGACAAGTTTATTAATTGCGCAAGTAAGTAACTAAGTGGGTACTGGGTCTATCCAAGATGTGGGCAATAGAGAGGGATTTATATATTAAAAAAAAATGTTTCGCAAACGACTATAAACGAATTAGGTGTAAAATAATTGTGTTCACCATCATTGTCGATTTCTTCTTATATGTGTTTCGAATGCAGCATGAGCATGCACATACTCACCAAAATTGTCCCAAAACATAAGAAAACCAATTTTCAAAATGAAATAATTGTCTTAGTCATCTCCTTTGTGGGTATATATATATATATATATATATAGTCGGATCACCTCGGCCATTTCCCTGAATGGGAGTACTTTTGTGACAGAAATCAAAATAAAGATGGCAGCTCGGCTGACAGCTCACTACAGTACCATGCCTGTAAACATTCACCTTGTGGTGGCTTCATATTTAAATCATTCAATTCAAATTTACCCAGCGCAGCAGACACACAGCTGTCAAAGGATGCCATTTTCTTGCAACTACATTTGAGACACATTCTTCCGACTTCCACAAACAAAATGATCGTGATTTCTGTAAGTATCAATGCACCAGATTCATCCGAGGGATGGTTGTCCCGAGGTTGGAATTACCCGTGGAATCTCGATTGTCTCAGTTATTAATTTTGTCAACACTTCGCCTCCATGGTCTGAATCTAAATTTAGATTGCAGTATATGGCTGCAGATGGCAGTGATGCACCGCGTGGGATATCGTAAATATCTGCTAAGTATTTAATGCATAGTCAGTGTAACACTCGTTCTAATAACATTTTTCTCCCTCGTTCTTATCCGTTCCTCTAGTCACCGAGTGATATTCCTGCGCGGCGTTGTTCATTTATAAATCTGCATTTCATGTATATCTGAATTACACAATGTAATCACTTGAACTTCTAGTTTAAACATAATACAATATCAATGTTAACATTTGACGCATGCCTGGATACAATTAAATTCATCGACATGCATATGTGTTTCAGCACACGTACTACTTTTTACCATGCACGAAGACTGGTCGCGAGTCAAGGTCGTGAAGGGTCAAACCTTTGGTGCTTCCGAGATGCAGCTGTCTCATAAAAAGTGACACCGTACAAAAAGTATCAGTAAGGGAGGTAACACAATGAAATTCGGATAATCAGAGTGATGTTCCCTATCAAAAGACGGGAACTGACGTATTTTCTGTTTAAGTGCATGGACATTGTAGGTAACAACCAAACTACGTGTTCGTGATTGAAGTGAAAATAGGGCGAGTTTATCGACAACCACTTTTTCCGAAAATCTGCCGAAATTTCGAGTGGTCCAAGAATTTATCAAGTGAAAATCTTCCAGTTCGGTATGGTTGCGGAAGATATTATTATTTTTACATAAGACATAATGTTGACTCCTCTCTTTAAGAGTACAGTATTTTTAGATTATTATTTTTTACTTTAATATACGCCGTTACACATATAACCATTGTATATAAAGATGTCCTGCTATTAATCGTAGATAAGGACCCCAGACAAATGTCTGTGTAAAACCACCGGAGTACAGCAGATTAGCTTCAAGACTCCCCCTTACATGTGCACGTCCTGGCAGAGACACGAACCTCCACATGGCTTGTGGAGTTACAAGGCGACGTCTCTACCCACTTTGCCACGGGTACTTATTTACATATGCAATGTGTTGGAAAGAAATCTCCGCGTTAAGTTGATTATCAGTGATAAGATAATTTTTGAATCCCCGCTGCCATGGCAACTAAGAAAACAGCCTTGGTCAACTAATTGGCGACTAATTGGCATTTAATCTACCAGACACTGGTCTTATAAGCTGATATAGATATTCTAGGCCGTTTCGCGGAAAACAATGGCGGCGGCTAGTGGGCAGAAGATGGTAGTATTTGGTATACTTATGTATGCCAAGGTTCTCAGTATCTAAGAAAAGAAGTTCTCTGGAGAATGTGTCATGCGTGTATGAATCTCGAATAACAAATATCCATAGGTTTTAATTGAGACAACGAAATGACAACGCATTCTCTCAATCTACCATTCTAAACAAGTGTGTCGATTAAAGGTAGCATCCGACAGTTTGCCTATATCTAATAAACGTAAATATATCCTCTTTTCGGCGTATTTGTGCACAACTTCTGTAGAAAAACATCACACTTTAGTCTAAGCTTTGGCGATTTTCAACATTATCTCATTTTGGGGGCAGTAAAACTCGTTAATTAACACTTAAAATGTTATTTCTTTTCCCATCTATAAATAAGAACGATTGGGATTTCGGCTAAAAATAGACAACGACGTCATAGCGGATGACGTGGATGAGCTAAAACATAGGTGGTCAAGTGGTTGTCTTGGTTTGAACAAAGCTAACTGTGCAGCGTGGACCAGATAGGAAATACATGTTTGAAATGACGACTGTGGCGTTACGGTTCAATTTTCAGACATGTGTAGGACATAGATAAACAGCATTTTGCGGGATCCGTCTGGTTTTTTACGATATTTAACAAAATATTTTTGGTCCAAACAGCCGGATACCATTTTTAAATTAGTGTCTACACTTAGCCGTTGCACAGTTGTATAGTTTACCAAACAAATACAAACCAGTAAATTGTGCACACACGCATCGTTTAGTTAGTTATCTATATAAATTGTGTTTTGGCACACGCGTATGTTTTGTGGAAGACAAAAAGAAAAAATATGTGTGGAGATCATACCGACGCCATTGCGTGAGCTTTAGTTACAGTTGATCTAAAGCTTGAGACACAGGTGTGCGTAGAACCCCAGACGTACTGCAAATCAGCTGAAAGACATTCACGGTTGGACGATGGGCACTTACCCTACCCCCACCCCCACCCCTCCTTCCCACATACACACGCACGCGCGCGCACGCACACAAACACACACACTCCCAACTCAATCGGACCACCTCTGCCATTTCTAAAAATCACTTATACCTTTAAGACGTTTCAAAGTGTCAAGAACAACGTTTCTATACAAGTTCCAAAATAGTGGGCGTGGTTATTATGCAAAAAGCTGTATTCGTTGATTCGCCTAAATATAAAATACAACCTATTTACATAAAACAATGGCCTTCACGTGTCTTTGGGTACTCAGGGGAAAAACACGGCCACAGATACAGTTTTCTATTAATTAAAAACTAAACAAAAATTACCCCAACTTTAGATACGATGGTGTATGTCATAAAATACATTTGATCATAATAACACCCTGTTTCAGACAGATAAATTAAGAATTCGAATCTGACGAAAATGTTATTTAAATGTCAGAATTGTGCAATCTACTTTATATTCCGAGCATTTTGCTTATGGTAAAATGGATGTTGTAACTCCATCTATGTATTTTTATCATGAGGTTCTAAACTACTTGTGGCTGATTCTGTAATAGCTAATTCTGCTACATGTGCAGAGATAGGATTTACTCTGAAAAAAAACACCTTTAAAATGGTAACAAGACAATTCCTACACAAATCTCCAATGCTACCAAAAAGTTTTAGAAAGACATGTGAAGTTCCCCATTGTTTGCATTTTCTTCGATTTTTTCTTGTCTCAAAGGTTGAATATAAATTAAAAAAAAACATATTTTAAGCTGTTGCATAACTGATGTATTTAAATGGATTTATGTCAAGCTAAATAACTGCAGCAGTTTTAAACATTCATCGAAGTCAATCACGGAAGGTCGTTTTTAGGTAAAAAAAATTGAGACAAAGCACGCTCCAAAATGTTCTTTAAAATGCAACATATTGCTTATATTAATAAATACTGCCGACGCGCTCTGGTTATGTTGTATCCTATTGTGTAAATAAAGAAATCAGTTTGCTGACCCATTTAGTAAGGTTACTGTTGAAATGGTATCATGCATTTTTTCATCATTCCACACATGAAATTCCGCGAATCTTCACGAATTGATACACTTTATAATTGATTTATTGGAAATGGACTACGATTCTTAAATTTTATTTTAATATAAAACAACAATATGTGTAAACACGTAAGTTAGCTAAGGTAAAGATGATTTGCAGCACGATCGTTTAAAACGTTAACATTTCAGAATGCCGACGAAGCACTTTTTTGTATGAGATAGATACGCCCTGCGTTCACTATATGCAATCTCAATTAAGTATTGATTAATCAAATTAATGTTTAGTCCACTGAGAACAACGAACTTTACCAGGCTTGTAAAAATGTTGTAAATCCATATCAATCCGCCTAAATTAGGTTTACACTAATTGTTGCTAAGTCTCGGTTGTTATGTACAGTTCCCTATGCTTTCATAATTTAGCAAATAACTACAAGTGCATGAATAGACTATGGTTTATAATTGCATGTACGTGTTATAGGAAAGAAGTAAGAAGTGTTTTTACTTACCCAGAAACCAACAGCCAAAACCAGTATGAAATAAACAACAACAACTGTAATATCTCCCCAGTGGTTCAGACCGGCTGAATTAACCTCCATATTGTATGTCTTAAGTATGTATTTGTTTACTCTTTAGGTAGTTGCGAAAAACGCAGCAACCGTGCGATGTGGACAACTAAAACCACGTTTTACAATGCTATCACAACACTCGCGGCCACAACCAAATCTCGCGAGAAATTTAGGATTTGGGCAGAGATTTGTGCAAGTGCGTGTTAGGTACGTAACAAGAAAATGCAAAATTATTTATCGCATTCCTCCGTATGTGGGAATAACGAATACAGAACACCGCTTTAACAGAACGAAAAGATTACATTCTAACCAAATTCCACAAAAAGGAGGTTTGTCCCGAAATGCTCCGTGATCTTACAGTTGGGCCAAAACTTTCTGGCCAGGTTGTGTCGTTATCTTTCATAACGAATGCAAATTCGCATCAATTACGAACGCTTAATTGCTTATGTTAATAAGGATTGCATGTTTGTCTCGATTAGGCGTGTTGCGGTTAAGACTTTATCTTAAAGATAGTGTACCGAAAAGATTTAGTTTGCCATTTACATACATCTTACCAACAAAATCACGGTCGTATTGCGGATTCCCAACTATAATTGGGGAGGGGCTACTACAGAAAATCTTAAACAAGTAAGTTAAGAATAAAAAAGCAGGCAAAGAATTGTGAAATGTTCGACTAAAAGTAAAAAAGCAAGCAAAGAATTGTGAAATGTTCGACTAAAAAACCCGTCTAGGGGTCTAAGAGTTACGTCGGAATTAACAATAATTACTTAGATTTATCCTTGATCAATCCTCAATAAGACCGGCCGCAATAGCTCAGGTGGTAGAGCGTCGGCTTGCGGATCGGGAGGTCGTGGGTTC
The DNA here is from genome assembly GCA_007844125.1 of Sinonovacula constricta. NCBI lineage: Eukaryota > Metazoa > Mollusca > Bivalvia > Cardiida > Solecurtidae > Sinonovacula > Sinonovacula constricta. The sequence goes on along the minus strand of CM017559.1, from coordinate 20,485,138 downwards.
AAACCCGGTCGGGTCAAATAGAAGGCTTTAAAGTTGGTAGTTAATGCTTCCCTCCTAACGATCGGGGCTAAGGGGACAGCATTACGCCTGACTCGTCGGTGTCAGTTTAATGGACCCCCCCCCACCCCCCCCCCCCCCACCCCCCTGTGCTATAATGATAGAAATGTCGCTGGACAGTATCGGCAAAAATGCCGGCAAATCCCAATTCCAAGCCTCAATAAGGTAAAGGAAGAGGTGTCCTTTGGTTAAGTCCTAGTATGTCCACATTTAACAGGGTCTTTTTATATTCTTAATTGACAATTAGACTAAATAAAGCAGCAATTAGCTCGGGAGGAAGACCACCCCAGATTAAAGTTCTCACTCCGACTCGAACCTATGCGATGGGTAGTTGCGGAGTTACAGGTCGATGGCTCTAACCGCTCGGCCACGGACCCAACGGCGTATCAGAATGTCCTTAAAAATATTAAGTGTTTATACTAACAAAGCTAATTTCATTACATTAGATGAATATTTTACCAAATGTTTGCCACAACAAAACTGCGGATAAAACTATGACAATAAATTGATCCAGATACATGGTATGGTGTTTCGCCTATAGCAACTTGGCTACTAAAAAGTAAGCGCTTAACCACCACAATGTTAAAGAGACATGTACTACTAAGTATCTCTTTACAAGATCGACATCCAATCATTTCACGTCATTCCAAATGCATATGTTACGTTTGTAGTTCCTTAAATATTCATTGGTGCCAATTAATTTAAGTAACTGTAAAGATTAAGTAAGTCCATACGATAAATAGGGGATATCATAATTGATATTTACTGTGTTAAATTGTAATCCGGCCTTTTTCCAGTTGCAAACATATTAAACGATATCACAGCTATTTTGGGAATTATTTTTGGTTTCAGTATATTTTTATATTTGGCTGAAGCTGCGTTTCTCTTATTCAATGGTTATACAGTATTAATCATAAAAAAACGTGACATTTAATTATCTAACACTTGTGTGTACTTTAAAGATAGTTTGTTGTCCTGTGAAACTTGATATGACTTGTATTATTAAGAAATATTATATATTTTTATTTTTCATTTTTACGCAAGGTCGATTGACCAAGGTTGTATATTTAATGCATAGAAGTAGATTAAAGAACTTGATTAATTATAAGCTGAAATTAATAAAGTTAACAATAACAAAATACATTAATGTATTTTGTAGTCAACTCATTTACATTTCTCTAGCTTAAGTGCGTATCCGATCCAAAGAATTTATTCTTCAAATTTTTTAACCGATGTTTAATCTGCCGTCATGTGGCCTAAAATGCGTGAACTTGTGACAGAGGTAAATACAATGAACCGACAATGAAAGTGGTATTTATAAACAATCTTGTTAAAGCTGGTGTCCGACAGTTTATCAAATACATATAACAATATCGAACCACTGCTTTGGGGAAATTGAGCATAATTTATATATAAATTAATACTTTAGTTTTAATAAATATGATTTTGACACTTATTGAACTAACCAAAAATGTGTATTCTTTCCAATTGTATAAAAAACACTCGACAATGATCTCTGCTAAAATATAAATATCGACGTCAGTGCAGATTGTCCGTATAACTATATAACTTGATCTCAAAAGTAAGTTGTCACGTGGTTGTCTTAAAATAGTTATCTCTGCAACGTCGCTCGGATAGGAAAAGAGATTTTGGTTCAAATTGTCGGTTACCACCTTTAATAACAACGTCCCCAATATTAGCCATCAATCGGAACTCTTCGGGTTATTCCGCACTCGGGACAATCATCCCTCGGATGTATCGGATGTATCTGGTGCAATGAAACTTACTGAAATCACGATCGTTTTGTTCGCCAGAAGTCAGAAGAAGAATATGCCTAAAATGTAGTCCGCACAAAACATAAATAATGTTATCGTTTGACAACTGCGTGTCTGCTGCGCTGGGTAAATTAAAATCGGATGATTTAAATTTGAAGCCGCCACAAATTGAAGTTTTACTGGCATCATACTATAGTGAGCCGTCATCCGAGCTGCCGTCTTTGTTTTGACGTCAGTCACAAAAACAGACCCATTTATTGAAATGACCGAGGTGATCCGACTACCTTCATACATCCGGGAGATGATTCGTGCTGCGGTCGTTACAAGGGTAGCAGGATAAATAACAATTTACACCTGTTTGATGTCTTATATAAATATAGTTTACTTGATGCAGGTCGGGGCAAAAGATGCTGTAAATGTCCGGCACGTATTAAATGTCCGACATGTGTTAAATGTTGTCAAAACACTAAAACAGTAGCTCGTTGGTTGAACATTTTTGTTCGGCAATTTTTGTGACTGAATTTTTATCCAGCTGTTTTCTTCTTAACTAATGATAATATAAACAAAACACACGCTTTCATTTCCCCCATCTTTTATATAAAATTCTCGAAACCTGCGAACTTTTTTACCAGCCCCGTTTCGCTGGTCTGGCGTTATCATGGTAACATTATATTGGGCCCGTGCTATCAGTCTTACAGGTCGGTAAACAGACCCCAAGCACTTGTTAACACGAAACTAATTTGAAGATGTAAACACGCATCCACATTCGCAATGGTAAAAGGGCTCGCATAAACAAAATCAAATCAAACAGACCTGTAACGCGTAAACCGTGCCATAGCCAGAACTCGGAATACAAATAAACAGACAACCTTCAATTCCGTCCAAAGTCTTGAACTTGTATACGCAGATATGTCTGAAAAGCGGGCATCTGGGTTATTAATGTCAAACTCCAGGGTTCAAACCCCAAACCACCCACATGTTTGTCCTTTGACCAAGACTGCTGAGTGCACATGGTCCCGGAAAGTTATTACCCGGGTTCTATTTCAAGCCAAGAAGAAGGCGGTCCGTGCCAAGAGGAAGTGTATATCTTATAAGAACTTTTTCTGCATAAAAAAGGGTTTTATAAAATCTAAAGGCACAGCCATTCTGTGACCTAGACCGGCCGCAATAGCTCAGATGGTAGAGCGTCGGCTTGCGGATCGGGAGGTCGTGGGTTCGAACCCCGGCCGGGTCATACCAAAGACTTTAAAGTTGGTAGTAGTGGCTCCGATTTGTCGGCATTTTGCCGATACTGTCCAGCGACATTTCTATCATTATGGCACAGGGGCACTTATGAGGTGCCCAGGGACTGAACCCAGCCGGTCCATTATACTGACACCGACGAGTCAGGCGTAATGCTGTCCCCTTAGTCCCGAGCGTTAGGAGGAAAGCCACTACTACCAACTTTTAAGTCTTTGGTTTGACCCGGCCGGGGTTTGAACCCACGACCTCCCGATCCGCATGTAGTCAGATTGATGAAAAGGTAATCAGTCACTTTAAATGAACAAAAATAGGTTGTGTGCAAAATGTTTATATTTACCTAAATGAAGACGTTTAAAGTGTAAAACAGTTAAATTTATATTGGCAACATTGAATTTTTCGCTGTTCTCTTGCCATCTGGGTCAAACGGAACAAATAACTATAAAAATCATGATGTATAATTTATTCATATAAACAAAATTGCACAAATGATCACAGTATATGAGTGGTAGAAAAACTACACACGCTCATGACGTGTATAGGTATAACCTATTAGCTTGGGGTTTTAATAACTACATGTAATAGAAAAATACAGCAGGCAGTTAAAGCTATGAAAATATAACTCTTCCTGCACACTAGTCTAATCCATACGCAGTTGCTTCCCCTTAATATTGTAGCGATAGTAGCAACTGTTTCCTTATTGCAATTTGGTTATACATTACTGTGTAAATTTATCAAATGCCATACCGAGTACCCTGTGAACGTGTTATTTATATATGAGTTGAGGCGTAAAAAGGATTAGTTAATGAGTAAATAGCCATGCAGAATGAATTAAAATTGACATTAAAAAGATGTGTCCTTGTATTAAAAAAACATCAAAACAGGTTTAAAGGTTTTTACAGAGAATTTTATTTCAAATGAAAATATTTTTTCCTATTTTTTACTCTGACAGATGTATCAGCAATCAAGGAAGCTAACTATGACTGGAATAAATACTGTTACATCAGTTCTTGTCTTCCTCATTTCTGTACCAGGTCTTTGCCCCACCCCCCCCACCACCCCTATTACTTCCAAAACATGACTATGAAAACAGATGTGCAATTATCTGTTGAGTTATAACGAATATATAAAATGTGCATATAAACAATACATTTGTACATCGTGCATCAGAATTTTTCTCAAAATGAAGTTTAATTATCATCCTATAAATTAAAATATTTGTTGATGCTATTTGTTATAACATCATTAATTAAAAAAGTTAAACTTTATTTTGATATTTTCTGTCATCAACCTTTATATTAAAAGGTATAAAACCAGTAATGAAATTAAGGTTTTAGTTCATTTTGATTTCTACTAATGAGCTCTGAGAAAAGTGGAGTGCGCTGTCTTCAGAAAGCTCTTGTTTTTGTTATAAATGAAATGCATTGGCTATAGTTGTACAATGTCACAGCCTTGAGGCATCATATTTCTCAGGTAATCAACAGCTGACAGTATTAAAGATGAATCAGATAAAACCGCTTAAGTTAAGAACTATACTTGGTAATAATCTTCCAAAAAGTAGATTTTTTTTTTTAAATTATGGATTCTCAAGTCGTTATTTACAAAGTTCATAAAATTAGCTTTGTTTATTATGTTAAAGAATATGTATACATATACTCAACAGCCCAATATATATATATATATATATATATATATATACACACATATATATATGGGATTTTTGCCGATACTGTGCAGCGACATTTCTATCACTATAGCACAGGGGCACTTATTAGGTGCCCAGGGACTGAACCCAGCCGGTCCTTTATACTGACACTGACGAGTCAGGCGTAATGCTGTCCCCTTAGCCCCGAGCTTTACGAGGGAAGCCACTACTACCAACTTTAAAGTCTTTGGTTTGACTAGGCCGGGGTTTGAACCCACAACCTCCTGATCCGCAAGCTATATATATATATGTATTGGGCTGTTTATATGTGTGTGCATATATATATATATATACACACACACGCATATATAGATTTTCTGCTGCCATTTGTTAGAGACAAAGCACACACTTTCAACAGCTCAACAGTACATGTAAGTTAATTTCAAACCATTGGACAGCATGATAATTGGTTGATAACAAAACTTTTACATCTAGCAGACTAGTGACAGTTGGTGGGGATATTCTCTTGTTTATAAGCATATTAAACTTGACAGAGAACATAAAACTATGGCATTTACTTATGTCAATATCATATCTTATTTGATAGAGGACAGAAAACTGTGGCCCTTCATTATGTTAATATCATATCTTACTTTATAGAGGACAGAAAACTGTGGCATTTCATTATGTTAATATCATATCTTACTTTATAGAGGACAGAAAACTGTGGCATTTCATTATGTTAATATCATATCTTACTTTATAGAGGACAGAAAACTGTGGCCCTTCATTATGTTAATATCATATCTTACTTTATAGAGGACAGAAAACTGTGGCCCTTCATTATGTTAATATCATATCTTACTTTATAGAGGACAGAAAACTGTGGCATTTCATTATGTTAATATCATTTCTTACTTTATAGAGGACAGAAAACTGTGGCCCTTCATTATGGTAATATCATAACTTACTTTTCAGAGAACAGAAAACTGTGGCATTTCATTATGTTAATAGAATATCTTACTTTTCAGAGAACAGAAAATTGTTAATACATTAATATCATACATGTGTACTTTTTCTGAGGCTAAAGTGGGAGATTTTTACTTGCAAAGTGCGAGTGTTATTTTCATACAAATAAAGGAAGTTCCGCATCCACATAGGGAGATTTCTAATAATGTGTAAAACAGCCCTCATTTTGAAAAAAAAAAATTGAACCTTAAAAGTGTGAGTCTCCCTCTAAAAGTGTGAGTCTTCCTCTAAAAGTGGGAGTCTCCCTCTAAAAGTGGAAGTCTCCCTCTAAAAGTGGGAGAGTTCATGTGCATTCTAATCTAAGTTTGTAATGTGTGATTATAAGATATTATATATATACATGAAAGAATTCTGTTCACCAAATAAACATAACAAAAAGCAAGACAGTTTCTATAATTAAGTTTTAATGGAAAACATAAACATAAAAGTATACAAAATTACTTTACAAAGCAGTGAATGAGAAACGAACAAAAGAACTAAGCTAAGCTAGGAGACATCTGGAATAAATATACTTAAAATACCCAAAACAATTTTGTGGAGATACATGTATATTTCAGTTTGAATGTAGAGCAGTAACAAAACTTAACTACATGAAAAAGTCAACATTCGCACCAATAAGTACAGTTTTCCTAACAAAACCAGACAAAAAGAAATAACAAAACAAAATTCAGAAATAAAATTGGCCGGTAAACGTGGAAAAGTACGAGAATCTAGAGGTATCTTAAATATAGATTCTAATGTATATAAAAGTAGACTTTTTTGTTAAAAAACAAACAAACTTATCTATGTATAATGAATATCTAGATAAAGCAACAGGTAGAAAAAAATTTTTGTGTAAACTGACAACACTTTTTTTGTAATAAAGTGAAATTATATGACAATTACAATTACTACAGCACACAATATACCCAGTATTTATGACTTGGACTACAGTTTCAAACTTCATCAACGTCAATATGACTTGTTGGTATAAATTGTAATCCGCAAGGAAACTTAAGCAGGGAATCTTGTTGGTGTAGCAAGTTGACATTATGAAAATGTCTTTGTATACTAAAACAAGGATGAATTTACACTGTGCACAATAACATTCAATTTACCCTCACTATTTCTGAAACAAAACACAATCTCTTAAGCTATTCCCTATTTTTGTAATGAAAGGAATGTTTTAATTATCTTCTATTGTGGGAAGGGTTTTTTTTTTATATAAGAATTATGTTGAATTTAATTTTTAATTTTCTTATTTTTTAGAAAAGCACTCAACCTTTTTATCAAATTCTTATCTCAATCATTAAGATTTCATTCCATGCAAATGCTTCAGTCTTAAGTGTTTTTTCAAAAGTTTAAAAATTGGAGAAATCTTAAGTTTTCTGCATAACTATATACCAAATACCGGTACCTACCCACAAGGGAGGTAAGAATGTAGTTTTTTTTAGTAGCTAGAGTAAAGTCCCTTTACATAGGTAAAGAGGGAATAATTGCTAAACAATTTTGTAGTAATACATACTTACTGAGACCTAGAAGCTCTCTTAGCAGTCAGTTAGCTGGTAGAAATCTATGGATTTTTATAATGTTGTGTTAAATAGTCTCAGAGTAAAGCTTGGGATCTCAGGTAATAACTTATCAGATTGAGCATGGATTTGCAATAGATAGTTTGCACATCAGTGAAGATCCCATATCTTGGCAGCCATCTTTGATGGCAACTTCAAGTGATTTTCAGATGAATTGTATCCAAGCATAAAATTTAATTTCTAGTAATTTCTTCATTTGTGGTCCAAAAATGATAATTTATACATCATTGGACAGCTCTTGAAATTCATATTTTTTGGAATGCATAAATGCACAGAGTTAAAACATAGAAATAAATAAAATTACTGGCCTTCTGGAAACCAAGTATATTGGACAATCATGACCAGAGCTTCTTGAAATGGTAGTATATCGGAAAATCACGGCAGATTGTGCATTAGTGTGTAATAAGAGAGCTTCTTGAAACAGCATGTATAAATCATGGTAAATTGTGCAATGGTGTGCAATACCAAAGCTTCTTGAAACAGTATGTACATGTATGTGAGAAAATCACGGCAGATTGTGCAATGGTGCGTAATACAAGAGCTTCTTAAAACAGTCTGTATATCTGAAAATCATGGCATTTTGTGCAATGGTGTGTAATACGAGAGCTTCTAGAAATGGGATGTACACAATCATGATGTAGCAAGCTCTGCAAGTATCATTCAAAGTATATAAATTATTATATATAATTATTATAAATTATAAATACAGTTTTGTACCACTGCTGCTACGGTATATATGCAATGTCATAGTGAATGTTAATCTTTACACAGACAAAATAGCAAAGTTAAAAAAGTTCATTTTGCCTACAAAGTACAGTTAAAATGAGATTTTTTGGAAAAGAGTCTGGAAAAATGCAGCTGAAAAATAAATAAAATTCAAATTCAAAATTAAATAAAATGCAAGGCTAGCACAATAAAAATATCAGCATATATTTGTTTCCATTGTTTTAGCATTGAACATCTAGATACCGCAAGTTCAACATTCAACTTGCTAACTATAACAAAAATATTTTAACAGATGTTATGAGTAAAAAGTGGAATCACATGATTCTGTGGTTAAAACACTCACAGCATGAATCACCACCAAGGATTACACATGCCAATCATCATTGCCATAAAAATTATTAAGTATTAAAGATGGTATCCAAGAGTTTAAATCTTTTTTTTCTCTTTCTAAAGAAACCAAATAAATTATTTTTACCTGAAAAAAATCGTGCGAAACACAATTTTTTGGTGCCCTACATCCATATGAAATAACATTACACTCCTCTTATCATTACAATAATGTGTTTCCTATCTTAGTCATGTCGCACAGTTAACTACAGTCAAACCTCGGTCACTCAAACACTCAAGGGACCTACCCTTAAGTTCGACCAAGCGAGATGTTTGACCGATCAGCAATGACATCTGGTCATCACTAAGAATGACAAAGAAATGTCACGTTAATACACAGTTTGTATCTGCGTATGTACACATAATTTTGAAGTCTTAATAACAAAGCTTTCAGAATACAATTCTTTAATCTGGTGTCAATTAGTTGCCATCACTCCTGTTATTAATATATGTGACGCCGGGTGGTGGTAAGTTTCATGAACATGTGAAATAAACAACCACCAGAAACAAAAGGCACGACAATCAGTCATCGATGTGGACTGTTTGAGCGAAAAGGTGTGAAAATACAGGTAAATGGGCTGATGGGGCAATCAATTAGTTCTAGTTACCCAGCAAACCAGTGTTCTAGCGATCAAAATAGAAATAATATACAGAAATAAGGACAAGACCAAGGGACCAGCGGGTAAGTTCTACCAAACCGATGGATTCTAGTAATCCCATGTTTGAGTAACCAAGGTTTGACTGTATTTTTAAACTAAGAAAACCATGCGTTCACTTACTTTTGATCTTGCCTTATATGCTCATCTGCTCTGACGTCAATATCTATTCTTAGCAGAAATCACCATAGAGTTTATTTACAGATTTTGAAAGAATCAACATTTAGAGCAATTTATTTTAATCATTTGTACTGTCAAACATTTGAGGCAGTGTACAAACACCTCTTTAATGATAACTAAGTATCATTTTATGCAGACATTATGCCCAAATTCCCCCAAAACAAAGAGAAATAAAGCATTACGTGCTTTTGATGTAGATACACTGTTGGATACTACCTTTAGAACAAACAGCATTTTAAATATATAAATGGTATAAGGACAAATACACGTACATTTTCGTCAATATGTAAACACATGTATATGCCCAGATCTTATTATCAGTAAAAGTTTTAGCAAATATAACGTCTGGTTAACAAACAAATATCACTCTCCTTCAGATCTAACTTATTACGTTTCTTTCACCCTAAGATCTAAAGTACTATTACTTTTCATACCACCAGATCTAAATTATTACGTTTCAATACCATCAGTTCTAAATTGTTACCTTTCAATACTATCAGATCTCATTTTTTATCTTTCAATACCATGAGATCTAAATGATTACTTTTCAATACCATCAGATCTAAATTACAACCTTTCAATACCATCAGATCTAAATTATTACCTTTCAATACCATCAGATCTAAATTGTTACCTTTCAATACCATCAAATCTATACCTTTCAACATCATCTGATCTAAATTGTTACCTTTCAATACCATCAGATCTAAATTATTACCTTTCAATACCTTGAGATCTAATTTTTTACCTTTCAATACCATCAGATCTAAATTATTACTTTCAATGCCATCAGATCTTAATTATTACTTTTCAATACCATACGATCTAAATTATTCCCTTTCAATACCGTCACATCTAAAGTTAAATTTTTCTGTGTTAGTAGAATTTTAACTTATCACAATTTTTTTTTTGTTCAAAATTGACAATATCACTTTTTTTTATCTCAGTTCTTGACTTTTTGAATCCATAAGTCTTTTTATCTGTCCGGACATAGAAAAACTTGAGTGTCTTGTTTTATAGACTGAATGACATTTCACAGATTCTGATTAATCATACTTTTATAACCACAATCTTTTGGTCTGAGCTAAATATTCAGTTCACATATTTTATGTAAGCTTTAGACATCATGTATGATTTAGACATTATTTCTTTGTCCCAAAATTCAATAAGAATCTCATATCTACCATTCCAATATAGTCTTCACATATCTAAACATTTTCTCTTTGACACTTGCAAGCCTATGACAAATTCACACGAATGAGAACAGTTTATGCTGAAAGATGTCAACTGTCAAAAAATACACCACTGCATACCATCTGAAAATGCTTAACACCATATCACACAATTTTACAACTCACCATAGGATACACCTAACACCATCCAAAACTAGCTCTTTCCACTTCATACTGTATGATATTACCTTATGCCTTACCCCACCACCACCATATACTGCCTAATTCTAACTTTCACCACCACGAACATTACACCCCAGTACAGTATACTTCTCACACGCCCTCACGCAGCCTGCTTGGGACTATTTCCCATCTGTCTTGTTTTGAACCTTCTCCATAGTTCCTGTCTCAGCAGTTGCTTCTCCTTCTTCACCTTCTTCAGCACCCCTTTATTCTCCAGGGCTCTACGAGACAGGTATGGCATCACCTCCTCAACCGGGCCGTACGGAACGTACTTGTACACAGAGTATCCAGCTTGGCCTACACATTAACAAGCAACAAAAATATAATCTTTATTATATTCCTCAAAAAATAAATGCAGAAAAAAAAAGAATTATTGGTTGGCTTTATCTAAATTTAAATTATTTGGAGACGGTGTCCAGTTGAAGCAGATATAGTGCTGGGAGTAACCCCCCAATAGAGCTAAGGATTCCCCCCCAGTGAGGGGCTAAGAAGTAAAGTAACCCTATACCCCCCTCACTGCTGTGATGTTTCTAAACAAATCAATACACTAAGCTATGTTATGGAGAATCATGCAGTTGTTGACTACATTACTAACTGAAATAACCTGTTGGCCATTAGCCACAGGGCTTTGATCCTTTTCATCTAGAGCCTCCATAAATATACACAGAGAAGTTGATTGAAACTACTATACAGGATAAATATTGTATATTTACCTAGAGGGAAACTTATTTGGTCACACATTCCCAGCAACTGCCCAAAACATATCACTTTGTCAGATGGCTTGATATCAAACTCCTTCATCCTGAAATAAAACAATCATTTTTGGTTTTGGCTCTTAACCTGCTATATTTTTTAAAAAAGACATATTTTTCATTATTTGCTAACAATTTCATGCAACGACAAGAGAGAGCCGCAAGGCGGAGCAAAATATGCCGTCAATTGAGCAATTTGAAATAAACTGCTGTGCACTCTTGCATAATGCAGTATGGCAACGTATTGCACTCTGGGTAATTGCAAGAAAAACTGAAATTAAAGCAGAATAACATAAAAAATAATCTTTAACTTCCAAACTGCTGTGCACTATTGTGCAATGCACTCAGCATGATTGTGGACTGCAATCTGGATAACTTGAACAAAAAATCAAATGGGGAATAACATTAAATGCATACAAATTTACATGAGAGTAATGGCATTTGAATAGAAAGGTGTGTTACTCAAAAATAAGAAGAGCAGAGTGATGGTTCTACTGCATTCTGTTTCAATAACATGTTTCCACCCATGAAGTTTCAAGTCAATAGTTTTGATAATGTAGGAGTATGGTAAAGACACATCATGTATAAAAATTGAACTAAGGGGCATAACTCCAAAATCATGACATATACAGTGACGGTTCTTGTGCACAGCACTACATCTTAATGAGATCTATCCAACTGTGACTTTATAAGTCAATAGAATTGGTAACGTAGGAGTTATTACTGGACAAGAAAATGGAACTAAGGGAAATAACTCCAAAAATCATGATGTACAGAGTTATGGCTCCGATGCACTGCACTTTGTCTTAATAAGACCTATCAATGTATCAAGTTTTAAGTCAATAGCTTTGATAATGTAGGAGTTGTGCTCTGGATAAGAAAATTAAACAAAGAAAAATAGTTCCAAAATCTTAAAGTGCAGAGTAATGGTTCTTGTGCACTGCACTCAATGAGATCTATCCACCCAGGAAGTTTCAAGTCAATAACTTTGAAAGTGTTGGAGTTATGCATTAGACAAGAAAATTTAACAAAGGGGAACAACTCCTAAATTATCAAGTTTACAGTGATGGTTCTTGTGCATTACAAAGTCATAACAAAACAAATATAGTTTGGGGCTTTGTTTTGGATTGTCATGGCTTAAAAGTGTTGCTAAATAAGCCAAAGTTTTTAAATGCCATGTTTTCATAGACATTCGTAGAGAAATATCATAAAACAGGGGAAACACTGATAGTAGACAAGCTATGAGAAGGAACTAATACAACAAGAGGCCATTTACGGTCCTTAATCGCTCACCTAAACACCCTGACTTTTATCTATTCATTTATTTGGGTTTTACGGCACACTGACACTTAACAGGTCATACAGCGCCAAATACAAAAAAGTTAAATGCAAAATAGAGAATAATCAGGTTAAAACTAAACTATGTAAAACATAGAAAAATATAAAAAGTTAAAATAATGTAAACTACAATCAAAAATAGGTTAATATATCAAACGGTCTAAACCCTGACTTTTAGTATTCTTTAAAATCTAATTACAATGTACATGACAGTGTCTTTAGTGTCCCATGATCACATGTTATTTGTTAAGCAAATCCTTGCCCACATTTACCTCGCAACAATCAAAATGCAGACAAAGATTCCGATAAGTTCTGGTAAAGATCAAGCCAAAATTTTTTTAGGGTATTCAAAGGGTTATACAATAATTTAACCTAGTGACCTACTTTTAGACCTCAGGAAACCCAGTCAGGAACTCGTTTAATATTTCATGCAGAAAAACATTTAGACCAAGTTTGGTAAAGATTGGGCCATCATTTTGTCTCAATCGTGTTCAAAGACTTTTGACTCCTCGTGATCTATGTATGAACTCAATCAGGATTTCATGCAGCCATACATTCTAACCAGGTGCGGTGAGGATTGGGCCATAAACGGGACCTCTAAGTTGTTTATGAGGTTTTTCTAGGATTGTTTCAGAGTGACCCAGTTTTAACCCTCAGTGACCCAGTTTTAACATTCCCAGTTTTAACCCTCAGCGAACCAGTTTTAATCCTCAGTGACCCAGTTTTAACCCTCAGCAACCCAGTTTTAACCCTCAGTGACCCAGTTTTAACCCTCAGTGACCCAGTTTTAACCCTTGCTGACCCAGTTTTAACCCTTAGTGACCCAGTTTTAACCCTCAGTGACCCAGTTTTAACCCTTGGTGACCCAGATTTAACCCTCAGAGATCCAGTTTTAACCCTCTGTAACTCAATTTTAACCCTTGCTGACCCAGTTTTAACCCTCAGTGACCCAGTTTTAACCCACAGTGACCCAGAATTATAACTAGTCCAAGATTCTATGCAGACAAATATTCTAAGTGGTGAAAACTGAGCCATAAATGTGTCCTTAAGAGTGTTTAGAATATTTTTGTAGGATTTTACTAAGTGACCTACTTTTTAACCCCAAGTGTCACAGTTTTTAAACTCATCCAATATATCATGCAGAAAAACATTCTGACCAAGTATGGTGAAGTTTGGATAAAAACTGTAGCCTCTAAGTGTTTTCTCAAGAAAACTGCGAACGCTGCAAAATGGATGATGGTGAAGGGATATCTTTTAAGTAAAGAAGTTAGTAAATAGTATTTTCTTCATGAAATAATTGTACACACTAAATCCCGAGTTATGTTATGCATATTTATATTTCTACATTTTACTTATTACACAAGTTATCATATTTTCAGTACCACATGGCTATCCTTTAAATATCTTTAAATATTATTATAAATTTAGGCAACAAATGCGTGGGCTTACTTCTCCACAGTGTATCGGACAGTATCTTCGTTGTGTGATGCAATCATAACAGCTACATTCCCAGGATCACGCATCTTGATCTGTCTCATTACCTCCCTTAGTACCTTGTGATACATGGCTGTGGTCGCATCATATGACGGATTAATGGGGTCTTCATATCCGATCTCTTTAGCACGGTCTCTCTCCTACAGGGGATGGTAAAAACTGATATAGGACTATCTCTTTAGCATGGTCTCTCTTCTACAGGGGATGGTAAAAACTGATATATGACTTTCTCTTTAGCACGGTCTCTCTCCTACAGGGGATGGTAAAAACTGATATAGGACTGTCTTTGGCTTTAAGGGGGTATCCGACAGTTTGGACCAGATTTTTTTATGTCTCTCAAAGAGCCAAATAAATTATTGTTGCCTGCAAAATGCTAATTATTCGAGTCCTACATCTATGTGAAAAGTGAAGCAAAACATATCCCTCTTCATTACAAATAGGTATTTCCTATCTTAGACAGGCTTCACCATGTGAAAACCACTTGAGCCATAACTCTATATAATCATTTATATAATTCGTTCTGACATCGATTTCTATTTTTAGCAGAAATCACAACCAGGCTTATTTATAGTTTAAGAAAGAATGGACATGTTATGTGTTTTAGTTCCCAATTTTTATTATGAACAATTTAGACAATGCTCAAAATTGTCTTTTGTTAGACTTTGACGTTTTGCAGAAATTATGCTCTATATCCCCGAATGCAAGTTTAGGTGTATTTAATGAAGAAGACAAACTGTCGGACACCACCTTTAAGGGCATTGAAAATTGGAATGTGGCCTTATCTGGCGTCATACTGTGTTTACAATTGGGGATTTATCGGTTGGGGGAAGCAAGTAGGGGTGGGGTGGATCTAGCCAACTGTACACAGCCTCAGGCGGCACTGGTATCCAAAAAGGGATGGGATTTGGGATTTGCTGGCATTTTTGCCGATACTGTGCAGCGACATTTCTATAGTTATAGTACATGGGCACTTATTAGGTGCCCAGGGACTGAACCCGGCTGGTCCATTATACTGACACCGACGAGTCAGGCATAATGCTGTCCCCTTAGCCGAGCGTTAGGAGGGAAGCCACTACTACCAACTTTAAAGTCTTTGGTTTGACCAGGCCGGAATTTGAATCTGCGACCTCCCAATCCCGATCCACAAGCCGACGCTCTACCACTTGAGCTATTGCGGCCAGTGTATCCAGAAAGGGGATGGGATTAGAGAATTACAAACCAATAGCAGTACAGTAAGCCCATTAGCATCAAGTGTGACTAATGGTTTTACATCTTCCCCCAGTGTCCAGCTGTGAGTGTTATCTTGGGGCTGTGGGGACATTAAAGATGGCCATTTGCAATGCATTTAAGTTTTCTTGTGTTATACTGAAGTTGTTTTGAATATAAGGCTGATTATGTCCTTTTATCCCAACTTTTAAACAGATTCTCTAAAGGGTTTCAAATCTGGGCAGATAAATTGTAAAATTGTTTCATTTTTCATGTGTGACAGGGTTGTTACATAATGTTATATAAGATTATACAATATCAATCTCCACCATACATTATCCTATATAGCAGGAAAGTTACCAACATATTGTCTTGCCAGGTAACAAAACACCATCCAACTAGCCAGCTAAATCCAAGTCTAGTGAATCTAACTACAATGCCCAGTATTAATTACTGTTCAAAGAAGATGTTTTTATCAGTTTACAAAACACAAGTCATTTGATGATACCAAGAACTGTCACCCCAGTCACAAATGGTTACTTGTCAGACTGTGTCAGTTTTACAGAAAATACCTTTTATAGTTAATCATACAAAAGAGATACAAAAGCCAGATAAAAGTGTCATAAATAACAAATAGAGGTTAAGAAGGTTACGCAAGCTACATATTCTATGAAAACACTAACCTGTTCCATGTAGGCACCCCGCACCAACTTGGCGCCAAAGTAAATGTTGTGACGCCAGGCAATGTCAAGGTCAAACCGAATATTTCTGAAGGCCTCCTGAATAACGTGTAAAAAAAAATCCAATCAGTGAATGAATGGGTTGATAGACACTGCCTAAAATATTTTGCCATTTAGTAAACTTAAATAAACTTTATTATAAAATTGTAAATTATCTAAAATAGTCTTTAACAAAGAATAGAGTGCTGTATTTCAACATTTTGATAATGATGTATGTTTTCTTTCAATTTAAAATTGATACACATGAATACCATGCAAGTTTATTCGCTTAATTCCAAAAATAAATGCAGCCAGGTGATAGGGAGATAATGTGTTAGTGGTTTGGTTAGCTCAGTTGGTAGAGCATTCTCCCTGTTAGCAAAGGGTCCCGGGTTCGAGTCTTGGACTGGCTGCACATTTTTCTCCCTATGAAACAATGGCGCCCAACGTAAATGACCCGCTGTCATTACGGTAGAAGTGCTTGAGAAGTGTTTGTGAGTTATACAGAAAGTCTGTGGAAATTCGTGAACGAATTTCAAGTTGCCCGGGGTGTATGTTGCCAGGTGATTGGGAGAGAATGTGTAAGCGGTCCGATTAGCTCAGTCGGTAGAGCATTAGCCCTGATAGCAAAGGGTCTTGGGCTCGAGTCCCGGACTGGCTGCAAATTTTTTTTCCTATGTTACATAAATCTCACTAAATGAATTGTTTTCTACAGAAGTCTAGATCTCGTCAAGAATCATTCTGTATTCATACACAATGTTTAATGGTAAATATCAATAAAACATCTTCCATTACCTTGAGATAACACTGGTATGTATTGAAGATAATTGCCTTCTCCTTGTTGAACTTCTTCATCATCTCCATTGTCAGTCGATTAATGGCTGGTTGGAAGTATGACTGTTCAGCATCGATCATCACCCGTACATCCTTCTCCATGGCATACTGTGTGGGCAAGATTATGATAAGTTTATAATAAGTTCCTATAAACTTCCATACATCAATAACGACAAAAGTCAAAACTAAAAATCAAATGAAATTTGCAAAGCAGCTGAGCTCAAATAATCAAATGTGAAGAGGGGTGGAGATGTTACAAGTTAGCTGAAACTTTTTTAGCCACAGGAAACTCTTCATAACTATTTATGGGAGGTTTTGCAGTTGACCAACACATGCATCTGTAAGAATGGTTGACTCTAGCACTATGTAAGGATGTAATGCAGTGTTGCTTAAATGTAGTTGTTATTTTAAGGGTATTTACACCCACATAATTATGGTATCTTTCATATTTTGTGAGGCGACTTGAATTACAGTCCCAATTCAGGCCCTAATTAAGGATCTTTTCAAATAAATGTTTGAACCTTTATTAGAACATGGTCTGAGATGTGTTGTAGTGTTTCTGCATTTTGGTCAACAGCTTCAACAGTTTGGTCAAAGTACTCTTTCTCTCTAGAAAAACAAACCTAAACAACATACATTTTTTTGTTTTGCATAGAAAATTCTATCAACTAATTGAATACAAAGACAGTAAAAAATATCTGTTACCCTGGCGATGGTGTCAATTCTGTAGAGCATGTTCTTCATCTCTTGTTCTACATCGTCTGTAAGACCTGTTACTAAGGGAACTAGCTCTCCAGTCTGGAAACACAAAAAAGTACTGTAATCAAATTTTGCAGAAGTTCTCTTTACATTGGAATTTTTAAATCGGGTAAATGCATGTGTCAAGAAACATATTTTTATCTATAAACATTGTTTTGTTACATTTTATTTTATTTATTAGTTTTTTAAGTCACACAACCAGGCCAATTAACATTTTACAAACCTGGTTGAAATGATTTTTTTTTAAATATGTCAAAACAAACCAATTATGCTGATTATACCGATGTAAAACTTTTGTTTGAGAGGGAAGATGCCAGAATAAAAAATCTAGGTATGAAAGGTGTATGACAGTATCCTACAATCCCATGATACTAATGTTCCTCTCAAACTTGGACTTGCAAATAAATGGAAACCTGAGTCATTATGATTTTATTATGAGATAACCGTAAGGAAAAAAAAAGAAAATGTTGCATTAAAAATCAAAATGTTTGGGATGTAAGTCGGGGTTGTAATGTGTGCATTGAGTGGAAAACAAGGGGAATCAAGTGGGGTTAGAGGATGAAGGTGGGGAATTCTGTCCACATGAATGTAGAGGGTATGTAGACTTGTTTACATTAGGTAATCTCTACAAACTGGGGCTTGAACCTATAATCCTTAGCTAAAAGACTTTAAAATGTTCAAAATCATAGAACGATGCACCCTCCAATCCTAAGTCCATTGCCTAAATCTCTTGATCACACACAATACAAAATTATACTTAGGCCAGTATTCACTTACCATTCTTAAGTAAGAATTGCTCAAGTCATGAATTTCATCCACAATATTTTCATAATGTATTTAGCTACATGTCTGGGTTGTTGTTTTTTGCATGACACTTTAACTTGGCTCCTTTGAGCTTAAAATCCCATTGAAACTTAAGAAATAAGCTTATTTTTATTGGTATGAAAATTGTGACTTAGGCTTGTTGGTGGTATCCGACAGTTTGCCTAAACGTTATATATGAAACAATATCTGATCACTGTTTGAGGTATGTGTGCATAACTTCTGAAGAAAAAACCTCATACTTAGTCGAAGCTTTGATGATTTTCAACAGAATCTCAATTTTCGGGCAGTAAAACTCATTAATCAACACATAAAATGTTCATTCTTTAAATAAGAACGATTGGGATTTCTGCTTAAAATAGACGTCGACGTCACAGTGGATGATGTGGATGTGCTAAAACATAAGTGATCACAAGGTTGTCTTAGTTTAAAAATAGTAACAGTGCAGCGTAGCTCAGATAGGAAATACATGTTTGTAATGACGATTGTGACGTCATTGTTCATTTTTCAGACAGGTGTAGGCTATCAATAGACAGCATTTTATGAGATCAGTTCAGGTAACAATAGTTTATGCAGATGTTCAATGAAAATATTTTTGGTCCAAAATGTCAGATACCACCTTTTAAGAATGGTTGGTGAATATGGGCATTATTTAAACTTACTCCATTCCATTAATTAAGACAATCATAATTTTTCATCACATTGATCTTTTTTTTTTCCAACCCACCTGTACATCTGGGACGACAAACAATTTGGAAAGACTCATGTTAACTTCCAGCAGGTTGTCCCAGTCAAGGAAGTCGACTTGCCTGAAATGGATTAAACATTCAGTTGTTTCATACCTTTTTTGTGAAAGCATCAAAACTGCTGACCTTAAGTTGGAGCATACAACAGAGGCAAAGGGCAACAGACCAAAATGTCATACCCAACAACACGAAATATCAATTGCTTGATAATAACAATTGGTGACAATCGAAAAACAGTTGAAATGAAGTGTTTAAACTTCTGTTAATTGTAAAACTATTCAACTCAACATTTACTTCATCAACAAAGTTAAGCAGATACTCAAAATTGGACATTTTCAAACCGTGGACAATAGCCAGTTTAAAAATAAATAAACAAACAACACAATAAAACTATGGTAGGATGCATTTAGAAAAACAACATTAAATATTCCCACACCTTGTTACAAAATGGCAGGGTCAGTTTGCCATCTGAGTATGTTTTCTTAGACTGGGTGTCCAATCTTTTGTGGAGGAAGAACCCAGATAAATGTCCTGGTAGAACCGCCAGCACAAGGTCAGGTGGAGGACCACATGAAAAGTTTCAGTTTTGGCCTTGAATGGAACTCAAACCTACAACCAATGCGTACCCATCTTGGGATATATCCAGGAGGGAGAACCACGTATGGCACTCCTCAGCTGTCACCTTGACACCCATGTCCGTCAATTTCTTAAAGAACTCGTCCTCACGGAACCCACGCGAAAAATTGTCCGTCTCCGTCTCTTCACTGCCCGTTGTTATCTCAAAGTCCTCAGTCATCTTCTCAAAGAATTTCTTCGCAGAAACCAAAACATCAGACATCTGGAGCTGAGAGGAAAGAAAAACAAAAATTAAACTCAAGTACCATACTTTACTTTTTACTTTATAAATCCTACCAGTACCAGTAATCTAAGTTTGTATTAAAATTTTTTACAATTGAACTCTGTTCCACTGGCTCATGACTGAGAGGGAAGAGCCTTGAGATTTGTAACTACCAGCCGCCCAACCGCCCACCCACCACCACCCACTTTTCAGTCCTGGTTGGGTGGGAAATGACTCAATAACCAAAACTCATCAGCCTGGCAAGCTTTAGTTATCGATTTTAAGTGACTGACCAACCAACATCTTCACAACAATATGCAGTTAATTGGAGTATGGCTTTATCTTGCTTCACAGGGAAAAGATTAATGGGTTGAAGATGGTTGCAGGGTGTAAGTAGGGAGAGGTCTATCCAATTTGACACAGCCTCAGGCTGCAGTTCTATCAGGGAGATGAGGAGATTAGTGCCTTGCTGATAAAAAGCAGTGCAGCAAGCATGTGCACATCAACTTGTGACTCAATTGTTTTACAACCTTTCCCCCTATGATGTTTCTGTGTATAGTACATAAATTCGATAGCTTACGACTCTTCTCACAGCCTTTCTGTCCGTAATAATGTAATGATGGGTGCAAACGCTAAAGAAGGTCATTTCCATGCTTTTGGAAGGTGTCATAAACAAATAGTGATAAAGCTTTAAGTGTTGGAAAATTGGTTGCAAATTATAATCGCTCATCTGTTGGAATCGGTTACCACTTCCGATGCGATTTCACGAATTATAATTGGTTTATTAATCTACGAAGTGTTATGTTTACAAAGGGTTTTTGATTACATAAGTACTCAATACTGTAGTGTACTTGCTGCAACTTTCTACAAAAACATTTGTTGTTTTAAAGACAAAATACAAAATTTTCACTTGCTTTTTATTGTACTAAACATTAATCATGATACACATAAATCTCATAGGCCGCCATTTTAATTTTCAGAGTGATTTCCCTTTATGGCCAGATAAATGTAAAAGCCGGAACCTGTTTCTTTATTTGGAGTTCATTCGAACCTTTCTGTTGATTGATTATGAGAGAATGACATTGATTATTGACATCGAGAAGCTTTTATACACCGCTTATCGATATCTTCCGATCATTTGTACATCACTATAAAGCTTCCTGGCTAATGCTTGTTGTTGTTTGTTTAGTTTTACCACTGGCCAGTCAATAATTTGTCAAATAATATGCATTATTTTGTCAAATAATATGCACTGTATTAAATTTAGTAGATGTTTACACTATATTTGAACCAAAACAGAATTTATTGGGTTGTTAATAAAAGAAGATATATTTGTTTATTGTTTGTTTATTGATTTATAATCCCACCAACGGTATTCAGTCATGGAACTACCCTTATATTTGCTTGAACATGAGCAAGTGAGCTACTACCATTTTTATGACCATGTTATGAAGCGATCAGGGATCAAACCCGGGGCCTCCCATACCCGGCCCCGGCACGATACCGATTAAGCTACTAGGTCCGGTTAGAGAGTAAGAGAACATATGCAAATCTACTTACCAACAGTTGAGGTCGACCAAGAGCTGTCAGCTTTACTGCACAGAACCCAGACTTTTCAGTGGCATCTGAAAAGACAGCAACAGTCAGCATTGTAAGTGCCATAATCAACTTTCAATTTGTTAATTCAAATTTAATTCAATGTATAAAAGTTTACAATTACAGCATAGTAGTCAATACTGAGTGATGTAAACACTCATTGATATGAAAAAAAAAATTGGCAGGTGATTATTTGAAACTGAGTCAGGGCTTCAGCTAAAGATCTTAGATGAAATTTTCTGTCCCAACCCTGACACAAATTTACAAAGAGAGGTTTTAAACATCTAAAAAAATTCAAGTAATTTGCAGGACTGCTAACCAGAAACACCATCAATGGCATCCAGAAAGATCTTCATGTTCTTGTCACACTGCTCCTCTCCTTCATAGAAGTATGTCCTGGATGAGGTGACGTTCTCTCGTCTGTCCCCAAACTTGTGGTGGGCTTGGAAGCGCATGTGGTCACCATCTGTTTGAAAAGCAAAACAATGTGTGCTTTTATATAGCAGGCTATTTTAATAAATGCTTCAGGGCATTAACTCTGTCCCAATCCCATTAGCTTCCCAAATGATGACGGTGTCTGCAATGACTTTTCTAGAAGATAGGGGAGTTCTTTCAGATGACCTGAAGAGCACAGGTAGCAGAGATGGATTAGGGGTGGGGGAGGGGGATGCATCCCCCCCTCTTCCAGGTAAAAGAGTAGAGTTGTGAAAAAACATACACGTCAGCTTACAAAATACTAAGCTTTTAAAGTTAATTTTGTCTGTTGACTTTTAAGTGGAAGTTAGGGTTCCTTACTGTGTATATACATCTAGAATTTACAGCAATAATGTGTATATATATCTAGTATTTATGATATAATGTTGAATGGATCTTGATTCATACCCCTCCCCCACCAAAATTTTCTGGATCCGCACCTGACAGGTAGTTCTACTCAGGTACAAGTCTGGCGATTCCTCGGCCATTACTAAGATGGAAATCGTCTATATGACCAGAATTGTGTAGATGCAAAGTTACAACAGCAACAACAAATTCAGAACAATCAGAGTTGCCTACATAACTATGCCACAAAATATTTATTTCATAAGAAATGGTAACATATTTAAAAGAAAATAATATAGTATTATTTCATTTATTTTCGTCTTGAATTCTAATCTGGCTGATGCTTTTTTATTGTGTCTCAACAAATCAGCAATGGTATTTCAATCATTTGGTTTGTTTTGTTTTTTAAATATATTGCAGTGACCATTTAGGATCATTATAGCAACGTCCAGCTTTCTGGTTGAGGAAGATGCCAGACACATGTCTTGGTAGAACCAGGGGCACACCGCAAGTCAGCTGAAAGACCTTCTTACATCAAGTTCTTCACCCTGAGCGGCACTCGAAACCCACACAGTGAGAGGTTAAGCAGTCAGAGGAGTTACAAATCAGCGACTCTACCACTACCCCATGAGCGCCCCACTCAGTCATTCGGGGGACAGCAAATGTGTCAGAGTTAACTACGAAGCAGGCTTACCTACATAAATAGTATAGATCCTGATTAGCCTGTTGTGTGTATAAAATGAATGGTTTATTAACTCTTAACCTGCTACAGAGAGGATCCGACACAAGTTGTCATTAAACATTTATCAAACAAGTTCAGGAAAACTAATAGTAAGTGAGTCTATGGCATACTTACTATCATTTTTTATGAACGAGTTTTATAAATGTTTGTATTAAATGACAAGTGTCAGATTCTTTTTATCACATGATTTTACAAAATGTTAACAATACTTGGTGAAATAATGGTATGAGACAATCTGCATTATGATGACTTAGATAATGTCAATAATCAAAAAGCTGTATTACACTGGTGTAATATAAGAAAATATGTAATGGGTGTAATGAATGGAAAACAAGGGAAAAATGTAATAAATTTGTATATTACCCATACTAATGTCTTTAATATTGACTAAAAACTTCATGACAGGGCCTTACTGCCCAAGACACAGCAGCAAATAGGACAGATCCTGTCCAAACAGCTCCATGGAAGCTGGCTGATCTAGATCTACACTATTTGCCTAAGCCTTATAAAAGTGTTTAGCAAGCTATGGTGAATCCTATCTAAGTAAAGTGTGTTTAGCAAGCTATGGATTAACTCCCCTCTAAGTAAAGTGTGTTTAGCAAGCTATTAATTAACTCCCCTCTAAATAAAGTGTGTTTAGCAAGCTATGAATTAACTCCCCTCTAAATAAAGTGTGTTTAGCAAGCTATGAATTAACTCCCCTCTAAGTAAAGTGTGTTTAGCAAGCTATGAATTAACTCCCCTCTAAGTAAAGTGTGTTTAGCAAGCTATGGATTAACTCCCCTCTAAGTAAAGTGTGTTTAGCAAGCTATGGATTAACTCCCCTCTAAGTAAAGTGTGTTTAGCAAGCTATGGATTAACTCCCCTCTAAGCAAAGTGTTTAGCAAGCTATGAATTAACTCCCCTCTAAGTAAAGTGTGTTTAGCAAGCTATGAATTAACTCCCCTCTAAGTAAAGTGTGTTTAGCAAGCTATGAATTAACTCCCCTCTAAGTAAAGTGTGTTTAGCAAGCTATGGATTAACTCCCCTCTAAGTAAAGTGTGTTTAGCAAGCTATGGATTAACTCCTATCTAAGCAAAGTGTTTAGCAAGCTATGGATTAACTCCCCTCTAAGTAAAGTGTGTTTAGCAAGCTATGGATTAACTCCCCTCTAAGTAAAGTGTGTTTAGCAAGCTATGGATTAACTCCCCTCTAAGTAAAGTGTTTAGCAAGCTATGGATTAACTCCCCTCTAAGTAAAGTGTGTTTAGCAAGCTATGGATTAACTCCCCTCTAAATAAAGTGTTTAGCAAGCTATGGATTAACTCCCCTCTAAGTAAAGTGTGTTTAGCAAGCTATGGATTAACTCCCCTCTAAGTAAAGTGTTTAGCAAGCTATGGATTAACTCCCCTCTAAGTAAAGTGTTTAGCAAGCTATGGATTAACTCCCCTCTAAGTAAAGTGTGTTTAGCAAGCTATAGATTAACTCCCCTCTAAGTAAAGTGTGTTTAGCAAGCTATAGATTAACTCCCCTCTAAGTAAAGTGTGTTTAGCAAGCTATGAATTAACTCCCCTCTAAGTAAAGTGTGTTTAGCAGGCTATAGATTAACTCCTTTCTAAGCAAAGTGTTTAGCAAGCTATGGATTAACTCCCCTCTAAGTAAAGTGTGTTTAGCAGGCTATAGATTAACTCCTTTCTAAGCAAAGTGTTTAGCAAGCTATGGATTAACTCCCCTCTAAGTAAAGTGTGTTTAGCAGGCTATAGATTAACTCCTTTCTAAGCAAAGTGTTTAGCAAGCTATGGATTAACTCCTTTCTAAGCAAAGTGTTTAGCAAGCTATGAATTAACTCCCCTCTAAGTAAAGTGTGTTTAGCAAGCTATGAATTAACTCCTTTCTAAGCAAAGTGTTTAGCAAGCTATGGATTAACTCCCCTCTAAGTAAAGTGTGTTTAGCAGGCTATAGATTAACTCCTTTCTAAGCAAAGTGTTTAGCAAGCTATGGATTAACTCCTTTCTAAGCAAAGTGTTTAGCAAGCTATGAATTAACTCCCCTCTAAGTAAAGTGTGTTTAGCAAGCTATAGATTAACTCCTTTCTAAGCAAAGTGTTTAGCAAGCTATAGATTAACTCCCCTCTAAGTAAAGTGTGTTTAGCAGGCTATAGATTAACTCCTTTCTAAGCAAAGTGTTTAGCAAGCTATGGATTAACTCCCCTCTAAGTAAAGTGTGTTTAGCAGGCTATAGATTAACTCCTTTCTAAGCAAAGTGTTTAGCAAGCTATGGATTAACTCCTTTCTAAGCAAAGTGTTTAGCAAGCTATGAATTAACTCCCCTCTAAGTAAAGTGTGTTTAGCAAGCTATGAATTAACTCCTTTCTAAGCAAAGTGTTTAGCAAGCTATGGATTAACTCCCCTCTAAGTAAAGTGTGTTTAGCAAGCTATAGATTAACTCCTTTCTAAGCAAAGTGTTTAGCAAGCTATGGATTAACTCCTTTCTAAGCAAAGTGTTTAGCAAGCTATGAATTAACTCCCCTCTAAGCAAAGTGTTTAGCAAGCTATGGATTAACTCCTTTCTAAGCAAAGTGTTTAGCAAGCTATGAATTAACTCCCCTCTAAGCAAAGTGTTTAGCAGGCTATAGATTAACTCCTTTCTAAGCAAAGTGTTTAGCAAGCTATGGATTAACTCCCCTCTAAGTAAAGTGTGTTTAGCAAGCTATGAATTAACTCCCCTCTAAGTAAAGTGTGTTTAGCAAGCTATGGATTAACTCCCCTCTAAGTAAAGTGTGTTTAGCAAGCTATGGATTAACTCCCCTCTAAGTAAAGTGTGTTTAGCAAGCTATGGATTAACTCCCCTCTAAGTAAAGTGTGTTTAGCAAGCTATGAATTAACTCCCCTCTAAGTAAAGTGTTTAGCAAGCTATGGATTAACTCCCCTCTAAGTAAAGTGTGTTTAGCAGGCTATAGATTAACTCCTATCTAAGCAAAGTGTTTAGCAAGCTATGAATTAACTCCCCTCTAAGTAAAGTGTGTTTAGCAGGCTATAGATTAACTCCTTTCTAAGCAAAGTGTTTAGCAAGCTATAGATTAACTCCCCTCTAAGTAAAGTGTGTTTAGCAAGCTATGAATTAACTCCCCTCTAAGTAAAGTGTTTAGCAAGCTATGGATTAACTCCTTTAATAAGTACTCCTTTATCAGGTTTAGGGAAGATGCAGATCAGCCAGCTTCAACTTAAAGCTGTTTGATTAGGATCTGCACTGTTTGCTGCTAAATCTACAGTAAAATGCATTTTTTATATATCATGATGTTTGTAGGCTTTATAAATATCTATAGCATAACCAGGATGGGATGGGATGGGATTAGCCGGCATTTTTTGCCGATACTGTTCAGCGAAATTTCTATCATTATAGCACAGGGGCACTTATGAGGTGCCCAGGGACTGAACCCGGCTGGTCCATTATACTGACACTGAGGAGTCAGGCGTAATGCTGTCCCTTTAGCCCCGAGTGTTAGGAGGGAAGCCACTACTACCAATTTTAAAGTCTTTGGTTTGACCTGGCCGGGGTTTGAACCCACGATCTTCCGATCCGCAAGCCGACGCTCTACCATCTGAGGTATTGCGGCCGGTGTAGCATAACCGGTATAAACTTTCTGTTGTATAGCCTTTAATATACAAGTAACAAATGATTTGTAAACTTTCCATCATACAACCTTTAATATACAAGTTACAAATTAATGATCTGTTAACTTTCTGTTGTATAGCCTTTAATATACAAGTAATAAATGCTTTTATAAATTATGTAAATTAAATGAAGCTTTCACCCACCTGTGACAATATCTGGATGAAGATCTACCTCACAACCCCTGAAAGATAACACACAAATAATTAAAAACAAGTGTAGCTACATTAAATATGTATAAGTGAGAGCATGGGAAAACAATTAGAAACATACATTAAACATGTATGAAGAGAGGAAACAAGCAATTATGAACAATAACAATAACAACAACAGGTCAATTTAGCAATTTTTTTCTAACATAAATACAATAGGTTACAACTTATACACCACTCCACTTTTCTATGACCACTTTCAATATTTTAAGACCACTTTCAACATCTTATTACATCACATTACAACATCACTTTATAAATGTCCATCTGTAAAAACAGCATCTGACAATGATAAGTTTTGCTTTTTATATAAACTATACACTAAACTGCTGTTATTCAGTTCTTTAATGTTAAATTTCTATACATTGGATATGTATACAGTTCTGGAACCGTAACAGTTGTCACACGATACGATGTACGTACGGTGCGATTACGTTCGATGTACGATTCCATGTGCGGTTTTTACACGATACCATACACGTTACGGTTCGATACCATACACGATATGCATTACGATAGAAAATCTACACGTTACGATGCGATACGGTGTACGCTTCGATACAACATACTGTACTCTTTCCGTTTACGTCACGTTACACGAAATACCATGTCAAATGCGGCATGTTGTTAAAGTTAAGGTTCAATCAGCCTATTTATACTGTACCAACTCGGTTTAGTCCAAATCGTTCTGCCACAATCGGCCCACTTCCAGCGCATATAGGCGGTAATGTTTTCACACCTTTCAAATGAGACAATACAACTATTTCCGTCTAAATGGTAAAATGTGTAGGCAAATGATAAGTAACTGACGCCAATATGATAGCCTGCTTAAACATTGAACACGTGTGTAAAAATGTACCATGTTAAGACAAATTAATTTAAATCTGTAATTTCCTAACATTCTTACACCACTCTTCTATACACGTATATTTCAATTTTCTACCCCTATTCCCCGCATCCGTATCTGCGTTTAACTGAAGTGAAATTTCACAGCCAGATTATGTGTGCTGGGATCTTCATACATGTATGACATGTCTTCAGACCGGATGCAGGTGTTGTGCACTACAGCTAAATGACCACTGCCCGTCTAATTTGAATAGAAACGTTGTGTCATAAAAGTGGCAATCTGTATGGGGGC
Organism: Sinonovacula constricta; assembly: GCA_007844125.1. Taxonomy (NCBI): domain Eukaryota; kingdom Metazoa; phylum Mollusca; class Bivalvia; order Cardiida; family Solecurtidae; genus Sinonovacula; species Sinonovacula constricta. The sequence goes on along the minus strand of CM017559.1, from coordinate 20,456,796 downwards.
TTATAATCGCTCGCGTGAATTGTAGGTACATGTACCGAATAACCTACATAAATGGACTAGCTGCTAGAAAATAAATAACATCAGAAACATACCATTGTCTCATACTCAACTATTTTTCAAGCACTATTTAAATAAAAAAATCGGTAAGGAATAGTAGAATATGGGTCAATCGGGAAAAAATCTTAACAAATTAAAAAAGATAGAAACAGAGCTATTAAATAATAATTATATTATAATGAGACAAAATTGGACTAACAACCGACAAATTAACACCTCCACTTAATCCTTTCCATGTAGGGATCAAATCCATTAACATTAAAACAAATTTAGAAGACGTAATCGACGTAATTGATAAGATTATTCCCTTAGTTAAACTCAACTCAAATACTGAGTACTGAGATATCGCTACCCACATCCACATCTACACCGACGGTAGCAAGGATACAAACAAAAATGCTATAGGAGCATGAGTTATTATGATTGAAAATCAACAGAATAAATAAACAAGGCCAAAATAAAACTAAACACTAGACATTCTATATTAAGATGCGAACTGTTAATTATAACCCATAAAATGTGTTCAAACAGAACAAAATTGCCGATCAACAATAAATATTTACCCCGGCTCTCTTAGTTATTTACAATAATTTCAGACAATTTATGGAAAGAATAGACAAGAACTAATCAAAGAAATATATAGATAAAAATACTAAAATACAATTGTTAAGCAAAATCTCTTATATGAATTTGGAGATTTAAACTCACCATTATAATATAGCCTATGATTAAATATTACTAGACTCAGACTCGGATCCAGCTACCTAGGTGAAGAAAGTAAATCCGCCCCCCCCCCCCCCCCCCCCCCCCCCCCGACAAAGCAGAACTAATAATACGCGCTCTTAATCTTTTTTTAGAATAAATGCGTTTCATTAAATATTTAATTAATAATATAGGATAACACCTACATAAATTATTACAATGCCCAACCGATATCATATCCAAATCAAACAATAACTAAAGTTTCAAAACCCACAAGACACGTGATGGGGTGAAATCTCTTTAAAATCTAAACATTCCTAATAAACCCATTCTCTTACACCTCTAAGAAACTGTTTCTTAAAATTTTCACCATTGAAATGTTTTCTACTCCTGATTAGAGCTGGCACTTTTTGAACTAAAAGTGAACATGAAATCGGATGATTATGAACAAATAACACATTAAGTTACACACTAGTTACGAGGATGTTTTAAAGTGAAAAAAGTACGGGAAAAGTGTGTGAGTAGTTAAGCTTGGGTTGGTAATTCAATTAGTTTAGTATATCGTATATAATATATATTTTAGTAGAGAATTAAATGTATTTAATGTATTTAATATCTTCTAGGTATTAAAGTGTTGCATTTTTATTAAATCTGCCTTTTTTCCGCTGGTACAATAAGCGAAGACACGTGTGAATAATATAGGTCTTTGAAGTTAATCTCTTGCTATTGTGTGCTGCCTTAACCAAAACAGCACGGGGTTAATGTATTTCTCTATGTCACAGTAAGGACAGTTCCTTTTGGTGAAATTGCATTCTTTACCAGGGTAGCTTGATCCTAGTTTTAATTAAAAACTATTCTAAACTAACGATATTGTGGCAGTAAATATTGAACTTAGAGTCCTACCAACATATCCGAATAACTGAATTTCTGCGTCATTTATTATATTTATTTTATTAATTATAGCTCTTTCTCCATGGCTTGGTATCCAACCTGGTTTTATAAAGGCATTGAGGTTTTTTGACAGGATACTGTAAAGACTATATTTGTCAACTGACTTGCTTGATTTTGCAATGATTAGATATTATATCATTTTCTATTGTTACCCCAACGGTATTCTTTTCAGTATCCATACTGACGTCAAGGTACATGCCGATGTGCGCTCGTTATTTTAGGAGAGTATGTAAATGGCGTCATCATCCTAAAAAAGACTTACAAAGGACCATTTCGTTATAAGAGGAAATCGATTTAAGAACAGACCAATTAACATCTCCTGTCAACACGTTAAGGATCTAACCAATTAACATAACGAACGGCTGAAAATCCTACTTCCTTTAAGATTACTGGTGTCATAAAAGTGTCACCAATTAATTGGAATTAACACACGTGCACGTGATTGGCAGGGCGGGAAAATGAACGGAAATTAAGAAGGCATGATGACAGATGTTTACTGTTATTTATGATTATGATACTAGCACATTGTTTTGACAAACACATTCACACCTTAAACGTTTAATCACATTACTGGCAGAATAATAGTTATATTAATTTGTTTGCTACACTTGTGAACGTACTTTTATTGAATTTTCGTCGAGCACTGAATTGCTTTTATTTATTTATTTAAATTCGCATAAATGTGTATAAAATTTTCGCGTTTAAAATAATTGGCGAAGAGACTATATCAGTGTTGATTGTGCCCAGCGATGACATAGGTAAGCTAGCTTTACAATTAACTAACTTGTCGGTCCAATCATTTATTAACAATGTTCATTGTATATGAGCCGTATCATTTCAATCCCATATTTGAGACAAACCTCTTTTCCATAACCTGACATAGAGCTAGATTTTGTTATAGCTAGTTTTTTCCAGCTGTATGTTTATTCTAATTACGTCTTATTGCTCTTTTTTCCATAAAAGCGTGGGCAAATAACCAAAATCCTAGTTTTCACGAATATTTTCCTAAACGTCCGTTCATATTCAATCTACGCATATTGTCATTCAAGTAATAAGTTCGAAGGTGTGCAATATTAATTTGCTCATCGATAGCATGCATGTACCGGAAATGTAATATATAGTTTAGTTTCTGTTTAGAACCATAAACTTCTTTTTGTATTTGTGAAGCATTTATTATGACATTTAAATTTCCTGTGAACTTTTGTATGAGCATGATAATGTCATTAGAAAAATGTCACAATATATGTATCTTTGTATTAAAGAATTATGAGAAGGTACAGTGCAATTCTCCTTGTGTTACGTTACCATACTATACGTTCCGTTACGATACCATGGTCTTGTCATAAGCGTTACGTTCCGATACGATACGATGTACCATTTACGATATGGCTCGTTACGTTACTTCACGATAGGCCTATTACGTTACACGATACGTTACGTTACCATACGATACGTTTACGATAGAAATACGCACGATATACGATGTTTTGGACAACTGGTACGGTGCCAGGACTGTATATACATAAGTTTTTTTTGTCCAAAATGGTAATTTAAAAAGATGTAATAAAAGTTAGACATGAACTATTCGGCTTACAATGTAAGGCTTTATTTCCTTATATTTAATTAAAAAACACATATCTTGATATAAATTTACTTAAACAAAAAGGGTAGTTACGACTGCTTAAATACTCGCATGATGATAAATTATTTTGTATCCGTCACTTTTGACCAATCTGTGCAGTCAGTTTGTACCTGGTAATCATTCTTACTAAAATGTATTGGACAGTACAGCATCCAAATACATAACGCTGCTAGACAGGAATCTCAACATTTCGAACAAAAGCTGTATATGATAAAAGCCAATAACTAATAAGAATCTGGATGAACTCGACGTATGCCAGCCCTTTAGATTAGCATGATTGAAGCAGCTCTAATAATGTGAGTAAGTCAGTTTCCATAGTGAACAAAAGCGAAAACATTTTGTCAGAATGGTGTCTGAGGAAGACAGATGGATATAGAATTTGTCAGAATGGTGGCAGAGGAAGACATACATGGATATAGAATTTGTCAGAATGGTGTCGGAGGAAGACATACATGGATATAGAATTTGTCAGAATGGTGTCTGAGGAAGACATAAATGGATATAGAATTTGTCAGAATGGTGTCAGAGGAAGACATAAATGGATATAGAATTTGTCAGAATGCTGTCTGAGGAAGACATAAATGGATATAGAATTTGTCAGAATGGTGTCTGAGGAAGACATAAATGGATATAGACTTTGTCAGAATGCTGTCTGAGGAAGACATAAATGGATATAGAATTGGTCAGAATGGTGTCTGAGGAAGACATAAATGGATATAGAATTTGTCAGAATGGTGTCTAAGGAAGACATAAATGGATATAGAATTTGTCAGAATGGTGTCAGAGGAAGACATAATTGGATAAAGACTTTGTCAGAATGCTGTCGGAGGAAGACATAAATGGATATAGAATTTGTCAGAATGGTGTCTAAGGAAGACATAAATGGATATAGAATTTGTCAGAATGGTGTCTGAGGAAGACATAAATGGATATAGAATTTGTCAGAATGGTGTCAGAGGAAGACATAATTGTATAAAGACTTTGTCAGAATGCTGTCGGAGGAAGACATAAATGGATATAGAATTTGTCAGAATGGTGTCTGAGGAAGACATAAATGGATATAGAATTTGTCAGAATGCTGTCTGAGGAAGACATAAATGGATATAGAATTTGTCGGAATGATGTCAGAGGAAGACATAGATGGATATAGAATTTGTCAGAATGGTGTCTGAGGAAGACATAAATGGATATAGAATTTGTCAGAATGGTGTCTGAGGAAGACATAAATGGATATAGAATTTGTCAGAATGGTGTCTGAGGAAGACATAAATGGATATAGAATTTGTCAGAATGGTGTCTGAGGAAGACATAAATGGATATAGAGTTTGTCAAAATGGTGTCTGAGGAAGACATAAATGGATATAGAATTTGTCGGAATGATGTCAGAGGAAGACATAAATGGATATAGAATTTGTCAGAATGGTGTCGGAGGAAGACATAAATGGATATAGAATTTGTCAGAATGGTGTCTGAGGAAGACATAAATGGATATAGAATTTGTCAGAATGGTGTCTGAGGAAGACATAGATGGATATAGAATTTGTCAGAATGCTGTCGGAGGAAGACATAAATAGATATAGAATTTGTCAAAATGGTGTCTGAGGAAGACATAAATGGATATAGAATTTGTCGGAATGATGTCAGAGGAAGACATAGATGGATATAGAATTTGTCAGAATGGTGTCTGAGGAAGACATAAATGGATATAGAATTTGTCAGAATGGTGTCTGAGGAAGACATAAATGTATATAGAATTTGTCAGAATGCTGTCTGAGGAAGACATAAATGGATATAGAATTTGTCGGAATGATGTCAGAGGAAAACATAGATGGATATAGAATTTGTCAGAATGCTGTCAGAGGAAGACATAAATGGATATAGAATTTGTCGGAATGGTGTCAGAGGAAGACATAAATGGATATAGAATTTGTCAAAATGGTGTCTGAGGAAGACATAAATGGATATAGAATTTGTCAGAATGCTGTCTGAGGAAGACATAAATGGATATAGAATTTGTCGGAATGGTGTCTGAGGAAGACATAAATGGATATAGAGTTTGTCAGAATGCTGTCTGAGGAAGACATAAATGGATATAGAATTTGTCAGAATGCTGTCTGAGGAAGACATAAATGGATATAGAATTTGTCAGAATGGTGTCTGGGGAAGACATAAATGGATATAGAATTTGTCAGAATGCTGTCTGAGGAAGACATAAATGGATATAGAATTTGTCAGAATGCTGTCGGAGGAAGACATAAATAGATATAGAATTTGTCAAAATGGTGTCTGAGGAAGACATAAATGGATATAGAATTTGTCGGAATGATGTCAGAGGAAGACATAGATGGATATAGAATTTGTCAGAATGGTGTCTGAGGAAGACATAAATGGATATAGAATTTGTCAGAATGGTGTCTGAGGAAGACATAAATGTATATAGAATTTGTCAGAATGCTGTCTGAGGAAGACATAAATGGATATAGAATTTGTCGGAATGATGTCAGAGGAAAACATAGATGGATATAGAATTTGTCAGAATGCTGTCAGAGGAAGACATAAATGGATATAGAATTTGTCGGAATGGTGTCAGAGGAAGACATAAATGGATATAGAATTTGTCAAAATGGTGTCTGAGGAAGACATAAATGGATATAGAATTTGTCAGAATGCTGTCTGAGGAAGACATAAATGGATATAGAATTTGTCGGAATGGTGTCTGAGGAAGACATAAATGGATATAGAGTTTGTCAGAATGCTGTCTGAGGAAGACATAAATGGATATAGAATTTGTCAGAATGCTGTCTGAGGAAGACATAAATGGATATAGAATTTGTCAGAATGGTGTCTGAGGAAGACATAAATGGATATAGAATTTGTCAGAATGCTGTCTGAGGAAGACATAAATGGATATAGAATTTGTCAGAATGCTGTCTGAGGAAGACATAAATGGATATAGAATTTGTCGGAATGATGTCAGAGGAAAACATAGATGGATATAGAATTTGTCAGAATGCTGTCAGAGGAAAACATAGATGGATATAGAATTTGTCAGAATGCTGTCAGAGGAAGACATAAATGGATATAGAATTTGTCAGAATGGTGTCTGAGGAAGACATAAATGGATATAGAATTTGTCGGAATGATGTCAGAGGAAAACATAGATGGATATAGAATTTGTCAGAATGATGTCAGAGGAAGACATAAATGGATATAGAATTTGTCGGAATGATGTCAGAGGAAGACATAAATGGATATAGAGTTTGTCAGAATGCTGTCTGAGGAAGACATAAATGGATATAGAATTTGTAAGAATGCTGTCTGAGGAAGACATAAATGGATATAGAATTTGTCAGAATGCTGTCTGAGGAAGACATAAATGGATATAGAATTTGTCAGAATGGTGTCTGAGGAAGACATAAATGGATATAGAATTTGTCGGAATGATGTCAGAGGAAAACATAGATGGATATAGAATTTGTCAGAATGCTGTCAGAGGAAGACATAAATGGATATAGAATTTGTCGGAATGATGTCAGAGGAAGACATAAATGGATATAGAATTTGTCGGAATGATGTCAGAGGAAAACATAGATGGATATAGAATTTGTCAGAATGCTGTCAGAGGAAGACATAAATGGATATAGAATTTGTCGGAATGATGTCAGAGGAAGACATAAATGTATATAGAATTTGTCAGAATGGTGTCAGAGGAAAACATAGATGGATATAGAATTTGTCAGAATGCTGTCAGAGGAAGACATAAATGGATATAGAATTTGTCGGAATGGTGTCAGAGGAAGACATAAATGGATATAGAATTTGTCGGAATGATGTCAGAGGAAGACATAAATGTATATAGAATTTGTCGGAATGATGTCAGAGGAAAACATAGATGGATATAGAATTTGTCAGAATGCTGTCAGAGGAAGACATAAATGGATATAGAATTTGTCGGAATGGTGTCAGAGGAAGACATAAATGGATATAGAATTTGTCAAAATGGTGTCTGAGGAAGACATAAATGGATATAGAATTTGTCAGAATGCTGTCTGAGGAAGACATAAATGGATATAGAATTTGTCAGAATGGTGTCTGAGGAAGACATAAATGGATATAGAATTTGTCAGAATGGTGTCTGAGGAAGACATAAATGGATATAGAATTTGTAAGAATGCTGTCTGAGGAAGACATAAATGTATATAGAATTTGTCAGAATGGTGTCTGAGGAAGACGTAAATGGATATAGAATTTGTCAGAATGCTGTCTGAGGAAGACATAAATGGATATAGAATTTGTCAGAATGGTGTCTGAGGAAGACATAAATGGATATAGAATTTGTCAGAATGGTGTCTGAGGAAGACATAAATGGATATAGAATTTGTCAGAGTGGTGTCTGAGGAAGACATAAATGGATATAGAATTTGTCAGAATGGTGTCTGAGGAAGACATAAATGGATATAGAATTTGTAAGAATGCTGTCGGAGGAAGACATAAATGGATATAGAATTTGTCAGAATGGTGTCTGAGGAAGACATAAATGAATATAGAATTTGTCAGAATGGTGTCTGAGGAAGACATAGATGGATAAAGAATTTGTCAGAATGGTGTCTGAGGAAGACATAAATGGATATAGAATTTGTCAGAATGGTGTCTGAGGAAGACATAAATGGATATAGAATTTGTCAGAATGCTGTCGGAGGAACACATAGATGGATACAAAATTTGTCAGAATGCTGTCTGAGGAAGATATAAATGGATATAGAATAAACTATTTTTATTTACATAAAAAAATGGATGTAGAATAAAAAGGTCATTTTACACTGAACTGACTATTACAGAAATATATTTGGAAAAGTGCCCAGATTAAAAAACCATACTGGAAAAGTTTAAAAAAAAAAAAAATTAATTTGGGCGCTTGTCCAAATATATTTCCCTATTGGACACTTCAGTGTAATATTAACCTATACATAAAATAGGCTTTATGTTGACAATATTAGCATTTATACCATAAATTTGATTATTGAGTTTATCGTCCCACCAACAATATTTCAGTAATCTGGAGACAATGTCCACTTGAAGCAGATATAGTGCTACCTTCACTGTGTATAGCATGCTGTGAGTACCTGGCATGATACCCCACCCAGCTGTGAACACCTGGCATGATACCACACCTAGTCACATTATCCTGACACCAGGCCAACCAGTCGTGGAACTACCCTTATATTTGCTTGAGCTTTAACAAGGGAGTTATGCCACTAACATTTTTTAACGACTTTGGCATGTCACGCATATGGTAGCTAATAACAATAGAACAGATCAGAAGCATGAATAAAAATGAAATTACAATGTATTGAAAATTATTATTATTAAAAACAAATTTTATTTCACACAGCTAATGTGATAATAATTATCATATGGACTGAATAACAGAAGTTTTACAGTCTTATTTATTTGTTTAATTAAGTAAACTTCAAAGCTAACATGTACATAATTAGATACAAATTTTCATATTTACTCATTATTTTCTCTATTTGAAAACAAACAAATATATTAATAATCATGTGTTTTCTGCTTTAAATCCATGTCTTAAATCATTTTGTCACAATAATATTGTTGTTTTCATTAAAATTACATAACATTTTGTGCAATATTATCATTGTGTCCCAGTACATGTGTATCTATATGTATAAATAAACATAATAAACATAGAAAATTCTTTGAAAAGCTGAAAAGCATTAAAGAAAAAAGCAGACAAGCTTAACTTGCTTAGTCTTAGCCTGCTATTTGTGTATTTTTAAGGCTTAGGCAAATAGTGTATATCTCTGATGTAAGCTGTCTGATCAGGATCTACAATATTTGCTGCTTAGTCTCTGTTTATAAGTATATCAACCCTGACATGTATAGTACATAAAATGTTAAAGCTAAAAACCCTGAAATTATAGTATGGTTTTTTAACAAAACGTAGCACAATCAGAACACCTAGGATAATTCACGAATCATCATCTCGGATGTATTTAGGTAGTTGGATTACCTCGGCCATTTCTCTAAATGGGACTTCTTTTGCGACAGACGTCAAAACAAAGATGGCAGCTCGGATGACAGCTCACTATAGTAAGAAGATTGTAATACTTCAATATGTGGCGGCTTCAAATTTAAATCATCCAAGGTTAATTTACCCAGCGCAGCGGACACGCAGCTGTCAAACGACGCAATTGTTCAAGTTTTGTGCGACCTACTTAGGCATAGTCTTCTTCCGACTTCTGGCGAACAAAACGATCGTGATTTCATTAAGTATTATTGCACCAGATACATCCGAGGGATGATTGTCCCGAGGACGGAATTACCCGAGGAGTTCCGATTGAACGTAGCAGGCTAAGGATTAAGCTTTCTAGAAATATTCAAAGATAACAGGCCTATCGACACGGTAGAGTCGCTGACTCCTTTACATCACAACTAACAACAAAATAAACTATAAACATATGTACAGTATGTACAGTAGATAAAAGCCTCGGCAACGTAAAAACAAAAATCCCAAACAAGAGATCAGTTTGAAATAAAACAGCCCATGTGCTGATATATTATAAGATATTACAGAAACAAATAAAACAGCCCAAGCGCTGATATATTATAAGATATTATAAAAACAAATAAAACAGCCCAAGCGCTGATATATTATAAGAACAAATAAAACAGCCCAAGCGCTGATATATAACAAGATCAATTTAAATATGGCATATAATGCCATGACATCATGTTCCAAAAGTGTCAAAAGTGAAATGTAAAAAATACGAAAGAAAAACAACGAAATTTAGAAAACAACCTACCAACAAAATAAAACATAGTACTGTTAAGACTTAATAAGTTAACAGTTCATGAAAAGCCGAGAATTTATCTGCAGTTGGCATATTATATGTAAGAAAGGTACTAAAAATCCCAATGTTATACCTACTGTGCAATCTCACATAAAGGGTATGGAGACTGCTCAAGTTGTCTCACCTATATAGGGCACGACTGGAGAGATGAAGAGACAAGAATTCCAACAGTAACTGTCCAATTATGGCTTTAAGTCACTGTTTTCATATAGTCTCAACGACCTGTCCGGTCATCGTGTAATTTAAAAGCAATGCAAGTTCTTGACTGTAAAAGGGTCAATTGCAAGCATAAGACCATAATTGGTGGCTACCATGTATTCATACAAACACAAAAAAACAGCTCTTTTTCAGATAACTGGAAAAAATAATGGCCATTACATTTTCGTGCTTAGTTTTAAATCTGTTTGCATAAATTTGTATTATTAAGATATTTATATTTCATATTTACTGCAAAGATATTATTCACAAAAGTACATTGCTTTGTGTTTCTCATCATGACTTGATCAATAGTACTTTTTTTATCAAAAAACTTTAAAATATGACGTTTTTGAGAAAAAAATTAATATTTGGTCAAAGAATATAAAATACATTTTAATTATAATTTAAATTTTTATTAAATATGAAATGAATTGAAACTATATTTACAGAGACTAAGCAGCAAATAGTTCAGTTCCAGATCAGGAAGCTCCCAGTGGAAACTGGCTGATCTGGATCTATACCAGTTACATTAACCTATGCAATTATTGCTAGCGAAACGAATCTACCTATTTCCCACAGTACATACAGACACAACTGCTTTTACCTGACTGAAACCCAATGAAGTATTACATCTACTGAGTCAAGAATGCCGAACTCCCTCATAACTACTTGCAAATAGGTGATAAAAGAGGCATTTAAAAAAAAATATGCTATCATAAAAGCTGTGTATCCTCAAGCATAAATTTCTCAGGTAAATGGGGTATGGATTCAGTAAACTATAAATAAATGTTAACTGAGTCATAAGATAGCAGGGCTTTTTTTTTCTTTTTTAGTAGGAGCCACTTACAGAGCCATCCCCTGAGAAAATACTATAAGCACAGTTGATGTTATAACAAAGTTGTATTTAATAAGTAATTCACAGAGCTCCAGACAAGGGTCGTATTGTTGTAAATACGATTTTTTTAATATTAAAAATAAAATAACTTTTCAATTACAGACGTATAAAAAAGAAATCAAAAAAGCTATGACACATTTCACGATCCGACTAAGTCGTATTTGTCTTCTCTCCATTTATACATAAAGCTATCATTATCTAGGGGAGACAAGCAGTAGGCATAACTAAACTTTGTCTGGTTCCCTGCCTACTATGACGTAGTTTATACGTTGATAACGTCATAAATGTGACTGGTATACAATTCAACTTAATTAACATACACAATGAATTTTCCAATAAAAACTGAAAACCCTACAACTATTTACATCTAAACATCATGGCTTCCCTTTTTAAAAACTACTAAATTGTAATGTTTAATAATTAAATCCTCAGAGCTAGTTGTTACAGTACTAATTAATTTTCCTGTTAAGAATTCTTGTCTGAAAACTGGTGGTTATTTAAAGAATTTCACAAAACCTTATCTAGAGCACTGAATTCAGTTTGATGTACTCTTCAAACAACACTGGTACATACATGTAAGTACTAGTCATATAGTTACACAGGATTGAACTACAAATGGAGGTAAAGTTTTTCTGTAAGTTGGGATAAACAGGTGTCACTATAAGTGGGGTTCACAATTAATACAAGGTGTCAATTATGGTCACTTTCAAGACAGGGAACTAGTCAGTGGATTTTTAGAAGGTTTATGTATATCTTTGAATGTTTATAAAAATAGTATGTGTGATGTATACATGGAGAAATAGTTAAATAAATTAGCTGTTATTTTTTTTAAATCTTTTTTAACTCGATTTTTGTTTTTCTACCACATTATAACTAAGGTATCTATACAAAAACAAAATATTAAAAATTAATATAACTTCTAAATCTAATTTACTGAAGATAAAGTGTAATAATCTGTTAAACTTACATATCTGATAACAAGATGATTTTCCCTTCAATAGCATAAACTTCAAGAAATATTAAAGAAACCATCACCCAATCAGATTCCAAGGTTTTAAAACTTTTTTGCAACCTAGACACATTCAAAGCATCCGAATGGTTAGAATTCATAATTGGTTATTCATAGCTAACCAATCAAATATTTGATAAAGGTCAAAGGCTCAGACGTAAAGTTTCATATCCTTAATTGCTATAGGTGTGTTAGATATATATAAGAATTGTGCCTCACAAAACATACCACCATGTACCTGTGTGTGCCAACATTCAGAGCTCTGAAATCATTTTTTTCTAACAAATGAGTTACATCTAACGTAAATAATTCAACCATCCAATTGCCTTTTTCTGCAAAAAAAAAAGTCAACAGTCAAGCCGTTTGAGTTACCAGCTTACAGCCGACAGCTACATGTTTGTTTGTTTGTTGGGTTTATCGTCCCACCAACAGTATTTCAGTTGTCTGGAGACCGTGTCCACTTGAAGCAGATATAGAGCTGCCTTCACTGTGTATAGCATGCCGTGAACACCTGGCATGATACCACACCAAGTCACATTATCCTGACTACGGGCCAAACCAGTCGTGGAACTACCCTTATATTTGCTTGAGCATCAGCAAGGGAGCTGTACCACTACCATTTTTAATGACTTTGGCATGTAGCGGCCCGGGTTCAAACCCGAGGCCTCCCATACCTAGAGTTGACGTTCTACAGATTGTGCTACCAGGCCCGGTGCAAATGTTTCAGTCCATGTTGATGAGTTATCTTTAAGTGAGATGGGTTTTTTAACTTAAATTGCAGTTTAGTTTTGGCCAACCAGTCATGGAACTACCCTTATATATGCTTGAGCGCTACTACCATTTTTAATGACTTTTACATAATAATAATAACATTATTTTCCAATATAAATATTTCAGTTATTCTGAGACTGTGATCACTTGAAGCGGATTTGTGAACAGCTGTCATGATACCACACTCACTCACATTATTTGGACACTCGGTTGACCAATCTTAGAACCTTTCCTATATTATTTTTATCTGTATGCAAGTCCACTTAAACTTAATTTTTTATTATTGATCTTTAAGTATTGTTACAGAAAGTGTTAGTGCATTGACTTACAATATACTATTGTTCTGTTCATTATTAAAATATAATTATTCTAGTCTCATAATATAGTAAAATTTTGTATGCTATACCATTACTATTATTTTTGCAACTTTTGTATGTTGCAGCCAAGGTTTGTACCCGCTGCTACTTGTACCTTGTTTGTTTGTTGAGTTTATTGCTCAATAACAGCATTTCAGAGTTGCAGAGACCATTTATGATCATTATAGCAACGTCCAGCTTTTTGGTGGAGCAAAACCCAAGGCACATGTCTGGGTAGAACCACCGGCGCGTCTCAAGTCAGCTGGAAGACCTTCTCACTTTAAGTCTTTCACCCCGAACAAGACTTGAAGCCATGTAGTGCGAGGCTGAGCAGTCAGAAGAGTTACAAATTGGCAACTCTACCACTATGTCACGGGCTTGAACACCTGGCATGATACCACATCAAAGTCATAGTATCCTTACACCATACCAACCAGTTGTGGAACTACCCTTATATTTGCTTGGAGCAAGGGAACTATACCACTACCATTTTTAACTACTATGGTATGCCACAACCCAGGATCAAACCTGGAGCCTTTGGTACCTAATGTCAACCTTCTAACTGCCAGTAGCTCAAAGAAAGAAATGTATTCCAAATGTAGTACAGTTAATACATGCATTACGTCTTCATGTTTTGGGACTCAAGATCAACATCCATTTACGACAACTTTTATGTAAAAATATCGCTGATACTTACTCCATTTCTGCCGACTTAGCAGCCTCTGGGCTAACATCCTCTTCAGCACTGTAATCAAGGATAGACTTGACGCCAAACTGCCGATTTCTTGAGATCAGCGGACGAATAGCCACCCGATCTTCACCAGCAACAAAGTGTCCATAGAAAGTCATCTTCATCAATTTGGAAAAAAGCTTTGCTCCCAGCAGTTTTCGACTCCATTTCATCAGCTGTAATATATAAATAAAAGCTTGTCAGGACAGGAAGCTTCGTATTTTGAGTATCATCCCGCCATCATTTTTTTTAGTTATCGGAAGCTACTTTCAATGTGACAGCAGGCCTTGACCACCAGGCATGATAGCACACCATGTTTTTCTCACAAAGGTGGACGAGTTGTGGTTGTCACTTCAAATTTACAAGAGCATTTCATTTCCTCTTGTGGATAGGCATTTTCATATACAGTAAAACCTCTCCAAAAGGCACCTCTGGGCAGCAACAGCCTCTTAGCAGCAACCCTTTTATTCCCCCCCCCCCCCATAAGTTTTCAGGGCATTTTAACCTCTGAGTAAAGGTAATCGGCCATTTAAATCTGTTCCTAAAGGCTGTGATAACCTCTGCTGAGCACCACCTGGGGGCTACTTGAGAAGTTTCACACTTTTGTTAATTGATAAAGAATCTTGGTTGACTGATTTAGTGCAGATGCTAATCCAGCGTCTGTACTTTAAATATGGTAAGAAACTTCGATTCCTCACTTCCAACATAATGTTCACCCACTTTTATTCATTATTATTCCATTTAACAACATATAATTTATGCCCTTTAATAAATGAAGAGGAAACTAGTGAGGAAGCTATTCTGCTATATTTTTTAAAACTGTAGTCACGGCCCGAAATTAAACTCTCATATCTGGAGATGAAATAATCTTCCAGGTATTTCACTACCAATAATTAACCATTAAGTATGCACGACTTCTGAGCTTTATAGCTACAGCCAATACCTCACAATTGCATATGGGATTTATTCCTTTCGCTCAATTGTTGGCAAAGTGGCTTAACTCTTCCCAGTTTGAATCCTGCTCTCTGTCAAGAAATGTTAATTGCTAGGATTTGTAAGGATATAAGTTGTTTTTGAATCCTGCTCTCTGTCAAGAAATGTTAATTGCTAGGATTTGTAAGGATATAAGTTGTTTTTGAATCCAGCTCTCTGTCAAGAAATGTTTATTGCTATAATTTGTAAGGATATTAGTTGTTTTTGAATCCTGCTCTCTGTCAAGAAATGTTAATTGCTAGGATTTGTAAGGATATAAGTTGTTTTTGAATCCTGCTCTCTGTCAAGAAATGTTAATTGCTAGGATTTGCAAGGATATAAGTTGTTTTTGAATCCTGCTATCTGTCAAGAAATGTTAATTGCTAGGATTTGCAAGGATATAAGTTGTTTTTGAATCCTGCTCTCTGTCAAGAAATGTTTATTGCTAGGATTTGTAAGGATATTAGTTGTTTTTTAATCCGGCTCTGTCATGAACTGTTAATTGCTATAATTTGTAAGTGTATTAGTTGTTTTTGAATCCCACTTTCTGTCAGGAAATGTTAATTACTATGCTTTGTAAGCCATAGAAAATTAAATAGTGTAGGGCAATTATATGCAGGATTAATAATCCTCATTATAGATACAATTCAAAACGTGGAGAATTAATTTACTCTACATACCATTATAAGGTGTCAGAAACAGACAAAATTATGTCAACACGACAATCATAATATATTCCCAACTAACAGCTAAAAAATAAATATATATATACATTACAAAAAAAAAAACTATTAGTTTTCTAAAAATAAAACTTCAAATATTTCATTATCATTATTGATACATGCTAATTAATACAAAACATATTATGAAATTTGATTGTTTTAATAAATTTAACAAATGGAAATTAAGTAGACTTGCAGAAATGTTTCAGTTTTTAAACAAATAAAAAAACAAAAACAGTTACCAGTTTATTATTATTCACAAGCCATGGTATAGAACATAGCTGGAACACCAACAAGGCTCGTGCCAACTCTGCTGTTGTTTTACTGAGGTAGGCTTCTTGTGCATTCCAAAATGACAAATCCAAGTTTGGATGACCATCCAAATCTGTTGTACCATGCTTCACCGCTTGTTGTTTGGTCGTCGCATCATCTGAAATCACTGACGTGGATTTGTGAGCTGCGCCAAGATGGCAACGGCAGATATGCTTCTTTGAGAAGAGAAGGAGGGTCTTACGAGAAACGTTGGGGACCAGACGAAGTGCCATCCCCTCAATGTATGTTGGAGATCAGAGGGGTAAGGTAACTGAAAAAAGACAAGCAAGCAAAATAAGTTTGTGTTGATGTTGTTGTTTGGGGGTGGGGGCACTGGTGGGTGTGGGATTTCATAAGACAGGTAGTTAGTGTGGAGCGACAAGAAATACACATGAATTCCTAAAACAAAAGTTTAACGAGATCTACTGTGACACATAGTCTTGATTATAGAAGAAGAACAGTTACATTGAAATGTGAATATTTGTTGTTAGTAAATGATGTCTACAATAAACTCCAAGATGAATCAATGGTAGCTCAAAGACCTTTAGGCCTTACAAATCAGAGTTTGCAAAAACAAGACTCAAACTCAGTAAGTGAGAGTTAGGTGTTGCTGCCTGTGGCTCACTGATGGGCAACAGCCACTCCACACCCACCCATTGCATTAGCTTCACAGCCCACCTTTAATCACAGCCCAACTTTAAAGGTGGTATCCAACAGTTTAGATATGATTTTTTTCTCTCTAAAACAACCCAGTAAATTGCTGTTACATTAATAGATCCTGTAAAATGCTGTTTATTGAGGCCCTACATTTAAGTGAAATGTGAAGCATAACAATCGAATGGTCGCTACAAACATGTATTTCCAACCTGAGCCATGCTGCACACTTAGCTATTTTTATAGTTAGAATACCATGTGATAACTTACATTTGAGTTTGAGTTAAATGATCGTCCCAGTAATTCACTGGGAGAATTTAGCAGAAATCCGCCTTGTGCTTGTTTACAGATTTGGAATAATGGACATTTAAAGTGATGTTTATTTATTGGGTTTATTGTCCCACCAACAGTATTTCAGTTATCTGGAGACGGTGTCCGCTTCAAGCAGATAAAGTGCTGCCTTCACTGTATATAGCATGCCGTGAACACCTGGCATGATACCACACCCTGTCATTATCCTAACACCTGGCCAACCAGTCATGAAACTACCCTTATATTTGCTTAAGCGTTAGCAAGAAGGCTATGCCACTACCATTTTTAATGACTTTGGTATGTCGCGGCCCGGGATGGAACCCATGGCCTCCCTATCACATTTAAAGTGATTTTTTTTTATGATTTGTTGTGTCTAACAATTCAGTTAGTGTTCAAAATTGTCTAAGCCTAGATTCAAGTAACTGTTTGTGTCAAAAATTAGGTCCAGATTCCCCCAAGCAGGCACAACATAATGTTACAAGTAACTTATATAGGCAAACTGTCACACACCAGATCTCTTATTTACAAAAAAAATATTGAAACTGCTAACAATAAGCACACATACACAGGTTGTAAGAAAGTAAGTGACCGATTAAGTGTGGGCAACATTCGTTTTGCATTCTATACCCAAACCAGGTTTTCAACGATTTTACACAAATTATTAAGCGGAAACTTTTTTCTATTTTTAGTAACAGTGACATTGACCTGACTGGCCCCTAATCCAATCGAAGCTTGGTCCTTATGCAAGCTTGCTTTATTAAAAGTTTCAGCAAATTTAGTTTATTAAAACTTAAGTTATTGACTGGAAACCCTCTGTTTGTTGCCGCCCTCCTGCCCGCCCGCCATAACCCAATCTAATAACCAGAATTTTTTGCTGAAAACTTGTTAATAAAAATCTTAAAAAATCAGTTACAAGCAATGAGTAAAAAGTTTCCACTAAAAGCAGAACCATCCTAGAGTAAGCAGTGTTAAATGCAGACACTTAACATATCACCACATGACATATTGTACCACATGACACATTGTCACCACATGACACATTGTCACCACACGATACATAATCACCACATGACACATTGTAACCACACGACACATTGTTACCACACGACACATTGTTGACACATGACACATTATCACCACATGACATATTGTCACCACACGACACATTGTCACCACATGACACATCATCACCACATGACACATTGCTGACACATGACACATTGCTGACACATTACACATTGCTGATACATGACACATTGCCACCACATGACACACTGTCACCACATGACACATTGTCACCACATGACATATTGTCACCACATGACACATTGTCACCACATGACATATTGTCACCACATGACATACTGTCACCACTTGACACATTGTCACCACATGGCATGTTGTCACCACATGACATATTGTCACCACATGCCACATTGTCACCACATAACATATTGTCACCACATGACATATTGACACCACATGCCACATTGTCACCACATAACATATTGTCACCACATGACATATTGACACCACATGACACATTGTCACCACATAACATATTGTCACCACATGACATATTGTCACCACATGCCACATTGTCACCACATAACATATTGTCACCACATGACATATTGACACCACATGCCACATTGTCACCACATAACATATTGTCACCACATGACATATTGTCACCACATGACACATTGTCACCACATGACATATTGTCACCACATGACACACTGTCACCACATGCCACATTGTCACCACATAACATATTGTCACCACATGACACATTGTCACCACATGACATATTGTCACCACTTGACACATTGTCACCACATGGCACGTTGTCACCACATGACACAATGTCACCACATAACATATTGTCACCACATGACACATTGTCACCACATGACATATTGTCACCACTTGACACATTGTCACCACATGGCACATTGTCACCACATGACATATTGTCACCACATGACACACTGTTACCACATGACATATTGTCACCACATGACATATTGTCACCACTTGACACATTGTCACCACATGGCACGTTGTCACCACATGACATATTGTCACCACATGACACATTGTCACCACATGACATATTGTACCACATGACACATTTTCATCACATGACACATTGTCACCACATGACACATTGTCACGACATGATATTTTGTCACCACTTGACACATTGTCACCACATGGCACGTTGTCACTACATGGCACGTTGTCACTACATGACACATTGTCACCACATGACACATTATCACCACATGACATATTGTCACCACACGACACATTGTCACCACATGACACATCATCACCACATGACACATTGCTGACACATGACACATTGCTGACACATTACACATTGCTGATACATGACACATTGCCACCACATGACACACTGTCACCACATGACACATTGTCACCACATGACATATTGTCACCACATGACACATTGTCACCACATGACATATTGTCACCACATGACATACTGTCACCACTTGACACATTGTCACCACATGGCATGTTGTCACCACATGACATATTGTCACCACATGCCACATTGTCACCACATAACATATTGTCACCACATGACATATTGACACCACATGCCACATTGTCACCACATAACATATTGTCACCACATGACATATTGACACCACATGACACATTGTCACCACATAACATATTGTCACCACATGACATATTGTCACCACATGCCACATTGTCACCACATAACATATTGTCACCACATGACATATTGACACCACATGCCACATTGTCACCACATAACATATTGTCACCACATGACATATTGTCACCACATGACACATTGTCACCACATGACATATTGTCACCACATGACACACTGTCACCACATGCCACATTGTCACCACATAACATATTGTCACCACATGACACATTGTCACCACATGACATATTGTCACCACTTGACACATTGTCACCACATGGCACGTTGTCACCACATGACACAATGTCACCACATAACATATTGTCACCACATGACACATTGTCACCACATGACATATTGTCACCACTTGACACATTGTCACCACATGGCACATTGTCACCACATGACATATTGTCACCACATGACACACTGTTACCACATGACATATTGTCACCACATGACATATTGTCACCACTTGACACATTGTCACCACATGGCACGTTGTCACCACATGACATATTGTCACCACATGACACATTGTCACCACATGACATATTGTACCACATGACACATTTTCATCACATGACACATTGTCACCACATGACACATTGTCACGACATGATATTTTGTCACCACTTGACACATTGTCACCACATGGCACGTTGTCACTACATGGCACGTTGTCACTACATGACACATTGTCACCACATGACACATTGTCACCACATGACACATTGTCACCACATGACATATTGTCACCACATGACATATTGTCACCACATGACATATTGTCACCACATGACACATTGTCACCACATGACATATTGTACCACACGACACATTGTCACCCCACGACACATTGTCACGACATGACATATTGTCACCACATGATTAAGATCAACATCAAGTCAATCTAAGTTCATAACACATCTACATTAAGATCAACATCAAGTCAATCTAAGTTCATAACACATCTACATTAAGATCAACATCAAGTCAATCTAAGTTCATAACACATCTACATAAATATCAAAATCAAGTCAATCTTAGTTCATAACACATCTAAATTAAGATCAACATCAAGTCAATCTAAGTTCATAACACATCTACATTAAGATCAACATCAAGTCAATCTAAGTTCATAACACATCTACATTAAGATCAACATCAAGTCTATCTAAGTTCATAACACATCTACATTAAGATCAACATCAAATCTATCTAAGTTCATAACATATCTACATTAAGATCAACATCAAGTCAATCTAAGTTCATAACACATCTACATTAAGATCAACATCAAGTCAATCTAAGTTCATAACACATCTACATTAAGATCAACATCAAGTCAATCTAAGTTCATAACACATCTACATTAAGATCAACATCAAGTCAATCTAAGTTCATAACACATCTACATAAAGATCAACATCAAGTCAATCTAAGTGCATGCAACATCTACATTAAGATCAACATCAAGTCAATCTAAGTGCATGCAACATCTACATAAAGATCAACATCAAGTCAATCTAAGTTCATAACACATCTACATAAAGATCAACATCAAGTCAATCTAAGTGCATAACACATCTACATAAAGATCAACATCAAGTCAATCTAAGTGCATAACACATCTACATTAAGATCAACATAATATCAATCTTGTTACATGCTACATCTACATGAAGAGTTTGAAAAAATCAACATTATGACGATCTTGGTACATGCTACATGTACATGAAGAGTCTGACATTTAACATTATGTCGATCTTGGTACATGCTACATGTACATTAAGCATATACATAGAATAAGGCAAACCAGTAATGTGGAAAAACAGTACTTGCATTTACTAAGGCTGTGGTCAAGCGGAAATTGATTGTAGTTCAATATTACAATACACACAGCATTCCTTTTAAGGTATTGAAATGGTAGATTTTATAGGTAGGTAGATTTTATAAGTAAAAACCAGTCAGCACTATTTTGGCACTGTGTCAAACCATGCATTCCTACTCCTGTTCAATGAGTGTACTTTACTTTATAGCTATATCAAGCTTCAACGAGGCTCAAACAGGATATACACTTCCTTCTTACAACCCCCCATCTACAGAAGTATATGGAGACACCAGTGGCGGATCCAGGTTTTATGGTGGGGGGAAGGGGAGTGAATTTTTAATCATGTTTTGTCAACCAGAGCTACCAGCAATGATAAATGTTTGCTTAAATCATTTATTTTCATACTTGCCTAAGTTTTCCTAAGTTTGCTATATTTCGGAGACGTTTTGAATGTTCAATATTTAGAGACAGTATATTAACAATAATTGCGGTAGGCAAACATAAGCAGCTATGGTTTCAGAACTGCAAAAAAGACAAGTAATATTTTTATTCTGACAATGGGTCCATGAGAAGCATTTGCAGAGGATATTTCCTTGCATAACTGTCAATGATTTGTCCAGTTTAATGTCACTGTGACAGAACAGTTGCAACAGAGCATTAAAACGGTACTGTCCCATCGTGCTTCTGTTAGAATTTTTAATTAATCTCCGAGACAAGTTTGTGCATTTGCAGCTTGATGCTGTCACAGACATTAGTAACAAAAGAGTTAATAGCTTTGTAATGTTTGGATACATGTGTTTTACACACTTGACTTAATGTTTCACTGATAGTTAAATGTTCTTGTTTTGCCATCGCATTGTTCACAATTTGATTTCTTGGTAGAAGCTGTCTGAGTAAGGCATGTCAACATGGTAAAACTCAACAAGAGGGCCATGATGGCCCTTAATCCCTTAATCGCTCACCTAAGGACACAGGCTTTTAGAAGGCTCAAATCTGGCATCTTTGGTGAAGATTGGACAATTAGTATGGCCACTGGGCCGATAACATTTTCTAGAAATTTACCAATTAACCTACAAAATCCACATGACTCACTTCAAAACATGTGTAAGATTTCATACTGGCAAACATTCTGGCCAAGTTTGGTGAAGATTGGGCCATCAATGTGGCCTTTAATTGTTTTCACAATGTTTTCTTAAATGTGACCTAGTGACCTAGTTGTTGACCCCACGTAAACCTTGTTACAAACTCACCCAAGATTTCTTGCAGGCAAACATCATGTTTAGTGAAGATTGGTCTATAAAAGTGGCCTTTACTGAGTCCACAAGCTTTTTCTAAGATTTGACCTAGTGACCTACTTTTTAACCCCAGGTGACCCAATAATAAACCCATCTAAGATTTCATGCAGACAAACATTCTGACCAAATTGATGATGATTGGCTAAAAACTGGTCTCTAGCGTGTTCACAAGCTAAAATGTGGACACCGGACGAAGCTGTATCTAAAAAACTCACTTGAGCATGTTGTCCTCAGGCGAGCTAATAAAAAATATAAGCATTTACACATTTAAACCTGCTATTCTATAGCTTAAATAAATGTATAGTCCAGGAATTTTAGAGGAGCCACCCCCCCCACCCGGATCTACTAGTGCTCATCAATGAATGTTCTTTAAGAATATTATATGTTTGAAATATATTTAAACATTACATAGAGCATTGTAAAACAGAGTTTTGTATTGCCAATGATGAAATGGATGATAAAAAGATATGAGAAAAAGCATAATTGAAAAAAATGTTTAAACATATGTCCTTTCCCATTTTAAGAAAATATGGCCCAAAGCTCAAAGCCTTATTAGACCCCAGATGCCCTGTAGGATGTTAAAACTTACATGAAAAAGACTTATCATCAAATAAGATTATAAAACACCAATAACAACAACAACTGTGTTAATAATTACTCCAAAATCTATCTTTTTAAAAGCTAGTGAAGCAAGTTTTCACTTTGTAAGAAAAAAGAATCATTTCATGACCTCAAAAGTGCTGATGTATGAAAAACCATTAACATTTTTTATAAACTGGATTATGATGTTTTGAAAATGTACAAATGATGAGCCTTAAATACATCAAAAGAGAAAAAAAAAATGAGTCTTAATGTAAGTCTAATGTAATGCCCCACAGTTACGCATGACTTACATACCTGAACCAGTTAGATCTCTTTTTATGGTAATGAATCTAATACCTGTAAATAGTGACTTAAAGGGGGTATCAGACAGTTTGGACCAAAAATGTTTTTCTCTCAAATAACCAGATAAATCGTTGTTGTCGGAAAAGTACCTGCAAAATACTGTCCTAGATCTGAACAGTAAAGCATAAATCAACACCCATCATTGCAAACAGGTATTTCTTTAGCCGAGGTATGCTGCAAGACACTATATTTAAACTCTGAAAAAAAAAACATGAACCACTTACTTTTGAGATCACGTTATTTGGTCATCAGGCTAATCTGCTGTCGATATCTGTTTTTAGCATAGACCACTATTGAGCTTTTTTATACAGATAAGAATACACAGTATTTTTGTTTTGTTTTTTCGCAATTAGTTCTGTTCAACACTTCAGTTAGTGTTCAAAATCATATTTATTAAGACTGAAGTATAAATTTACACAAAAGTTATGCAAAAATTTCCAAAAGCAGTGGTTTGATATTGTTATATGTATTTTACAAAGGCAAACTGTCGGATACCTCCTTTAACTCAACTGACAGCTTTTTTTATAACTGTTGATAAGTGTGCATACATAAATACACCTACTCAAGTTTGTATTTGTTTTATAGTCGTACATGTTTTAAATTAAAAACTATTTTTTTAGCCATTTTTTATCGGAAATGAAAGCATTCCTAGCCAGGTAGTAACAATCTGTTTTATTGTACCTCATAAGACCTTACATTGTTATTTTTCCATCAAAATGAAACTTGTCAATCCAAAATGAGCTATTCAACAAAATCTCATGGACCTAAGAATAGAACGCTGGTTGTCCTCTACATGAACTCATGGAACTTACTAGGTAATATGTTTAGTATATGTCAATCGGTGTGTTTTAAAATGGATTGTGTCATTAATGCACTTACATTTGTTCACTAAATGATAGCATTATCACATTTTTTAGTTTATCACGAGTGTTTGTTCAGTTTTTAATAACATACGCTTTATTATTTTCCATGACGAGTTTCGTCAGTTGACAAAAATGGTAATTCCCAATTTTGGGTTGACAATACAATCATGCAATCACTTTAACTACCATAATTATACTTAAAATTTCTGTCAAGCCAACACACTATTGACAGATTTATTTCTCAACTTCTCGATGCATGTGCAATAGACAGTTTTATCACTCAACTTCTCAATACATGTTTAATAGACAGTTATCCCTCAAGTTCTCAATGCATGTGTAATAGACAGATTTATCCCTCAAGTTCTCAATGCATGTGTAATAGACAGATTTATCCCTCAACTTCTCAATGCATGTGTAATAGACAGATTTATCACTCAACTTCTCAATGCATGTGTAATAGACAGATCTATCCCTCAACTTCTCAATGCATGTGTTAGACAGATTTATGTCTAAACTTCTCAATACATGTGTAATAGACAGATTTATCCCTCAACTTCTCAATGCATGTGTTAGACAGATTTATGTCTAAACTTCTCAATGCATGTGTTAGACAGATTTATGTCTAAACTTCTCAATACATGTGTAATAGACAGATTTATCCCTCAACTTCTCAATGCCTATGTAACAGACAGATATATCCCTCAACTTCTCAATGCATGTGTAATAGACAGAGTTGTCCCTCAACTTCTCAATGCATGTGTAATAGACAGAGTTATCCCTCAACTTCTCAATGCATGTGTAATAGACTGATTGATCCCCAAACTTTTCAATGCCTATGTAACAGACAGATATATCCCTCAACTTGCCAATGCATGTGTAATAGACTGATTTATCCCCAAACTTCTCAATGCATGTGTAATAGACAGATTTATCCCTCTACTTCTCAATGCATGTGTAATAGACAGATTTATTCTTCAACTTTTCAATTTCTGAGTAATAGATTAATTTATCTCTCAACTTCTCAATGCATGTGTAATAGACAGATATATCCCTCAATTTTTCAATGCATGTGTAATAGACAGATTTATTCTTAAACTTTTCAATTTCTGTGTAATAGACCAATTATCTCTCATCTTCTCAATGCATGTATAATAGACAGATTTATCCCTCACCTTCTCAATGCATGTGTAATAGACAGATTTATCCCTCACCTTCTCAATGCATGTGTAATAGACAGATTTATCCCTCACCTTCTCAATCCATGTGTAATAGACAGATTTTTCCCTCACCTTCTCAATGCATGTGTAATAGACAGATTTATTCTTCAACTTTTCAATTTCTGTGTAATAGACCAATTTATCTCACCTTCTCAATGCATGTGTAATAGACAGATTTATCCCTCACCTTCTCAATCCATGTGTAATAGACAGATTTATCCCTCACCTTCTCAATGCATGTGTAAAAGATACATTGATTCCCAAACTTTTCAATGCATGTGTAACAGATTTATCCATCAACTTTTTTACGCAAATGTAGGATTCCCATTCTTATTAAAACCTATTGTGGGAAAGTTCCTAATGACCAGCAGTGTGGCTGTGGTTCTACCCAGACATTTTCCCCAAATCTTCCTCCTCCATCTGCTCGACATCACTACATGGGTTAAATAGTGTTTCTGACAACAGAAGCCAGGTATTAAAAAAAAAAAGAAATTATTACAACATGACTGAGTAACAAAACTGAGGGCATCAGCCCTAAGGAAAAGTTCAATGTGTAGGTCGTTCACTCTTACCAACACAACCTTGACTTTATGTACATAATTGATGAACTGATGCTTGATTGATAAAGCACAACTGTGTTTAACAGATTGAAACTCTTGCTTTCCACACCAGTAACTAACAAAATGTTCGGATTTCATCTAGCTTACATTGTTTAAATGCATTTTTTCTTAATATTTGCTTTGCTTTGCTAAACTTGTGCTCACAACTCAAGTTTACCTAAAACAGCGCAATTAGTTAAAAGTTTCAGGAAAATTGGGTATTTTGAAATTGTTTGTACATATTTGTGCAAGACATCACAGTTACGTAACCAAATAAAAGACTCGAGTTTCATTTTAACTTTCTGCACTTTACTTACATGTGAAATAATGTTATGAATAGACCCAATATGAACTTTTACTTTTTTTACTGGTTCTGTCCATTTTATCATTCTAATTTAAAAGGTTGAGAACAGCACAGTTTCTGCCCTAAAAGTGTTTGGTAATTTGTGCAAGACATAGTCCAAGACATTCAAATGTTTTCATTGTTAAAGATTGGATTGGATTGGATAAGCCGGCATTTTTGCCGATACTGTGCAGCGACATTTATATCATTATAGCACAGGGGCACTTATGAGGGGCCCAAGGACTCAACCTGGCCGGTCCATTATACTGACACCGACGAGTCAGGCGCAATGCTGTCCCCTTAGCCCCGAGCGTTAGGAGGGAAGCCACTACTGCCAACTTTAAAGTCTTTGGTTTAACCATGCCAGGGTTTGAACCCACGACCTCCTGATCCGCAAGCCAATGCTCTACCACCGGAGCTATTGCGGCCGGTTATGGTAAAAGAAAATATCACATAAGAATCAAAGCTACTCACTCACAGTCTAGCATAATTTATGTACACAACTTAAAAACATTAATTTAAATTATTGGGTATTACTTCAAGTCAGTTACCAAGTGCCATTTATTCCTGGAATGTACCGGTACATATAGTGTTTATCTTCACATGCACAGTTTGAAATATAGATTTAGTTTGGAAACACCGCTACATATAGATTAAGTTTGAAAATGCTAAATATAGATTAAAACTATTGCGATGTTTTTGATCCTCCCATCACTGAGCAAATGCAATGTTTGAAGGACCCTCCATCATCAACCTTCCACAAAAAAAAGGAAGTTGTTTAACATTTTCAATCTTAAAAATATAGAATTAAAGAAATCGTGCACCCATCCTGCTTCTAAGGTAAACTCCTAGATATGCACCCATAGGTGTGATGTATATACTACTATAATGAGTCCATAAGAGGGTACTGCAAGACTGGTCAAGCCTGGTTGGTCCAAAATCACGCAGGATTTGATTTGTATAACAGATTATTATAAGCTTCTGGCTTATCTAGCTTAAGTAACAATGAAAATATTGATAGCACCACTGTACAAAATGGATGAAAGATTGTTATAATAATATATAATAAATAGTTATTACAATAGATAAAACTACATTAATGATTTTTTCGTTATATCTGGGTTGTATTATACAAGATTACAATACTGAAAATCTACCACTCCATAACCCATGGGTCTAATATTGGTTTTGTTGTTGTTGTTTTGTTTTATGCATATAAAACGGGATTTTTTTAAAATTGGATTATATTTATTGCCTAAACTGGGCCTCAAGCCCACGAAGGAGGGGCTGAGGCATTACAAGTCTATCTCTTGCCCTACTTCTATACACCCACATATATATAGTGAGATCTCTGTGTTCTGCAAGTTTTCTGCAAATTATACTGCATTCCTATCCTAACCAGTAGAACTCAAACTGTATTGATACCAGCTGAAGTATTACATATAGCAATCTGCAATAAACATGCACATACTCTACAGTTGTTATTGTAATGAATGTGATTCTAGCCCATCAGTACTTTGATTCAAGTCCTAGTCAGGGTGAAGGACTTAATGTAGGAATTTTTTCCAGACGAGTTATGGTGCACCGGTGGTTCTATCCAGATATTTTCTGGGAGTCTTTCTCTACCACAATAGCAGGACTTCACTAAATAACCATAACTGTGTCACAGACTTAAGTACTGATAAATTGACAAATTGTGTTGTTAGGGTAACATGCTCTCCAGGGATTGGATTGGATTAGCCGGCATTTTTGCCGATACTGTGCAGCGACATTTCTATCATTATAGCACAAGGGCACTTATGAGGTGCCCAGGGACTGAACCCGGCCGGTCCATTATACTGACACCAACGAGTCAGGCGTAATGCTGTCCCCTTAGCCCCGAGCGTTAGGAGGGAAGCCACTACTACCAACTTTAAAGTCTTTGGTCTGACCCGGCGGGGGTTTGAACCCACGACCTCCCGATCCACAAGCCGACGCTCTACCACCTGAGCTATTGCGGCCGTTTGCTCTCCAGGATAAGGTAGGGTAGGTAGAATTTTGTTGTTGCAGTTGTTGTTGTTTTCCCCATTATAGACATTTAATATTCCCGGCTCCTCAAACCTATGACCCCTTGATTGATTGACAAGTTTCAAGGTAACAGTTGGAATATGTTATAGTCGGTTCTGCTAATAACGAGGGTCTAAACTTTTACCATGATGTTACCATGATGTTACGGGAAGTCAATATTTTCTAAGCAGATCAACAATGGCTGAAGTAAAGAAACCAAAACTATTCATTACCTTGCCTCTACATTATGAAGTGCAACATTTAAAAAAAAAACTTTGCTGACCTTAAAAAAAATGGTAGGGTCGGGCATATTATTAGGTAGGGTCGGGTGACCTTAACAGAACTTTTTTTAGGCGTAAGAAGGCAAGAAGGCACCAACTAGTAAGAAATTGTAGGCAGTAAGATCTTGGTTTTTTGGGCTAATCACTTGTGACAATGTCCAGAGTTATGAGAAAGCTAAATTTTAGAAGCATGAAGGCTCAACCCAACTTGACAATGACTACTCACTAGCGCTCAGTCATGCATGGCAGGGGCAGATCCAGACAATTTTGGTTGGGGGTTAGGGGTATGAATCAAGCTCCATTCAACATTATTGCAGTAAATACTAGATGTATATATACAGTAAGGGACCCTAACTTTGACCTAAGCAGACACCAGACAAAATTTACTTAAAAAGCTCAGTACATCTAGTTTTTATACTAAAAAATATGTGTTTTCACAAACTCTTCTCTTTTACCTGATTGGTGGGAAGATGCACCCCTGCCATCCCCACCCCCTGAATCCATCCCTGATGCCAGGGATGAATTTGTGCATGTACAGAAAGAATATGTATGTTAAAGGAGACCAACTGTGCTAACAGGTTCAGAAATGTTCACAGCATTTTCTGTCAAATGTAGCTTCACAAGTTGACGACTGAAGAAATGCGTTTTCTCATGAATCCATTAATTTTCTGTTTAATTTCTACATTTCACACTGACAATAAATCCTGTATCTAAATATACAGCATTTCAGACACTCATCAATGTGCTTTGAAATACATACTATAAAACTTAAAGAAGTGACCACAGTGCAACAACAAATGATTAATATTTTCAGTAATGTAACATTTCAATGTTTATTGTTTTCTTAACTGGTATATTTTCAAACTAATTGATTTTTTCTTTCTTTCATTTTGGTTGCCCATTTAAGCCTACCTCAAGATAAATCTATTTGTATGCATAGTGAACAAAAATCACAAATTTCTATCTGTGTTGTGTATTGTTAAAAAAGAATTCACGAAATAATTAGAATTCACGAAACAATAAGAAGTGAATTAAGCAGACATCAACTAAGGAGACCTGCTTAATCCTGTATATTCGTGCAAACACCATCGACACAATGTCAATGAGCTTTAATTTACTCATTTAGTCGATTTAATTTTACTCAAAATGTTGCATAATTTAGTTTGCATGCTTTATTTTAAAGCTTATTGTTCATCCAAAGTTATTATAAATTTAATTGATTCAATTCCATTATAACATTATGTTTAGAGCACGTGTAACGTGTTACTGTCTGGTGCAAACAAGCCACACGTGCATCGTGTTTTACACGACATATACTACACACACAGCGATTACCCGCGCTGAATCAATACATTCCGCCTAACTCTACTCGCCGTGTGAACCTGTGCTGTTTAATCCGGTGGAGTCCAGATAAAATACTTTCTTCACAAATATTTAAGACAACATATGCAATACGAACAGTGAATGTGAGTAAAAATCTAAATACTCACCCGAATCTAAGAAATTAACACTTCACTAACGTTTGGCAATATGCGACTATTTGTCCCAAAGTTGAGGGTCAACCGCTGAAGCCTGTGAAGGTGTGTGCACATAGAGCGTTCTGATTTGCTGTTACAGCATGTAAACAAAACCACGTGATCAATGAAAATGGTGGGAGAGCTCTACGTCACACTGAACTGGATTCAACTAGCTCTTTTCTTATAGGCTCGAGTTGCATAAACTGCTTACATAACTATGATTTAAAAATAATAAAAGTTGTTGTAAAAATCATTATAACCGATGCACATATAAGTATATGAAAACAACAATAGAACAATTAACGATACAGTAACTACTTCTACAATACTTTAATCTAACTTCAAAGTCTAACAGATGTACATCTGATGTAGTCTGGAGTTCCTTCCCCTTTCTCTATGTACTATTGCGCACTCTCTACCATCGGCTCATACATTCACTCAATCGGAACTCCTCGGGTAATTCCGTGTTCCGATTGACATTCACTGTCTGAGAGAGGAACGAACGACAACTCTGCCTATGTTAATTACACACATTTTTTCCTGTTTTGGTAGCATTAGTCACGCAACCGATCAAAATTAAATGGTAAAAGTCAACCACGTGCTTTGAGCCGTGAAATAATAATATAAAAAAACAACATAATATGGACTCGTCTAGGTAAAAGGGTTGGACCTATCTATTACGGATAATAAATCTAGCCAGCAGATAGTGTATGCTGTCAGTGTTTTAAAAGGCCAGTGGGCTAAAATGCTAATATTTTGATCTACATAGATCGTTGGTTCGAGTCCCCTAAAGTAACCCTATTAGAAATTTGTAAATTCAAACGATGATTTTCTAATAAAATTCACACTAATTAAAACTTTAAAAGTGTGTTACATTTTGCATCGTTTGTCTGTAAGAGTTTGAGCGGGGGGGGGGGGGGGGGGGGGGGGGGAATAAAATGAGTTTAGTTTATGTATTTGTAGTTTCCAACCGCGTGAGTGTAGCTCTGTTAAAGAGCTGTCTCCATTTTTTTTAAAGTCTTAAACTATTTTCAATTGCTATCATTGCTTTCGAAAGGTTTATTATATCCAATTCCCATAAAATGACGATGTGTCGAAGGGAAAAAACTGTAATTTCTATGACCATGTACATTTTCGAACTTGATCCATACTAATAAAAACTTGAAACAACTGTGACATTTTGCTCCGTTTAAGGAAGAAGACTCGTGACGTATTATTTTTTGTAAATTTTGGAGTTACTTCCCTTGCGCGCACACAAACACAAATACAAAACACACACATAAGCGGGACTGTAGTTCTATTATTCAAGCGTTATCTTGCTCAAAATTTAAGGACACGCCTAAAAGTATTTTACAAGTTTTAGCATTAAAATAAACTCTTTGAAACTTTAAACGTAACTCTTTGGCACCTCTATTTACTACAACATATAGGCTTTATTTGATAACTCCATATGAAGTGAGCTTGTACAATGGATGTGGCATGTAATTAAAAGAGAACCAAACTAATAAATGTATTCTTTTCAAGTTTACATTCTTGATTAACCTATTCATCAATTAGTCCACTCAACGATATTTTTTATTTTAAGTAAAATCCGAAAAGGAGAAGTAGTTGTAGTTGTGGTGGTTGTGGTAATAGTGGAGGCTGTGGTAGTGGTAGTAGTAGTAGTGGTGGTAGTGGTAGTAGTGGTGGTGGTGGTAGTTGTGGTGGTCGTGGTAATAGTGGCGGTAGTGGTAGTAGTAGAAGTAGTGGTAGTAACAGTAGTAGTAGTAACAGTAGTTGTAGTAGTAGTAGTAGTAGTAGTGGTGGTGGTGGTAGTAGTAGTAGTAGTAACAGTAGTAGCAGTAACAGTAGTTGTAGCAGCAGCAGTAGTAGTAGTAGTAGTAGTAGTAGTAGTAGTAGTAGTAGTAGTAGTAGTAGTAGGTGTGGTGGTGGTGGTAGTAGTAGTAGTAGAAGTAACAACAGTAGCAATAACAGTAGTTGTAATAGAAGAAGGTGTAGTAGTAGTAGTAGTAGTAGTAGTAGTAGTAGTAGCAGTAGTAGCAGTAACAGTAGTAGTAGTAGTAGTAGTAGCAGAAGTAGTAGTGGTGGTGGTGGTAGTAGTAGTAGTAGTAACAGTAGTAGCAGTAACAGTAGTTGTAGCAGTAGTAGTAGTAGTAGTAGTAGTAGTAGTAGTAGTAGTTGTAGTAGTAGTAGTAGTAGTAGTAGTAGTAGGTGTGGTGGTGGTGGTAGTAGTAGTAGTAGAAGTAACAACAGTAGCAATAACAGTAGTTGTAATAGTAGTAGTAGTAGTAGTAGTAGTAGTAGTAGTAGTAGTAGTGGTGGTAGTTGTAGTAGTAGTAGTAGTAGTGGTGGTGGTAGAAGTTGTAGTAGTAGTAGTAGAGATATCAATAGTAGTCAGGGCTGGAAAAATACGCTAGCCCGACGTCCCGGACTAGTCAACATGTAGTTTCGGGCTACTGACCATTGGTCATTAAATTAGTCCCGGGCTAGTCATTAAATAGACGGCCGGACAAGTGACAATACACAGCGGTACCTAATTAGCGATGCAACCAATCAAGCTATCGCCTGGGGCGTTTTATCAACACCACGTAATAGCTTCGCATAGACAATTCAAACGCATCCCAAAACAGCCAATCACAACGCGCGATACATCAACGCTTAACATGATCGGCCAATCAATGTGTAGGTGACAAATAACGGCATTAATACTGCATATGTGATAAGTGATAATTGATTCGCGAACTTTTTAAACTCGGCACGCGAAGAGTAAAGGGATTAGAGCCAGGTAAGTCTCAGTTTGATGATCTTTACTTTCATTGTCATATCTGAATACAATAGCCCAATTAAACAATACTCGATGCCAATTAGGGTGGGTATAAGGTATATCTTGGTACGAGATTGAAGATGATTTTAATTTTAATCCATCGTCAAGTCTGTGCACAACGCAGTAGTAAAATATGCAGCCATGTCACTCTTGAAATATTTTACATTTGGAAACACGAACTCTTACACTTTGAATGAAAATCAACAATCAAAGTCACAAACTGGCGGAAGTAAACGGCGACTTGAAGAATGCCCTAACACTTCAACGAAAATTAAGTCAGCAAAACTTGACAGCAAAACAATGTCAAAGGATCAGAAATACGAGGACAAGCGTGAGAGAAAATTTTTGGATAAGTGGCTTGCAGATTTTTCATGGCTTTTGTATAAAGAAGAGGAAGACTTGATGTTCTGTAGGATTTGTTCAAAGTATCCGAAGTTAGCTACATCAGCCAAGTTTCCAAATACCATCCCTGGGTTTGTGACTGGGTCAAACAAATTACTAAAACCATTCAAAGAACTACACGAAGCTTTGTTATCAACAAGTTAAGCACTTACAGCAGGACAAATTTAAAAAAAAAAAAAATGTTATTTACATTTACCGTTCTTAAGAAAATACCATATGTGCCTTTGATATTTTTCAAATTGCAATTGACAGATTCAGTTGTTAAAAAAGCAAAACTTTCATGCCTTACCATGGTGGAATGTCAGAATACTGTAAATATGTTATGAAGACAAAGTAGTTGTATAAGTGAGTAACATAAAGTGTACAAGTGTATTGGCCCAACATTTACGTGTCAGGGTCAGGATGATTAAAATTTGACATTGTTACAAAAACAATGTACACGTAATGTATTTTCTTTATAAAATCAGGACATTGCAAGAGCTATTTAATCAGTTGTAACTTATTTATTCTTTACTTTTGTGTTAGATTATATGCTGTTTTACAGACAAAAATAAAACAAAAACTTGTTTATACCTTTTTTGTTAGTTATATATATGACAAATTAGTGTCCATTTATTGAAAATGATGCACATTTTCGGACAAGTCATCTTTGTCCTGGTTACTAGTCCGGGACTAGTCATGAAAAAGAAAAATTTTCCAGCCCTGGTAGTAGTAGTTAAAGAAGTAGTAACAGTAGTAGTAGTAGTGGAAGTTGTAGTTGTAGTAGTAGTAGTGGTGGTAGCAGTAGTAGTGGTAGTAACTGTAGTAACAGTAGAAGAAACAATTGTAGAAGTAGTAGTAGTAGTAGTAGTAGTAGTAGTAGTAGTAGTAGTAGTGGTGGTGGTGGTGGTGATGGTAATAATAGTAGTAGTAGTAGTAGTAGTGGTGGTAGTAGTAGTGGTAATAACAGTAGTAGGGCGGGCAGTAGCAGCAGTAGAGCCGTAATAGCAGTAATAGTAGAAGTAGCAGTAACCGGATGAGTAGTAGTAGTAATAGTAGTTGTTGTTATTATGCTATAAAACTAACTTACAACTAATTTAATGGTAACCTTTCTCAATTCATTATAGGTTACATGATTTACCCATTGATACAAACAGGTACAATATATATATAGATATATAATCTGTTTAGACGGTGTCAACTTACGTTAATTATACTGGTACATATCTGATTGCCAGTGAATCAATGGGTTTCGTGTTCCTCTTGCGTTCATCGGGATTTGAAACAATTCGGTTTAGGATAAAAAAACTAATTTAGTTGGGGCGTTTTTTATTCCGGGAATTTCAAAAGGAGAAAATTACATGACCCATTGATTAATAAAACTCATTACCATATTAATATTTGGGGGAAAAAAACGAATGTTCATAAGAAGTTTAAAGTAAGAAAAGCCTACCATAAATCATAAGATCGACGACCTGTGGAAAACAATGTTCCTTTGAGATAATGAATTCACCACCATCATTACAAAGACCTTCCTAATGAAGACACCGAAAAAGTAGTCTTAAATCACAAAATAATTAAAAAAAACTTAATATATACAATTTGTTTTATGCAACTTTTCAACGCTGTAATAAGTCTTTTCAGCTTTTATGTTAAAGAAAGATTCCAAGTTTTCAATGATGTAAAGTTTGCACGAAGTACATCGTTAATACTGACCAGACATTCTTCTTTGGTCTTCTTCCGCTGAAAATAACTAGAAGTTGATATAATCGATACGCATTTGAGCAACACAAAAACAGAGCGCGTAGTAGTTTTGAACAATGAATACACATTCTCTTACACACAAACAACACAATCCAAATAATATGTTCGAAAATAAAAAGTAGAATCTTGTTCAGTCACTGGCATTTTAATTATTAATTAACATGAAGGAATTAGGTTTAAAGTTTAAACGAATTGAACAGATTATTAATCGTGATGCAAATCGGTACATCCTGCACCCGCAAATCACCTTTGTCTATCAAAATAAACCAAGGGTTTGTTAAAGAGAAATTGGGATGTGGAGTTCTGATTGCAATATGATATTACTATCAATCGTAACTTATCTGACTTTTCTAGAATTGTACGTATTTGGATCAACTAGGTCATTTCTACGAACTTGTCTGGATACTCCCGAGTTGTTCCGAATGAGATTCTACGCAGAAATGACCGAGGTGTCTAAATGCATTATCATGCGTTTAACAGAACTAGCAATTAAAAAAAACAACACAGACTGGGTATACTATATTGTGAACATTTTATGATTCTGTTACGGAGGTTAAACTGTGCTAGTCTGTCCTTTCATATCTTATTACGTAGAACTACATTTTTTCGCGGTATGGATAGTTGAGAAATTTGTTCGGCCGCATTAGCATAAAGCACTAATGGGTTAAATTTTAAACTGGAAAACAAACAAAATACAAACAAGATAGTTCAACAACTATTTCGGTGATCTTTATTCAGAACTTGCATAATGCATGTAATAAAATAACTGCATGTAACATGTATATTTAACAATGATTCACAAAATATGAATGATAACAAAATAACTTGGAACTACTTTCTTGGTTGTCTCCTAACACCCGTAGCGTTGTGATACTACCGAAATATAAATATCAAAATGTAAAAAAAGAAAGACACAGAACTACAAGACACACAAACGATGGCTAAAGGTTAAGGGATCTGTAAGGACGGTCATCCGGAATATATTGCCACCTCGCTGTACTTTCCGATGGATGCAGCAATACATTGTACAGTATGTTCATTTTTTTTCTATCGCTTGATACCATAGATTAGGTGAATAAGATGAAAATTGTCTTTTCAAGTGTTTATGTCAATGAAGCAAGGTCATCGTCAACAACCACACGTCACAGAACCACGTTCGAGTTTAATTTCAGTTAAGTTCCATTATTACGTAAAACATGTAAAGTAAGTTTTAAAATAAAAACACACCAACATGTTTTTCTTTACATAATTACTTATTGATACATTGGGCACCGCATAGGAATCTGTATAAACAGCGTTAAGCTTTTAAAAATCTCGGTTCACTTTTACTAAATTTCAGGTCGTATACGTCCCAAAGTCTATATTGATTGATTAGGAACCCATGTTTCCGCTTATGCACGTGAAATGCAAAATAAAAAACAACTAAAACAGTCTCATATGTTTACCTCGGAAGGAGACTGAAAAATGCAATTAAAGAAACATCCCAAACAAATACTTATTACACAGTTTTCGATAAAATGAACACTTAATCTTACAATTAACAAGACATGCTGAATGTTTTATCCATATTTTGTACACGCCTACAGTGGTTGTCGACGAAGAAGAATAGTATGATTTTATGACTGAAATGTTTTCTAAAAAAGGCTAAGACATTAATCAGACGAAAAGGTCAATATACAATTCTGAAATGTGTAAGCTGTAGGCACGCTTGAGTGTCATCCTTCAAATTAAACCATCCCGAAGATAAGAAAACAGCTATAGTCTTTGTCTCCAACAATATCTCGAGGTCTTGCATTTACAAAAAAAAATGAACTGTTATGGAGAAAGACATGTAACTTCAGAGGCATTAAGCTTTTAATCATTCATAAACTTCAGAAACTTAGATACAGCTGATAAGATCAGCGTTAAAATGAAAGTTTATTCCAAACTGAACCATTTGATTTTAAGTGTAGGTACGACGACATGATTCTTTTCAATGCATCTAAATGGAATTCAAATCACGTGACCATGGGAGTATCAACCGGATCACATTTATTAAATCTTTCTGTAGCGGAAGTAAATGTAATCTTTATCCCACTAGAAATGTTTCTACAATAAGTTATAAGAGTTCTCGACATGCTCTTATCAATAAATTCTTAAACTCCTTCACTGAATTTGAAATATTCGACGAATAAACAAACGTCATTTGCAAAGTACTCGACCTATTGTTGAATCATTAACGATACATTTGGTCCACAAACATGGAAACTGACTAACATGGTATTGTTTCTTTTAAGGATATAAAGATAATTAATCCCGCTTTTGTTAATATAGTACAGGGTCAGGTTGTTATTAGGTCGTAAATGTAAAAATATACTGCAGTCCTTGAAATCTCTACACTAAAATTTTAAATGTTACCCAAACAAAATCGCTTATCTGATTGGTCAATATTTGCATGTCAATTAATCAGAACTGATATACTCAAAAACGTTCTGTAGCCAGATTTTCTGCTGTTGTTATTAAATTAAAAACACAACGATAGTACATCCATCACTTCAGTATTGCCATTTTTACTTAATTGTAAGGTTAATCGAAGCTAATTAATGTTCTTTTTATAATTCCACTATGCAGTCATTTCATGTCTACATACATAAAAACTCATACTGCGTAATTAAATATTATTATTGTAAATTCTAGCAAATTATGATAAGAGAGAAAAACAAGCTTTTGTATTATTCAAAGAGAAGCAGATAAATTGTCATTTTTTTAAATATGAAATGATCCAAGTGTCAAAAGCGCTGTAATCATAATTAACGTTAATTAACGCATTTTTAAATCTTTACTGACGTCAAATGTTGTTGCAACAATAGACATCAAACAGGTGTAAAAATGTACTTATAAATTAAATAAATAAATGATAAATATTTACAATTCGTTTTCAACAAGTTGAATATCACAGGTAGAAAATATCACATAGAGTAATTACACTGTTTTAAAGCAATATTTAAAACAATAAATACATAACGATTTAAAATTTAGGCTCAGACCTTTCGATATAATAAAAATAGACAGAGTATGATGATGATGATGATGATGATGATGATGATGATGTGATGATGATGATGATGATGATGATGATGATGCCACAACAATACAATACATGTACACATAATTATTGACAGGCAATAAACAAGAAGGCTTTTTATATGTTCGTAAAGTGTGAACTTAGTCACATTGTGCACAGTCTATGACAAGACATACCAAGGTTGCGTATTCGTTATTTAAACCTGAACCTGAACAATGATATGAAGAAATCGGCACATTCCGGTACATTTCGGCAACAATCGGAAAGTCACGTGTTTAATATTTACATACATCTCGGCACATTAAATTCAAAGATGGAGTCGTTTTAGTTATATTGTGTTCTTCCAAATCAATCGAAACGATAAAAATTATTGTCCGGAGCACATGTTTTCCCCAAACTGTATCATTGATACGCCTATACATGAACTGTAGTTTCTCCTATTTAACGAAATCCAGAGTCTTACCATTTAACAAGATCGGCACTTGATTGAAGATCAAGTAATACTTTTTCTCACAAAGTAGATGCTAATTGGGGTTTGGAGTCGGAGCAAATAAAATGTTTACTAACTAACTAATGAGCATAAAAACTACAATATTAATTAAGCAGTATTTAACTAACCATATGTGTGCCCTATTAAAATGCATAATATTGATGAAAACATACAATAGAACAAATATAACATCTAGAAGGGTTGGCGGTTTAATAAGTATGGCAGAATTAAAACTTACGTTAATAAGAAAAAACTAAAAACGATTATAGGTCTAAATTCTTCACAAAAAGACAAAACTGGCAGAAAAAGGCGAACGTATAAAGACATGTGTTTGGATACATTTAAAGTACAACATTTTTAAATTCATACAAATAATCGCAGCCTATTTAAGATAAAAACCAACAGTTTTATACATAATAACGTCCCATCCAAATAAATATAAATAACACAGTTGCGATTTTCCTTAAACTTAAAATAACTTTTAAATATAAATAAAAATAATTTTTTAAAAAAATCCATATTTCAGCCATTGTTTAGATTTATGCAATACGTTGACAAAATCGTTGATGTACACTAAACATTACATATATAATTAAACAGTAACAAATATATGAACTCTATAACTACATTCGGTTACAATGCTGTTCCTAAGCACTGGTTCTTTTCAGTGAATACAAAGTCCCAGGCCCTAAATATGACTCCCGACACTCGAAACATCTCAGTCATTTCTACGCACAATCCCGAGCTTTTCGGAATGGCGGCGGAAAGAGCCGAAGTGTTCAGATCGTGACTCCCTTTTTCACACGCATTCTAGAATCTCCTTGAAGAAATTCTCTTTGAAGAAATTCTCTTTAAGTCGATGATGAGGTTTAATTCTCTGAGTTAATGCTAATGCATATTCAAACAAATAACTTAATCTGCTTTATCTACACCTTAAAATGATAAATTGATTAAGTAAATACTCTGATACTTTACACGTTCCTGTTAATAAGACTTTCTTGTAGACAGGAGAAATCAAAAGGCCTATATTGCATATTATTACTATATATACACGCATTTTAGTCAAATATCTGCATTTAAAGAAGCTCTGCTCAAAAGTGTCTATAAAGGTTTTCAGAATTGTTTTACACAATAACGAGTCTGAATTGTGAGCAAGTCAAGAGATATGTTGACGAACAGGTTTTAAAAGTGACTTAATTTGAATTTGCTTTAAAAGATTTATTTGGATTTAGTGCCTTTTTTAAGTACGATCATGACGACAATGATAAAACATTTTACTGTTAAAATAAAATGTTCAAAACAAGGCTTCTTAAATTTACATTTGACTCTTTATGAAGAAAAACACAAGTCAGAATCGAGAATAACGTTACTAACGGTTTTAAATTTTCTGTGACATTTTATGGCATTTTCTTGTCGTAACAGAAATCTGATATCCGATATTGTTGCATAATTTCTGTAAAAGAAAAACAAGAACAGTAAATGAAAAAAATCTGTAAAAAAAGTAACTTTGGACAAAATCCGATTAATCGCCTTTTAATGTCACTTGGTGTATATAGAGAGTTGGTCTTTATGTGACAATCTTGCACTTTTTTTATCAAGCATTAAGGTCAATCATTATTCATGTTTTGTATCACTGCACACTTTTTTCTAGGTTCATTCCCTTTATGAATCTACGATGACCGAAAAAATGAACAGAGGGTCTTTCCTTTAAAACGCCTCAAATATGACTCACATCCACGGCATAAACAACGGTAATAATGGCACGAAGGACACTTCACGTTCGGAATGAACAAATATTTTCACTACTAAGCAACAGTCAGAGATGTTGCGATTACCTGTAGGCGTTTCACGCTCAGATTTTGCCATCGCCGGTAATATCTTTTTATTGGGTGCATTTTTAAGTAA
This sequence comes from Sinonovacula constricta, assembly GCA_007844125.1. Taxonomy (NCBI): domain Eukaryota; kingdom Metazoa; phylum Mollusca; class Bivalvia; order Cardiida; family Solecurtidae; genus Sinonovacula; species Sinonovacula constricta. The sequence goes on along the minus strand of CM017559.1, from coordinate 20,415,557 downwards.
TATAAGTAATAACATCACGTTGTAATAATATCTGAAATCGTCAGTTGACACAAATGTTTTTGTCAACGGCGTTTCTTCTACATGAGGGCGTGTAATCCACTTATCATTGTTGTTTATAATCCACTTCTTAAGTTATGAAACATTCTTTACCAAACAGCTAACACTTTTACACTGTTGTTCCACCCCTTCCTCAATCCAACTGAATCACGTTTTCAGTAAATTTAAGAAAAAATCCTTATTCCTATTTGTTTGCCTCCAACAAATGAATACATTCGACAAACGCCTTTTATCATTTAAAGTATTTCCAGTGACAGATTTTACACATCATGGTCTCTTGTTGGTTTGGACAATTAAGTTTCAAACGCCCTACATGCTTGAATGATTCCTCTGATGTTCCTGCTCTTTAATTTTGGAGGGAGGAAGAGTTCCTCCAAATGGCGAAAATGGTCTCGATGTCGCGTTCTCTGGCTGACCTGACGGTGCCCGCCACATTTTCTTTCCATGAGACTTTGTGCCTGGTCTGTCAAATGTCGTCTGTTGTTTGGAATTCGCTGTCCCAGAATTCAGTGGCTGACCGGAAATGGCTTCGAACGTTCCCATTGGCTGATTCAGATTGTTCGTTCCGAGGTTAATGGGATGACGAGCTCTGATTGGTACAATTTTCCCAGCGGGTCTCGGTGAGCTGAGCTCGTGCAACGATTTACGGATGTCTTTGTCATCTTTCAGAGCTGCAATTGATGAAACGTAAATAAGTAAATAAAATAATAACGAATTAAAGACAAATGGGTATAGCTAAAATGAATGTAAATAGATAGGACAAATGTCCATAAAAAGACGAATGTTTTAATGAGACAATGTAAAGTAAATTGGACGAATGTGTCAGAAATAAGACATTTGAAGACAAAAGGACGATTTTAAACAATTGATGAATCACACATGCAAACAAATATTATAATGTCTAAATTGTTTGGTAATAATGCAACCAAACGGCCTATGTCATGTAGATGTACATTATGTATATAGTTTACATTCTATACTGTCAATTATAGTGACAATGCTGATGCGTGTCAACAATAAGGGGCTTGATGTGGAACATACCATCAGGAGTACTGAATATACCCGTCAACGATAAACGTCTGATGTGGAACATACCATCAGGAGTATTGAATATACCCGTCAACAAACAGGGGTTTGATGTGGAACATACCATCAGGAGTACTGAATATACCCGTCAACAAACAGAGGTTTGATGTGGAACATACCATCAGGAGTACTGAATATATCCGTCAACACTAAGGGATTTGATGTGGAACATACCATCAGGAGTACTGAATATACACGTCAACACTAAGGGGTTTGATGTCGAACATACCATCAGGAGTACTGAATATACCCGTCAACAAACAGAGGTTTGATGTGGAACATACCATCAGGAGTACTGAATGTACCCGTCAACACTAAGGGGTTTGATGTGGAACATACCATCAGGAGTACTGAATATACCCGTCAACAATGAGGGGTTTGATGTGGAACATACCATCAGAAGTACTGAATATATCCGTCAACAATGAGGGGTTTGATGTGGAACATACCATCAGGAGTACTGAATATACCCGTCAACACTAAGGGATTTGATGTGGAACATACCATCAGGAGTACTGAATATACCCGTCAACACTAAGGGGTTTGATGTGGAACATACCATCAGGAGTACTGAATATACCCGTCAACACTGAGGGGTTTGATGTCGAACATACCATCAGGAGTACTGAATATACCCGTCAACACTGAGGGGTTTGATGTGGAACATACCATCAGGAGTACTGAATATACCCGTCAACACTGAGGGGTTTGATGTGGAACATACCATCAGGAGTACTGAATATACACGTCAACACTAAGGGGTTTGATGTGGAACATACCATCAGGAGTACTGAATATACCCGTCAACAAACAGAGGTTTGATGTGGAACATACCATCAGGAGTACTGAATATATCCGTCAACACTAAGGGATTTGATGTGGAACATACCATCAGGAGTACTGAATGTACCCGTCAACACTGAGGGGTTTGATGTGGAACATACCATCAGGAGTACTGAATATACCCGTCAACACTGAGGGGTTTGATGTGGAACATACCATCAGGAGTACTGAATATACCCGTCAATAATGAGGGGTTTGATGTGGAACATACCATCAGGAGTACTGAATTAATCCGTCAACACTGAGGGTTTTTTATGTGGAACATACCATCAGGAGTACTGAATATACACGTCAACACTGAGGGGTTTGATGTGGAACATACCATCAGGAGTACTGAATCTATCCGTCAACACTAAGGGGTTTGATGTGGAACATACCATCAGGAGTACTGAATATACACGTCAACACTGAGGGGTTTGATGTGGAACATACCATCAGGAGTACTGAATGTACCCGTCAACACTAAGGGGTTTGATGTGAAACATACCATCAGGAGTACTGAATATACACGTCAACAATGAGGGGTTTGATGTGGAACATACCATCAGGACTACTGAATTTACCCGTCAACTATAAGGGGTTAGTTGTGGAACATACCATCAGGAGTACTGAATATACCCGTCAACAATAAGGGATTTGATGTGGAACATACCATCAGGAGTACTGAATATACCCGTCAACAATGAGGGGTTTGATGTGGAACATACCATCAGGAGTACTGAATATACCCGTCAACAATGAGGGGTTTGATGTGGAACATACCATCAAGAGTACTGAATATACCCGTCAACAATAAGGAGTTTGATGTGGAACATACCATCAGGAGTACTGAATATACCCGTCAACACTAAGGGGTTTGATGTGGAACATACCATCAGGAGTACTGAATATACCCGTCAACACTGAGGGGTTTGATGTGGAACATACCATCAGGAGTACTGAATGTACCCGTCAACAAACAGGGGTTTGATGTGGAACATACCATCAGGAGTACTAAATATACCCGTCAACAAACAGGGGTTTGATGTGGAACATACCATCAGAAGTACTGAATGTACCCATCAACAAACAGGGGTTTGATGTGGAACATACCATCAGGAGTACTGAATATACCCGTCAACAATGAGGGATTTGATGTGGAACATACCATCAGGAGTACTGAATGTACACGTCAACATAAGGGGTTTGATGTGGAACATACCATCAGAAGTACTGAATATACCCATAAACATAAGGGGTTTGATGTGGAACATACCATCAGGAGTATTGAATATACCCATAAACATAAGGGTTTGGATGTGGAACATACCATCAGAAGTACTGAATATACCCATAAACATAAGGGTTTGGATGTGGAACATACCATCAGGAGTACTGAATATACCCATAAACATAAGGGTTTGGATGTGGAACATACCATCAGGAGTACTGAATATACCCATAAACATAAGGGTTTGGATGTGGAACATACCATCAGGAGTACTGAATATACCCATAAACATAAGGGGTTTGATGTGGAACATACCATCAGGAGTACTGAATATACCCGTCAACACTAAGGGGTTTGATGTGGAACATACCATCAGGAGTACTGAATATACCCGTCAACATAAGGGGTTTGATGTGGAACATACCATCAGAAGTACTGAATATACCCGTCAACAATAAGGGGTTGGATGTGGAACATACCATCAGAAGTACTGAATATACCCGTCAACATAAGGGTTTGGATGTGGAACATACCATCAGAAGTACTGAATATACCCGTCAACATAAGGGGTTTGATGTGGAACATACCATCAGGAGTACTGAATATACCCGTCAACACTAAGGGGTTTGATGTGGAACATACCATCAGGAGTACTGAATATACCCATAAACATAAGGGGTTTGATGTGGAACATACCATCAGGAGTACTGAATATACCCATAAACATAAGGATTTGGATGTGGAACATACCATCAGAAGTACTGAATATACCCGTCAACAATTAGGGGTTTGATGTGGAACATACCATCAGGAGTACTGAATATACCCATAAACATAAGGGGTTTGATGTGGAACATACCATCAGGAGTACTGAATATACCCATAAACATAAGGGTTTGGATGTGGAACATACCATCAGGAGTACTGAATATACCCATAAACATAAGGGTTTGGATGTGGAACATACCATCAGGAGTACTGAATATACCCATAAACATAAGGGTTTGGATGTGGAACATACCATCAGGAGTACTGAATATACCCATAAACATAAGGGTTTGGATGTGGAACATACCATCAGGAGTACTGAATATACCCATAAACATAAGGGGTTTGATGTGGAACATACCATCAGGAGTACTGAATATACCTGTCCAACAATAAGGGGGTTTGATGTGGAACATACCAGCAGAAGTAACTGAATATACCCTCAACAATAAGGGTTTGATGTGGAACATACCATCAGAAGTAACTGAATATACCCATAAACATAAGGGGTTTTGATGTGGAACATAACCATCATAAGTAGCTGAAGATACCCGTCAACTAATGGGTTTGATGTGGAACAATACCATCAGAAGTACTGAATATACCCGTCAACATAAGGGGTTTGATGTGGAACATACCATCAGAAGTACTGAATATACCCGTCAACATAAGGGGTTTGATGTGGAACATACCATCAGGAGTACTGAATAGTACCCGTCAACAGAAAGGGGTTTGATGTGGGAACATACCATCAGGAGTACTTAATATACCCTAAACATAAGGGGTTTGATGTGGAACATACCATCAGGAGTACTGAATATACCCGTCAACATAAGGGGTTTGATGTGGAACATACCATCAGGAGTACTGAATATAGCCCATAACATAAGGGGTTTGTGATGTGGAACATACCATCAGGAGTACTGAATATACCCATAAACATAAGGGTTTGGATGTGGAACATACCATCAGGAGTACTGAATATACCCATAAACATAAGGGTTTGGATGTGGAACATACCATCAGGAGTACTGAATATACCCGTCAACAATAAGGGGTTTGATGTGGAACATACCATCAGGAGTACTGAATATACCCGTCAACACTAAGGGGTTTGATGTGGAACATACTATCAGAAGTACTGAATATACCCGTCAACAATAAGGGGTTTGATGTGGAACATACCATCAGGAGTACTGAATATACCCGTCAACACTAAGGGGTTTGATGTGGAACATACCATCAGAAGTACTGAATATACCCGTCAACACTAAGGGGTTTGATGTGGAACATACCATCAGGAGTACTGAATATACCCATAAACATAAGGGGTTTGTTGTGGAACATACCATCAGAAGTACTGAATATACCCATAAACATAAGGGTTTGGATGTGGAACATACCATCAGGAGTACTGAATATACCCGTCAACAATAAGGGGTTTGATGTGGAACATACCATCAGAAGTACTGAATATACCCGTCAACAATAAGGGGTTTGATGTGGAACATACCATCAGGAGTACTGAATATACCCGTCAACACTAAGGGGTTTGATGTGGAACATACCATCAGGAGTACTGAATATACCCATAAACATAAGGGGTTTGATGTGGAACATACCATCAGGAGTACTGAATATACCCGTCAACAATAAGGGGTTTGATGTGGAACATACCATCAGAAGTACTGAATATACCCGTCAACAATAAGGGGTTTGATGTGGAACATACCATCAGGAGTACTGAATATACCCGTCAACACTAAGGGGTTTGATGTGGAACATACCATCAGAAGTACTGAATATACCCGTCAACATAAGGGGTTTGATGTGGAACATACCATCAGGAGTACTGAATATACCCGTCAACATAAGGGGTTTGATGTGGAACATACCATCAGGAGTACTGAATATACCCATAAACATAAGGGGTTTGATGTGGAACATACCATCAGAAGTATTAAATACTCATCATTACATTATGCTTTGACTAGGGTCTATTTCAGCTATCTGCCTTATTTGTCTTCATTTGATCGGAAGTGCAATTTGTCATTTGTCATGTGTGCTATTGCTTATCTCCCCCCTCCCCCAATCCTTGCCACAATCGTCGTTTACATCACTTTCATTTTTTTTACATTACAGACCAGTCTTTTAGTCTCTTTACGTCTGTAGCTTTTACGTCTTGATAACTTTTGGGTTATTTTCTCTATACTTGATTTTCTCGGATATTTCCAATCCATCCCTTTTTTGTTAAATTCTGTTTGTTTTCTTATCTGTCCCCCCCCTGGTACTTGTCATACTTCTGTCTCTTATAAGTTGCTCCTTTCTTTCTTTCTTTCTTTCTTGCTTTCTTTTTCTCTTTCTTTCTTCATTCATGCCTATCCCAGATTTTGCTTTTATCAGCTTTTAATTTTATTATTTACTTTACAAAGCCTTTTATCAGTACTTCAAACCTCTCCATAAAGTATACTTTACATTCACTTCAAAAAGAAATTATAAAACATTTAAACAAATGAACTTTTTTAATATTGATATGCTCTAAGAAAAAGCGCGACGGATATGAGTCAATGTATGCGAGTATTGCTCATTGTTATAAATCAACTGCTATATTTTACTAATTATAACCGCAAAGTTCAAAGTGTTTAACTTTAAATAATTGAGTAATTAAAAACAACGGTGCAGTTACATATGGTAAAGTCAATCAAATTGATCAAGACATTTATTTTTTTAACCATGCGTTTCATTTTGCTTTCTGTGTGTGTGTGTGTGTGTATATATATATATATATATATATATATATATATATATATATATATATATATATATATATATATATATATATATATATATATATATATATATATATATATATATACATTGTATATATATATATATACCGAGGTATCCCTATACATTCCCCACCACCTCTATGCACCGAAATGGAGACCTTAAGACGCTCTCACACTGGGCTCCGCGTGTTGATCGCGTGTGCATCGCGAGGAAAAACTGTCAAACGCGAAGTAAACGCGGTAACAAGTGGATGACACGTGAATGAAACGTGGAGGACTCGCGAATAACAAGTGGGCACACGCGCGAAAAAATTCACACGCGCTCGGAGCCAATTTTTATTTTTGAGCTGCACAAAAATTAGGAGCAACGGCCACCGCGTGTGGCACACGTGGTGTAAACGCGGTACAAACGCGGACCAAACGCGATAACACGTGGTACACTCGCGGATCACAAGTGGACGACAAGTGGTCACTCGCGGGCATACGCAAAATTTCTTTGTGTGATTGCGTGTGTAGCGCTTGTAATCCACTTGTGATCCGCGTGTCTACAGCGTTCCTAGCACGTGTGATAGCGTGTGCTCCGCGTGTAAAAGGCTTTCTCAGGGATTATGTCACCAGTCATCCGCGTGCCATTCGCGTGTTTTTGCGATTGAACCACGACTGATTCGCGTGTTGTCCACGTCCCAATCACGTGTGTACCACTAGTTATTTCAGCTATAAAAAGATCGCGTGTGGGCCAGTTTTCATCAGTTCTGATGTAGACGCTACATGGATCCGGCGCATCTGATTATGCTGTTGCATCAACATCAGAACCAGCTACTTCAGGTTCAGCAAGTCCTGAATGCCAGAAGAAGAGTGAGGAGAAGACGAAGAAGAGCCATATGGGTGCGCCAATGGATCATTCGCAGGCCACAGCTGGGGCTGTATGACAGGCTGATGGTGGAGCTGAGAAACGAGGATCCCCGTGCCTTCAAGAACTTTATGAGAATGCCTCCGGTGATGTATGATGAACTGGTGGAAAGGCTGACACCAGCACTGACGAAGGAGACAACCCGTTTGCGAGCTCCCTTGGACCCAGGCTTAAAGGTGGCCATCACCTTGAGGCACCTTGCATCAGGTTCGAAATACATGGAGATGCAGTATGGCTGGCGTGTTCCAAACAACACCATAAGTCTCATTGTTCGTAAAGTTTGTGACGCAATTATGCATGTATATCGTGAGGAGATGCTGACACCTCCAGAAACTCCCCAACAGTGGCAACAAATTACAGACGATTGGCTGAACAGATGGAATTTCCCTCACGTGGTTGGAGCAATAGACGGCAAACACATAGCATGCAAGGCCCCTCCCAACTCTGGCTCTGAATTCTACAACTACAAGGGGTTTTTCAGCATTATTCTCTTGGCTGTGGTCACCAGTGATTACAAGTTCTTGTGGGTGGACGTGAGTGGCAAGGGGGCCTCATCAGACGCGCATATCTACAATGCCAGTGAGTTGAAAGAAGGCTTGCAGAACGGTGACATTCTTGGATTCCCTCAGCCTTCTCCCCTCCCAGGGGACACAGAAGATCTACCTTACTTCCTGGTGGGTGATGATGCATTTGCATTGAGAACCTATATGATGAAGCCCTTTGGGAACAGACAGCTATCAAGAAAACAAAGAATCTTCAACTACAGATTGTCAAGAGCAAGAAGAGTGGTTGAAAATGCCTTTGGCATTCTTGCCAACAGATTCCAGGTGTTACTAACAACAATGATGCACAAACCAGACACGGTTAGGCTCATTGTCAAGGCTTGTGTGGTCCTCCACAATCTGATGCGCACAAGGTATCCTGTCATGCAAAACGGACTTGTTGACATTGAACGCCCTGATGGAGCCCTGGTGCCTGGTGCATGGCGTCGAGGAAAGAATCTGGATGACACAAGACCTGAGAACCTACCAGGAACCAACAGAGACTACAAATTGGCCAAGGCTCAGAGGAATCTAATAATGGAATGGTGTTCATCCCCTGCTGGGAGTGTTGCATGGCAAGACAACAGGCTCCTTGACTAGTTCTTGTGGACGTAACAGTGTGGACAAGTGATTGTGTTTAGGGAGCATTGTGACAGTATGTGTTTAGGGTTGGCTTTCGTTTCAATAAAACTACATGTATTATAAAATAAAATAAATGAAAAAATATTGCAATATACCAAAGTACATTTTAAATGAAAAAAATTTAAAGTAACCTTAGAACGTTTAGTCCTTAACTCACTTTTACTTCTTTTCATTTGAAATGTAAATTTATTTTATTGCAATATTTTCAACATTTTTTATTTTCAAAGTATTGTTGTTTTTCTGTCATTCAATAAACTGGTAAAAATAAAAATGAGAGAATATTGCAATAAAATAAAAGTACATTTCAAATGAAAAGACTAAAAGTAATTTTATTTTATTGCAATATTTTTAACTTTTTTATTTTCAAAGTATTGTTACAATTGTTGTCATTCAATAAAATGTTTATAAATTAAAATGAGAGAATATTGCAATAAAATAAAAAAAACACATTTAAAAGAAAAAATAGGGTTCCGCGTAACCTGTGTGTCACCTGCTTAGCAGTTTGTATCAGTGTGACGGACAGACAGACAGACACACGCCGGAGAAGTGATCCCTATATGTCACCGACTGCTAAAGCAGGTGACACAAAATGAAAGTAAGTTTAGCACTTATAGTCCTCAACTAACTTTTATGTTTTTTAATTTGAAATGTTATTTTATTTTAATGCAATATTTAAAAAAAAAAATACTTTCAAAGAATTGTTACATTTCTTGTCAGTCAATAAAATGGTCACAAAATAAAAATGAGAGAATATTGTAATAACAAATATATTTGAAATGACATAGAATAAAAGTTGAATAAATACATAAAATATTTATTCAAATTTTATTTTAAGTTATTTGAAATAATCTATGATTTATTTTTGTTGCAATATTCTCCCACTTTCATTTTATTATAATTTCACAAAGTACAATTTATTCACGAAAAACAATTAGTACCATTTAAACAATTTTATTGTACAAGTATCATGTGTATAACAAGTGAAATTCAAAAAGTCACTACTAGCAATCTTAACACAACAAAATACAACTGTCAGTGTAACATGTGAAATAAAACAAAGTCACTGCTAGCAATCACAACACAACAAAATACAACTGTCAGTGAAACCCTCAAGCATCCTCATCCTCGCTGAAACTGTCACGAGTTCCCCGAGTTCCCTGAGTAGCCACAGACTGAGCGTTACTCTCAACTGATGTTGGTCCCACGGCTGGTGGTGTTGACAAGGGTGGTGGTGCTCCCAAAGCTGCAGATGTCAGAATGGCAGAGTGAGTTGCTGGGGACACTCTCGAGAATGGTGGGGTGTTCATACTGGCTTGTGAAACACGGCCGAAGTTACTATGCTCCATGTTGAACGAGCAATCCTCACCTATGGCAGCACTCAGTGCTCTGGACATCGATTCTGAAGATGCTCTGGGTTGACGAGGAGTACTGAGGTTGGGTTGTTGAAGCTCTTGCTGCTGCCCAGGGTACTGCCGCTGCTGTTGGTATCCTCCCCCTTCTCCCCCTACACCATACTGCCAGGAACTGGGGGCATCATAGTTGGGCTGTGGCTGGAAGTACTGCTGATGCTGAGGGTACTGTTGAGGGTACTGATGGTACTGCCCAAAGGAGGCGGCTGGGTAAGCTGGAGGAGCCGAAGTGGAAGCTGTGGGTCTATCAGCAGAAGTCAACACAGATGATTCACTCGGTTGAGCCTTTATCTGTTTCAGTATATCCGATATGAGCTCTTTGACATTGTTGAAATCTTGAAGACTGCAACACCTGAGAGTCTGGGTGACATAGCTTATGAAGGGTTCACGCTGGCTCTTCTCCCTCTCCTTGTCCTCGAGCATTTTTTCCATCAGCTTTTCGAGGAGTGATTGGTTTGTCTGAAGATTTTTACGAAGTTCTGGCATCCAGCTCTCCTCGTCCTCCCTCCTTCTCCTCTTCCTCTGCTGTGAACTAGAGTAGGCTGATCCGATCTCTGCCGCCCCCCTCTCAAGGTCTTCGAGCACATTGCCTGACTGTCTCTCTGTCTCAGCTGAGTCATCCAAGGATTGCAGAGGGGGTCTGGCTGTAGACGTGGAGGCAGACTCAGCGGCAGAACCAGCAGTGGAGCCAGCAGCAGCAGTACGTCGGATCTGCATGACAGTGTCAGCTTCCTCATCAGGCATGGCAGCTGAAATAAGGTAAACATTTGTTAAGTGTTTTGCATTTACATTTTTCTTAACAATATTAAACGACTGTTCTTAGGGACAATTGAATTTATGAATAATCACTACCCAAAATCGTAATAATAATTATGTTTTAAATTTTACAAGTAGATGTACAAGAATGTTTTTGAAAAATGGAAATGTTTGAAATAATTATCGACATAAGTACTGACCTTTGTAGAAGGAGATATTCTTTAGCACCCACTTGTCCCTGTCGGTGAGAGGCTTGCGCTCCTGGCCACTTGCAACCTTGATCAGCCTGACGTACCAGTCCTTCAAGTGCTTCCACCAGTGCCCGAGGTAGTCAGCCGAGATACCAATTTCTTCTGCTTTAGCTTCCCAGGCTTCTGTCTTTTTCTTGTAGTCACGTGAACTGCGCATCCACAAGTAGCTGCGGTCTCGCATCCACTCAACTAGATCCTGTTCTGTGTCAGGTGGCAACTTCCACTCCTTCTTGGGGCCTCTGGGCTTTCTCGACTTCTTGACCTTGCCCTTGGCATGACCATCATCCTCTTCCCGCTCCTGTACAGGCTCAATCTGCTCCTGCTCTCTCATCAGAACTTGGGGTGTGGTGTCATGTGACGCAGGTAAGTCAGGGTTCTCCAGTGGCGCAAGCTGTGGCTCAGCTGTGGCGACAGGCATGGTGGCAGTGCTCGTAGAAGGGCCACTCCTGATGACTGGAGTGCTTGCAACAGTTGTACAAACTGAAAAGAGAGAATAAATGTATTTTGAATAAATAGTAAGGAATGTTGAAAAACACACACATATCAAATGAACACTTCAGCATCAATAAAATTGGAATAAATAAATTTGAATACTTTCTGATTGCCACATTAAAGAATATTTAAATGAAATAAATTTTGAATACGTCACGTTATAAGGATTATTTCCAAATAAAAAAATTAAAAACATGTTGCATAAAGTGTACTTACCATCAGGAAAAAGGTCGTCCTCTTCTCCACTTCCATTGGCACCAGGGACACCAGCAGTGGCAGCAGCATGTACTAGAGATGTCACCTTTATGTTCATCTTCTTGGACTGCCTGTCCTTGCTGCCCTTGGGGATCTCGAGGGTGCTGCTCTCCACCTCCTCGGTAGCAGTATCAGGCTCTGACACGTTTGCCTTCGGCCTGGCCCTTGCTTGTCTCTTCTTCATATTGGGCGTGGAGGTGTACTTCTTTGATTTCGGTGCCATGACGGTGATGTTTACTCAACGAAATAAGAACACCTGGCGCGGCGGCTTTTATACACGCGGGCGGCAAGCAGGGCACAAGTATGTAACTCACACGCGGATAACACGCAGTACACACGTGGGGCAGACGCGGAGCACACACGGTACACACGCGGATCACAAGTGATACACACGCGCTGCGTTTGATCACTTGTGACGCCATTTTCTGACCACAAGCGTTCACACACGGAGGACTCGTGGTGGACACGCGAAGGACACGCGGAGCACACGCGCGCGTGTGGTCCACTTGTCATTCGCGTGTCCAGCACGTTTGAGACAATTTTGTTGATTTTCACCGCGTGTAGAAAAAAATTGCAAATTTACAAAAAAAATCACACGCGATCAACTCGCGGAGCCCAGTGTGAGAGCGTCTTAACATTCAACATTCCATTATAACCGATAACGGTCCTCTATATGGATCGTTGACACATTCCCAGCCCTGTAAATAAGTAATTAATCACGTGTCCACAAATGTCAATATTTAAGCATGTTTAATACGAGCTATCACAAGTGACATATCTGCCAGCTGTCTTTGCCAACATTACGATACAGATCCAAAGTTTTATGGCCCACTACATGCTTATCAACAACGCCAGCAGTGTACTTGTCAAATGAGAGCTTCGGGACTGTATGGTTTATGGCTCGAACCTCGGCCGCTACCTTATATGGCTGCAAAAAAGTTTCTCTTGCGTTCGCTAGATGAAAGTTGTATTTATAATACGGACTGCACTAGGACTTGACACGGTGTCACGATAAATGTGGTCATTCAAGACAATGTTACGAACAAATTCTAAAACTTGCTGTATGTATGTGTGCTTATATATGCAAGCTATTTTAAGGTTCGGAATAATGTTAGAATTCACGTTACCTGGTAAAAGGGATGTAGAAGTTATATTGTGGCTTGCCTAACGAGAAGTTATTGGATCGAGCCAATTCTACTTAATTTATTAAAAAATAGTTTCACTAGCTAGTTGTTGGTTATTTTCGTCACTTGTTGTTACTGGAACCGGTTAGTGCAGTTTAGAGATGGTGTCCCATAATTACCTTACATCAGATACATGTAACAATAACTTACCAATGGTTTGGTGAGTTTAGACAAAAATTCTGCATAAACTATTACTTTAGTCTCAGTAAAGACAGTTTTTGAACACTACCTCAATTGACAGTAAATGTCGTAAAATAAATATTATGCATTCTTTTTCAATCTATAAATAAGCTAAGGGGGTGGGGCGGGGGGGGGGGGGTGATGAGTTAAAAAAAGCTTATCGAAGGCGACGTTAAGTAAAGTATATGCATTAAAATATGCATTATAGTATTGTCTTGGATATAATGTTTATTTGTTCGTTAGCTTAATGATACAACTACAAGGTTGCATGTCAAAGGTGATATCAGACAGTTTACTTACATCATACATGTGTTAATGTAAAAATAATCTGGTCCCCTGTTGAGGTATTTGTGAATAATTTCTACAGAAAAACACAGTCACCTCGAAGCAAGGATAATTTTGAAAACTAACTCAGTTATAAGACAATACAACTCACTCAAACTCACTCTCAATGTCCACTCTTTCGAAACCTATAAATAAGCACATTTGGGATTTCAGCTTAAAATAGGCATTTACGATTGCCCGGATGATGATTAAACGCAATCACAAAAGTAAGTGGTCACGTGGTTTTTCTTAGCCTAAAAATAGCTTACTGCGCCATGTGGCTCAGATCGGAAATACATATTTGAAATGACGGGTCCGGTGTTATGCTTCACTTTTCACATGGATCTAGAGCATCGACTAACAGCATTTCATTGAGATCTTTGAAGGTAACAATAACCTATTTGGTTGTTCGGACGAAAGAAAATTATCCCTAGCTGTTGGACACCACCTTTGAAGTAAACTAATACAGTACGGAGTCATGTCCAACAAGCATGATATTCCATTACAGTGGGGATATTCTATCACAGTGGGGATATTCTATCACAGTAGGGATATTCTATCACTGTGGGGATATTCTATCACAGTAGGGATATTCTATCACAGTGGGGATATTCTATCTCAGGATATTCTATCTCAGTGGACATATTCTATCTCAGTGGGCCTTTCTATCACAGTGGGGATATTCTGTCTAAGGATATTCTATCTCAGTGGGGATATTCTATCTCAGTGGGGATATTCTATCTCAGTGGGGATATTCTATCACAGTGGGGATATTCTATCTAAGGATATTCTATCTCAGTAGGGATATTCTATCTCAGTGGGATATTCTATCACAGTGGGGATATTCTATCTAAGGATATTCTATCTCAGTGGGGATATTCTATCTCAATGGGGATATTCTATCACAGTGGGGATATTCTATTACTGATGGGATAGTCTATCACAGTGGAGATATTCTATCATAGTGTTGATATTCTATCACAGTGGGAATATTCTATCATAGTGGCGATATTCTATCACAGTGGGGATATTATATCACAGTTGGAATATTCTATCATTGTGTCGATATTCTATCACAGTGGGAATATTCTATCATAGTGATGATATTCTATCACAGTGGGGATATTCTATCACAGTGGGAATATTTTTACATTGGGGATATTCTACCACAGTGGAGATATTCACATTTGGGATACTTTATTACAGTGGGGATATTCTACCACAGTAGGGGATATTCTATCACATTTGGGATACTTTATTACAGTGGGGATATTCTACCACAGTGGAGATATTCTATCACATTTGGGATACTTTATTACAGTGGGGATATTCTATTACAGTGGGGATATTCTATCACAGTGGGGATATTCTATCACAGTAGGGAATTTCTATCACAGTGGGAATATTCTATTACAGTGGGTATATTCTATCACAGTGGGGATATTCTATCACAGTAGGGGATATTCTATCACAGTGGAGATATTCTACCACAGTAGGGGATATCCTATCACAGTGGGGATATTCTATAACAGTAGGGGATATCCTATCACAGTGGGGATATTCTACCACAGTGGAGATATTCTATCACATTTGGGATACTTTATTACAGTGGGGATATTCTATCACAGTAGGGGATATTCTATCACAGTAGGGGATATCCTATCACAGTGGGGATATTCTACCACAGTGGAGATATTCTATCACATTTGGGATACTTTATTACAGTGGGGATATTCTATCACAGTAGGGGATATTCTATCACAGTAGGGAATTTCTATCACAGTGGGAATATTCTATTACAGTGGGTATATTCTATCACAGTGGGGATATTCTATCACAGTAGGGGATATTCTATCACAGTAGGGAATTTCTATCACAGTGGGAATATTCTATTACAGTGGGTATATTCTATCACAGTGGGGATATTCCATTACAGTGGGGATATTCTATTACAGTGGGGATATTCTATTATAGTGGGGATATTCTATCACAGTGGGGATATTCTATTACAGTGGGGATATTCTATTACAGTGGGGATATTATATTACAGTGGGAATATTCTATTACAGTGGGGATATTCTATCACACTGGGGATATTCTATCACAGTGGGAATATTCTATTACAGTGGGGATATTCTATCACAGTGGTGATATTCTATCACAGTATGGGATATTCTATCACAGTGGCGATATTCTATCACAGTGGGGATATTCTATTACAGTGGGGATATTCTATCACAGTGAAAGCCACACAAGAGTAAGAATGCAACCTTTTCAAATTTTAAAGTAGGAATAAATTTCAAAGGTTAAACTAAACTGGCTGGGTTTTCTTCCTGATTTTCTATTTATTAATTTATTTTTGCTTGCTTTTTGTGTTGTTTAACAAATTTCAAATAAGTTAATTGCAACAATCTCAACAACAACAACAACAACAACAAAAGAGAAAAGAGAACACATATCCTCTGCATCAGAATAACAGTACAAATTGACAACAGCAAAAGCAGTAACAGTATATTAAAACAACAGATAATGGTTCCGTTTTTAATAAATGTGATGGGTTTAGAAGACACTAATTGTATAAATTGATTATATATCCTATACTGTGTTTGATCAGTTTGAGACAGCCCCGATCTTTTATCCTAATCTTGATAGGTTATTATCGGACAAAAAGGTCCCATTTTCTGTGCCAAGATTCGTTGCATATCGATAAATTTGGATGATATTACAAATGAACGAAGATTTATTGTCCGACAAAACAAAAGCCCGATGATTTGAGAACTATTTTATCTCCGGGTAGCATAGAATAAATCCATCCCGTTTTGGTTGTAGTCCAACTGGTTAAACGTCATTGTGTGTAATTTCTTTGCGTTTGGCTAAATTCCAGACCGTTGGACAAATAAACAGACGTTGTGCAGAATATATTGAAGCAGCATTAGTACTCACTGAATCAAAGCGTAAATAATAAATTGATTTGAAGTAGTTGCGAGATAAGCTCAATGGCAGTATATGTTTGAAAAGGGTTTAAGTTTAAAGGCCGATTATTGACTTGGAGTTCCGTGGATAATTTAATATGTTAAAATAGTAGTGGACGCATGTGTTCGTTGTACTAATATAACTCCAGACTATAAAACAGAAGTTTACATCCTTCACTGATTAAAACCGTGTTTTTCGACTGCTTACAAAATATAATGGAATCAATCGGGCTATTTTTACCGCCACTCAATGACCCGTCAAAAGGTCACGTGACTTTGACTTTACTGATAAACAACAAAATGGCTGACACTAGTGACGGCCATGTAGTGAAAGTCCCAATCGGAACTCCTCGGGTAATTCTGTTATTGGGACAACCATCCCTCGGATGTATCTGGTGCAATGATACTGAAATCACGATCGTTTTGTTCGCCGGAAGTCGGAAAAAGAATATGCCTAAAATTTAATTCGCACAACACACACAAACACGCACGCGCGCGCGCGCACGCACGCACTCACGCACGTACACACACAAACACACACACAAACGCACGCACGCACACACTCACGCACGCACACACACAAACACACACGCGCGCGCGCCGCACACACACGCGCACACACTCACACACACGAAATATTCTAGTAATCAGGTGAAATAGCTAAATCCATCATTCACTGTGTTTAACCCCCCTTTTAAGTACACTAGGACGACTTAACCAACTGTTACCAAATTGATCTCACAAAATCCACTGCCCCGTTAGATTTTTTTTTGTAAAGTATTTGTGCCTCCATAAACTAAATTATTTTTATTATTGATGCACATGTACTTTACTAAAGCTGACTTGTATTTGCAAATGTTCTTTGCTTTTTTGCGGTTTGGCATCCATTATAGAAGGTATATTTGATACATTAGCATTTCTATTCCAATTTCCTCTTCACCATTTTGTTGTGTTTGATATTTTTACCTAAATGATCAATACGTGTTTGCGATACATGATAAGCGGCAATTGATGATAATAAAAATTGCCATTACGTCAGCGGTAACACATTATGAAGATATGAATTATACATCTTGAACAATGCAGTCCGTCATTTGACGCAAAAGTCGTTGAAAATACATCAGTGCAACAATCAATTATGTGTCATAATATTTGTTGTGAGATTACCGACCCTTGCTGCCATGCGTTTCAGCAAACAAAGGCCACGTCAGTTTAACCCTTTATTGCATAGTTACGCCATTTTACACTGTTTTGTTTGTTTAATAAAACAGTGAATTTTACAGCACAAAAATCAATTCGCTTAATGATTGAAGATGTCAATAATGTTCGAAATTATTCTATGACATTATACCCTGACGGTGAATAAACCAAATGTTCTTAGTGTTGCAGTCGGTATGTATGGCTTACTATTAAACAAAATAAATCCAGTTTAATGATGTTTATTGATGTTCTACCTGTATGTGAAAAATGAAGCAGAACACCCCATTTATCAATACAAATCAACCTATTTATCAGCACAAATCACATCAGTTATCAATACAAATCACGCCAAGTATCAATACAAATCACCCCAATAACAATACACATCACCCCATTTATCAATACAAATCAACCTATTTATCAACACAAATCACATCAGTTATCAATACAAATCACGCCAAGTATAAATACAAATCACCCCAATGACCATACCCATCACCCCATTTATCAATACAAATCACCGCATTTATCAATACAAATCACCCCAATTATCAACACAAATCACATCAGTTATCAATACAAATCACCCCACAAATCACCCCAATTATCAATACAAATCACCCAAAAACAATACACATCACCCAATTATCAATACAAATCACCCCATTTATCAATACAAATCACCCATTTATCAATACAAATCACCCTCAGTTATCAATACAAATCAACCCAATAACAATACACATCACGCCAATTATCATTACAAATCACCCATTTATCAATACATATCACCTATATGCCTATCAATATAAATGACCCCAATTATTAATACAAATCCCCCCGCCAATATGAACACTATCACCCTAATTATCAACACAAATCACACCAGTTATCAATACAAATTAACCCAATAACAATACATATCACCCCAATTATCAATAAAAATCACCCCATTTATCAATACAAATCACCCTAATTATCAATATAAATCGCCCCAATTATCAATTCAAATCCCCCCGCCAATATCAACACATATCACACCAGTTATCAATACAAATCAACCCAATAACAATTCACATCACCCCAATTATCAATACAAATCACCCCAATTATCAATACAAATCACCCCAATTATCAATACAAATCACCCCATTTATCAATACAAATCACCCCATTTATCAATACAAATCACCCCATTTATCAATACAAATCACCCAAATTATCAACACAAATCACGCCAGTCATCAATACAAATCACCCCAATTATCAATACAAATTACCCAATTATCAAACAAATCACCCCAATTATCAATACAAATCACCCTAATTATCAAAACAAATACAAATCACCCTAATTATCAATACAAATATGTATTTCCTATCGTAGCCAAGCTTCCCAGTGTGCTAGTTTTAGGCTTAGAAAAATCACGTGAACATGTGATCATCATCCGGGTAATCGTCGATGTCTATTTTAAATCGAATTCCCAATCATGCTTATTTATAGATTTCGAATGAATGAGAACTGAACGAGATTTTGAGCGAGTTGTATTGTCTTATTATTGAGTTAATGTCCAAAATCATCCTTGCTTAGAGTTGACAGTGAGCTTCCGTAAAAATAATTCACAAACAGGGGCCAGATATTTTTACATTAAGTACATGTATGATGTAAGCAAACTGTCTGATATCTCCTTAGAAACGTTATTTAACCTTGTAGTTGTATCATTAACCCAACAAATAAACGAGCATTATATCCAAGACAATATTATAATGTATATTTTAAGGAATATAATATACTTAACGTCGCCTTCGATACATGTAAATTGAAGTTTTGGTATAGGTCACTTTTAAATAAATATTTTATAAATATTCTATTTTGTTTTTCTAAACCAGTGCGCTTGTTAACAAACTAGCATGACGTGATCGGGGTTTCAGCTCCGGGTATGGTGTCATCGTGATAAAAATACGGAACAGTCCTACAGATATTACATCATTTATTTGCATTTGATAACGCTTAAAAAGTATTACTCTGCCAGAAAAATGTAACAAGTTTAAACAAAAATACCACAAATTACATTAAACAAATAGAAAAAACTGCAACTGTGATTTTCTTTCTTGCCATCGGATATAAACATTGAATATTATATATGGCATAAGTTTATTTTAGGAAAGTCTGTACATATAATTAACAATTAATGCTAGCAACAGCGATCTGGTCTCGTCATTTTTCAATTGTGTACCCCGGCAAAACTGCCATGCATTAATGGAATGTTTCATTTTTTCTAGTTTTGTCAATAAATCATTTCATTATGGCATTGATAGAGTTAGTTTAGAACAGTCTGTTGCCGGACATTTTAATGAAAGATAGTCATCAAATGTTATACAGCTGAATGGTTCGACACATTGCTCTGATTTAGAATGCATTCTTGGCCTGTAGACGCAGGCTCGTTGTAGTCTTAGTGTGCTTAAAGAGTTCCAAATTCCGATTAGTTTAAAAGACAATCTATGTGATTTTACTGCACAGTTTTCAATACACTCTGTTCTGATTCTGATATCGAAGAAAATAATTGAATACAAAAAACCTCTCCACATCAACATTTGGCGGAGGCGAAGAAAACTGTTGCTGCTGAGAGGTGTTGCTGTACAGAGGACATGCAAACTTAAACACCCTATATAACATTATTTGATGTAAATATCAAATTACATATTTATTGATCTAAAATGTATTATGTTTGATAAATGCCTAGCGTATTTAACGTTTGTTGAAGAAGGTGGAAATACATGTGTTGCTGCTAAGAGGTTGTTGCTGCTATTGGAAAAGTATTTCTGTATGTGAATGTTAAGCGTAGATTTGAAAGCCCGTCTCGACTAAAATATTACTCGATAAAAAGAAAGTTCCAAGTCCGAATCGAGGAAAAGTGATAATAAAGCTTCATTTGTTTTGGTGAGTTTAGATTTCATTAACATCCAGTTTATGGCATTTTCTGTTCATATGTGTCATCTGTTATCCGATTCTATGGCATCCTTTTGGTATAACACAAATACAATAAATAATCTAAAATCGCCGTAATTGGCCAAATCTGATAGGGTTGAGTTAATTTTTTCTGTTAATAGCCGATTATGAAATAAGCCCTTATCAATTCAATTCTTTATTAGGCATAAGCATAAAGTTCATTTCCATATATATGGCGTCACAAACAAACATTTATACATGTACTGAGAAAAGTATGAGTTCATTAAAATCTGGAAAGAATTACTACAGAAAACGGTATGTATTGCTTGAGTCGTTTAAACTCTGGCCTCCAAGTCAGTGGGTCCCGAGTTCGAACCACGCTATGTGAGTCCGTGTCAAGGCTATTATTTGGGTGCACGTTGCCCAGGAGTTGGGCCGTCGAGAGGGATTAGTTAAAATAAAATTAGTTCAGGTTTGTCAATTACATAAGGATCAGCATTAAAGAAAATATAATTATTTAATAAATAAGATTTTATATTTATATAAAGGGATGGGATGGAATTTGCTGGCATTTTTGCCGATACTGTGCAGCGACATGTCTATCATAATAGCACAGGGGCACTTATGAGGTACCCAGGGACTGAACCCGGTCGGTCCATTATACTGACACCGACGAGTAAGGCGTAATGCTGTCCCCTTAGCCCCGAGCGTTAGGAGGCAGGCCACTACTACCAACTTTAAAGTCTTTGGTATGATCCGGCCGGGGTTTGAACCCGCGACCTCCCGATCCGCAAGCCGACGCTCTACTAACTGAGCTTTTGCGGCTTGTAATCAGCTCTGACGTCACTATCTATTTTTATCAGAAATCCACATCGTGTTTATTTATAGATTTAGAAATAATGAACATTTGAAGCAATATATTTCACGATTTGTACTGTCTGATAATTGAAAAAAATGTTATTCAGAGCAATTAGTTAAAAGTATAAGTGTTTGCAAGGTTAAGATGTTGTTTCATGTTTTAGATATAGACAAACTTTAAGATACCACCTTTAAACGCTTATCCTTTTTTAGAAATACGGAGCAGCGACACAATTATGTTCATTGTAACGACGGCCAGCTATTTTGTTTATCTGTTAGGAAGTTCAACAACAAACAGATATAAAAAAAATGTCCTTTGAACGAAACAGCTTAATCCTAGCAAGTGAAATGACCGTTTTCCCATTTTTCGTGACGTCATCAATCAGCACAGCAAAAAAGCACGTGCCTGACTAACGGAGTGTGATTTGTTTGTAGGCATTAATCCTCCGTAATCTCATTAATCTCCCTATAACCAGGTTACTGCGGATTGATACACGACCCTGATTAACCCGATACCCGAACGTAGACCCACCGACTCGGGAACTGTAACAACCATAAAATAAATGTATAACGAATACGAACATGAAGTGAGAACCCACTTTGATTTAACGTCCTAATTAACCGAATTTTTTAAGTTGAAGGATGAGTCATACATTTTAAAATGGCAGCCGCGATGAGTGTAAATCCACCCACATCAGAAAAAAGAAAAATAACCTACATACAATACACGAAGCCAACTTCGTTCTCACAGCAAACTAAGTTTCGTTTGACAGATAATTGGTACATTTAAGAAAGGCGGGAACAAAAACTATTTATGATTTGTATCTAGATATTAAATATTATAAATACTTTTTATAAATAAATACTTATTTACATATATATTTATATATTGCTATTGCTATGTGACCATTCGATCTACTTTGTTTTGGAATTTCTATTTCCAAATCAAGTGTGAATGTATGTAACAGTGATACTAAATGATGTTGTAACTTTTGTCCACATCCGTCATATTTTGTACTGTGTATATGTATGTTATTATGTATTGCCGCATGGGTCGAACGACCTCCCGGCTGAAGGTGAATAAAACTTTCAAAACAACAATAGCATGTTCCTTATTTGAGGAAACAATTTAGCGTTTTATTTACTGTTTGAAAACCGTTTAACTCATCAAAACTCTCGTCTTTTCAAACTGCTTGGTAGTTGTTGTGTTTTTTTTTTTTATAAATTTAAACACTAAATTTCATTTGAATTCTTATTATTCTCATGTAAGAGCTGAGTTGGCATTTAGAAATCGCTGTGGATCTTTATTATTCCTTGCAGCCGACTCATTTTCCACCCGATCATAAACCGCCTCGCCCATATCTCCGTCACAATCCCTTGTTATTAAACCCGCAATAAAATATTTAATTCAACTCAGCAAATACACAATGACGGGTATATTTCATAACAAATAATAAATATTTGTGGTTTTATATAAATTGCTGCTCTGTCATCCATTTCAATAGTTAGTCGCTGAATTTAAAGCGTCGGGTCTCCGTTGAATAAAGAAATAAACGATTCTAATGGTACAGTTATAATGAAAATCATATACAATTAAATCGTGATATTTATATATTGATTGATTATTAAGCCTTGTTACGCTTCACTTTTACAAATTTGACAAATACCACACTGTATGATATCTGCTCACAACTTAATTAATATTTAGCAAGTTGGACTGATTAACAGCTCGCAGTAAATAGCATAGGTCCTGACCATAGGTTAGACAGCCCTCGGTGACGGGCTGCATAATCTGGGTCTATAGCATTTGTCTAAGCCTGATCGATTTGAGCTTAGCAAGCCTATAGCTAAGTACCACGACCAGGGGAGGATCCACACAAAATAGTGGAGAAGGGGGAGGGGGGAGGGGTATGAATAAAGATCCATTCAATTTAATCGCAGTAAATACTAGATGTATATACACATTAAAGGACCGTAAGTTCGACAAGCAGTCAACAGACAAAATTTACTAAAAAAAGCTGTATGTTTTAATGTCAATTATATACACAATTAAGTGCTCAACCATCTTGCAAATTCTACATATTCTGATCGGATCCGCTCTTTTTGCCAAAAAAATAATTACTGTAAAGTTACTGTGGACGTCTTTAAAATGTCTTGAGAAACATGTTTGTTGGGTTTACCGTCCCACCAATAGTATTTCAGTTATTTTGAGACAGTGTCCATTTGAAGCAGACATAGTACAACCTGCACTGTATATAACAATACGTGAACACCAGGCATGATACCACACACAGTCACATTATTCAGACACCGGGCCAAACAATCGTGGAATTACCCTTATATTTGCTTGAGCGATGGCAAGGGAGCTACACCACTACTATTTTGAACGAATTTGGTATGTCGCGGCGCAGTCCTCGAGTTCGGGGCCTTCCGTACTTGGGGCCGACGCTCTACCGACTGCGCTACCAGGTCTGGTTGTCCCTAGAAACGTATTTGTCCATTGTTCATATGTGCTATAGTGTCTTATCAATATTGCATGTTTGATGTGCTGATTGTGTGCTGGCTGATATGCACATGTTTTCCTATGTTTTATATGTCACGGTTTTATGTATGCTTCAGTCATTTAGTTTTGAAATGACAGATAATTTTGAAGAACACTTTTTCGGCAATAAATAGATACATACAGACATCAACCGTACTAAATGGTGGCGAGTGACTCTTATGTACTTGTCCTATGGTTTTATATAATACATCTTTCTGAATATGTCTGGTTTAGCCATTCTGTTTATTATTTTTCTTCTTCCTGTCGTTTTTTGCCTGTAATCCGGCTTGTTTGTCTGCTTATTTGTCTGACATTCTTATATCAGTATTTATATTTTTCTGTCTTTCTTCGTCCCTTCATGTCTGTTTTTCTGTTTGTCTGTCTTTCTGTCTGCCTTGTCTGTCTGCATGCCTGCCTGCCCACCCGTCTGCTTGATCTCTGTCTTTTCTCCATCTGTCTGTCTGTATACTTCTCTCTCTCACTCTCTCTCTCCCTCTATCTCTCTCTCTCTCTCTCTCTCTCTCTCTCTCTCTCTCTCTCTCTCTTTCTCGTCTTTCGATCGTTCTCACTTTGTTATTTGCTGTTAATCTATCTTCTTTGACAAACATCGGCTCAATATAATTAGCGTTTCCAAACTGTCAACTATCAAATAAAAATAATAACATAAACATCGCGTTCCTCAAAGATTTTCCGTTTTCATACTCACATAAACTTCACCGTAGTCACTGTTTTTTTCATTTTATAGTACACACTCTAACCTTTGATCAAATAAATAGTTTTAAGTGTTAAAACATCGATGTATTCAAGTTCCCTGTTGTTCAACGTGTTTATAAAGTAGCTAACTTTCTCGATGCAAATTGCATTTACAACTACTTTCACCATTCAGAAACGTGTTTCATTCAATAACAACAAAAACGAAGTGCAACTAAATGGTGTTTATTTGAACTTTGTGCCCAATAAAATGAAAAGTGGCGGAAAAGTGACCGGCAAGAGCGGGGTCAAATTAAAAGTTAAATGTGCGTATGTCAATATTATTAGGCAGCTCGGTAGGTAAGGCTACAATAGCCGTGTTTTCGGATTAACCTAGTTGGGATCAAAATACTAGTATACAGTGAGTCTCCATAGCGTTGGCAGATGTGTCAAATTTACCCAATTAACTGTCAACTTTCATACAGTATATGGCGAATGGATCTATGAAGAATATAATTGCCCCCATATTTGCGTTTTCGAAACCAGATCGCGGCATGACAATGTCTTAAAGCAATTGGAACTCCTCGAGTAATTCCGTCCTCGGAACAATCATCCCTCGGTGTATCTGGTGCGATGATACTTACTAACAAATCACGATCGTTTTGTCTGCCGGAAGTCGGAAAAAGAATATGCCTAAAATGAAGTTCGAACAAAACATAGACAATGCCATCGTTTTACAGCTGCGTGTCTGCTGCGCTGGGTTAATTAAAATTGGATGATTTAAGTTTGAAAGCCGCCATAAATTAAAGATTTACAGGCATCGTACTGTAGTGAGCTGTCACATGAGCTGCCATCTTTGTTTTGACGACTGTTTCAAAACTAGTCCTATTTAGGAAATGGTCGAGGTGATCCGACTACCTACATACATCCGAGAGATGATGTGTGAATTATCCGAGGGGGTTCGATTGTGTCTTAAAGATGTTGTTTAAAGCTATTACGGAACGCTCTTTGGGAGCCAACGCTCTAAAAATTCAGACCCCAAAGTGCGTTACGCTTTTTTTGCGTGATTACGTAAGTGTTGAAGCGGGCCACAAAGTGCGATAGAACGAAAGCACTTTGGGTTCCTCTTCAAAAATGGAGCTCAAAATGCAGTGATACGTCGCACAACAATGCAATTTAGGGTTCAACATCATTTTCACCACTGACATGAAGACCGGTTACATAATTTATATCATAACCTACCGAGCGAGCGTGAGGTAACACTCCAGTGTTATTTTTGGTAACACACTAGTTTTGTGTTTAGTGTGACGTCATCATGTGCAGTGTTTATGCTATTTTCTGATCAATTTGTTGTCATCGTTTTATGCATTTTGTTGGACAATTTCATTTTTGTGCGGATTCTCCCAAACCGAATTACACATGTCAAGGTCGACTGTATATACTATAAAAAGATGATGCACTGTAAACAAAAAAAAACAACAAAAAACAACACCTGATTTTTTGGTTATGTTATAAATAGAATCTAAAATTCGTATTGATAAGATACTGAAAATATTTAACCCTTTGTCCAAAATAATACGAAACGAGGCTCCTTTGTCCTGTGTCTTTTAAATTTTTGGTATATCTTGCATTGCTCATAGGATTTTGTCTTAATTTCTTACTCATGATCACAACATTGTCACTTGTGCAGTGTGACGGTCGTAAAAAATCTCCCCGTGCATGTAATCTATGTTGTCATTTAATTCATCCTAGAAGAATTGTTACGTGTATTTCCTTTGATGGACATTGGACTTTGGTTCCTCAATTCCATCTTCGCATGAACAGCATGCTACAACCATTTACTCTTCTCTGATCAATTGTTTTTCATGATTCAGAAAGTTAATTTCATCTAAGATAAACAATATTCATATAGTTCTTCCGATCGAGATAGTTCCCCTCTCTCTCTCTCTCTCTCTCTCTCTCTCTCTCTCTCTCTCTCTCTCTCTCTCTTCTAAACACTCTGGGGATATTATTTTTCAATGACGTCACTACTTTCGTCATACATTAGGCCCTATCAAAGAAAACGTCAGCGCTTGGACATTTTTTTATTCAAATACAACGGGTTTCTTTTCATAACGTGCATATGAGAAACCCATCAGGAAGTGCGAGGTTAGAGCTCTGTTAAACTGGTTTTAGCACCCAAGTCGGTCCAACAGTCGGTCCTACTGACCGTTCCAAGGCGGTAACTGTCGGGTTTTCTCTTTTTGTTAACTTACTCGTCACAGATTTGTTCTTACTTTGGAAGCTAAATATAAAAGTAAGAACAAATCTGCGACGAGTAAGTTAACAAAAAGAGAAAACCCGAAAATCCTTTGTCCTGTGTCATATTTGTGTTTTGCAAGACCTTTTCGGGTAACAATACCTTATTTGGTTATTTGACAAAATTGTTTAATTTCTAGTGAATAACGCGTGAATTAAACAGACTATGCTGTAGCAGTTTATAGTATTTAATTTTATTAATTAAATTTAATAATTAATTTTATTGATTAAATTAAAATTCAACATAGCCTAACTGGTTTGCGAAAAAACGGACTAACCTTTAAAGTATGACCTCGCCAGTTCTAATTTAAGA
Organism: Sinonovacula constricta; assembly: GCA_007844125.1. NCBI lineage: Eukaryota > Metazoa > Mollusca > Bivalvia > Cardiida > Solecurtidae > Sinonovacula > Sinonovacula constricta. Next base: position 20,388,036 of record CM017559.1, on the reverse strand, counting down.
ATGGTTAGCGAATAATTAGCGGATAATATTTTTTGAGAGTTTACCTAAAATATGTGTGACTTTATTGCACCTACATGAGACTTGGTTGGTAAATAGTATGCTTTACATTTTAGGCGAATAAGGACATTAATGCGAAAAACCCTTTTATACGAAGATCGATAGTACGCAATGTCGACGTCGTACGAATAAATCCGCGGTCTGCGGCAGAATTTGTTCTTAAAACGGCTTAAACAGTATAACTAAAAGATGATTGATGAATCGTTAGTGTTATAATTATCTTAACGACCAATGACTCGCAGAGTTCATACCACAAACTGGCTAAGATGGTAAATATAATAAAACTTGATTAAGTGTTAGTTAAGATTTACTTAAGGCACGTAGGTTATTATTGATCCTAGGTCTATGTGTGTTGTCGATACCATATAGTCCCCCACAAACTCTGGGGCATGCCTTGAAGACCAAACTAAGCAATGGTACTAATCCCTAACCCGTACATATACACAGGTACTTGTCCGTCTGTAAATACAGTGAGCAAACACAACACTTTATCCCAAACGGCTTTCGTACTTAGACCTCCGGTTAGTTTCGTCCTTCTTTTCTTTTTCGTACCCAAGGTATTTCATTCTTGACCTTCATTTTTCAAAGCGCAAACACTTTACCTGCTCTTGTGGTGTTTGTGAGTAATTTTTTGGCTTCGTCAGTTTTCAGATAATAAAATATTTGTGAAGGATGTACGGTAATTTACATTTCTTTTGCGAATTTCAACGCCTATCTTTGATCGTTTTCTGTCCTTATTTTATTATGAAAAGACATTCAATTGTGCACTAAAAAAAAGTTAAAATCCACATCTAAAGTTCGTAAACCTATGTAACGATGGCATGGTAGCTAAATGATCGTAGTTCAATAATGTGTTCCTTGGGTCAGCTTATTTGAACAGTTGATAATAAATTATGCTGTGGGCTATAAATGTAAGATACTCCGTGTTTAATTTATTGATAGTTACTTAACAAGAATCATTATGTAGTACTTATGTATCTGCCATCGGTGAGTAAAATAAATCATATTTCCTTTTCATTGAAGGTGGTAGCCTGACAGTTTGTCTATATCTAGTACATGTACGAACATCTTACCTAGTTGTGCAGAAATTCGTGCATAATTACTGCACATGCTTAAGCATATAGTTTAAGTAAATGCTGATTATAATATTTCCATAGGTTGTAAGACTGAAATAATTTTGTTAAATGACTCATCACAGATTTGTTCTTACTTTTACACGTGGCTTCCAAGTGAATACCTTTGTCCTTTGCCTTTTAAAATGTTGGCATACAAAGTTATGCAATCTGATTAAAATCATATCCGCTATCAGGATCTGACGACGAGTCAATAAAACATTCCCAACCAATCAGATTGTCCGCCTACAAAATCACAAAAGTAAAATGATAATTCGAAGCGTTCCGAGCGTATTATTTTAGTGGCTGCTCGCATTTACAAAGAAATGTAAACATTTACACTCATCGCAAGACTTATGACGTTATGTCACCGAAGACCTTCTTGTCCATAATGCAATCGAGAATATGCTTCTGAAGTGGTTATAACGAGAGAATTCCTATTTTATCAAACACTTTTCTACTGCATCATCGACAGCGGCCATTTTGTGACTCTTGCCGAAAGCGTCATGCATTACGCTCTCTGATGGGCTGTTATAAAAATAGCAATCGGGGAAAATCATTCTTGTTTATAGACGGTATTTTCGGACCGTTATCAGATCTAACAATTTGTAAGATCTGACTTTAGTGAGATTGCAATATATGTTTCAATGCTCATAGGACTTTGTCATATATTCTTCTTTACAAATAGTGAATTATACCACCTTAGATTTCAAAAATCTATAATGAGCACGATGGGGATTTAGGGCATAAAGTTAGTATGGCGTCAGATCTGTTCACCTGAATGATCATTTGTCGTGATCGCAGTAAGTTGTCACGTGGTTTCCTTAGTTTAAAAATAGCTAACTGTACAGCATGGCTCAGATAGGAAGTTTATGTTCGTAATAACGGGTCGGTTATTTTTTTTTTTAACTTTTCGCTTATATGTAGGGTAATAATAAATATCATTTCGTGGGATCTTATTTAACTAACAATCTTATATTTGGTGGTTTAAGGGTGGTATTCGACAGTTTTCAGTCAACAATAATTTATTTGGTTCCTTAAAAGAGACAAATCTGGTCTAAATTGTCGGATACCAGCTTTAGGGTTCGATCTGCCATTGGTTCAAGCACCCAACAAAGTTAAATTGAATCAAAACTTTCTACCACGATAATTACTGTCTTAAGGTCAGTTAATTTTTACGTCTGGCGTACATTCAACTTCACAAAAGAATCTACACGGTTAGTAAAGTTGAAAAAGCTTTTGGGCAGTTCTTTCAACAAAAAAAATGGTCGAGGTATTTTGATAAAGTACTTTTAGACAAACAATTTTTAAAAAACGGCGAAAATAAGGCAAGTGGATGATCATGTAATTATGTGCTCCCACCCCCTCTCCCCTGGAGGCTTCCAGTTTGATATCCGATTGCTGTAACTATTACTTTTCTTATATATCCTGTAAAATAAGGACTTTGTTAGGTGATATTTTATTTTATTTTTTTACGAAAGAAAATCGATCATTTTGTGATTTGTAGGAACTGTTAAAGTGCCGACAGACTGACAGACTAGATCTTTAACAGAATGATAAGAGTTTTCCGAACATAAGTGACATATTACTGAAATTGTGAACGTTTTAACTGCGATTTATCTGAGGCGGATCCAGAAAAATTTGGCGTGGGGGGAGTGTGAGGGGGTTATGGCACATGAATCAAGATATATATATATATATATATATATAAATGCAGTAAAGGACCCTTACTTCGACCAAAGCAGTCAACAGACAAAATTTACTTTGAAAGTTTAGTATTGTTTTAGCTTACAATGTATATGCATGTGTTTTCACAACTCTAATCTTTGTACTTTGTTGCCTGGTGGATGGGGGAGTGATGCATCCCCTATACCCCCGCCCCGCCTGGATCCGTCCCTGCGATCTACATGTAACATGATTCGAAAACTAACAAATATACCATACACAGATACGCAGATAACCATTGTCGATTTTGACAATTATATCGTCGACTATTTGTGAGGCGTTTGTGACATACCAAGGTTAGAAGGTATATGATAACGTTCACTGATAATTAAGCAATTTGTACGCCACTTCATAAAACCTTTCATAAATGCTGGACGGCGAACTGAACAGACGTTCGAACGTGTGAGAAAGATATGTGGCGATATGAGCGATATGGATTTCACTGAAGCGTTACAATTCAAAGAATGTAACTTTTATAAATTATACCACTCACACTGAATATCTGATCCTATGAAAGGTGTCACAACCTTTCAAGAGATTGTCATCGAGAATTATATTTAGCACAGCAATTAGTCTCGTTTAGAAGACGAGACAGAATGTTCTTTCTTTTGGAATCTTAAGTTATTTTTTCTTCCTTGTTTAAAATGATTCCTGCTGTACTAATGATTGACCTAACAAAAAGTACAAAATGGCATGTGATGTAGTTATTGTGAGTTAAAACTTCTAATTCCTAATCACTGATTTCAATTAGTTTACTCAATGTTATTTGGTCTTGTATTTATATCCCACCCCAATTAACTTATTTGTGTGTGCGTGTGTGTGCGTACGTGCGTGTGTATCCTGTGCGTGCAGTAGTTGTTTTCTTTGGGCGATACTAGTGTATTTTACACTACCATACTTTGTGCAGACTGTTGCACGAGCATAGAGGGAACACATATCAGACGAGAGTTTGATTGGAGAGTGGTTCAGCATTATAACAAGTGAACTTCTTCAAGGTGATATCCGACAGTTTGTATATATCCTAATATATGTAAAAATATCTGACCTCTGCTTGGGGTATTTGTGCATAATTTCGGTAGAAAAACAACATCATACTTTAGTCTAGGCTTTGACAAGTTTCAACAGTATCTCAATTTTGGGGTAGTAAAACTCGTTAATCAACACTTAAAATGTTCATTCTGTTTAAATCTATAAATAAAAACGATTGCGATTTCGGCTAAAAATAGGTAACTGTGCAGTGTGGCTCAATAAGGAAATTCATGTTTGTAATGACGATTGTGGCGTTATGGTATACTTTTCAGACATGTGTAGGACATCAATAAATAACATTTTCGCGAGATTTTTGCAGGCAACTTTTTCTTTGTTAAGATTCTTAATGAAACTATTTTTGGTCCAAACTGTCGGCTACAACCTTCAAGTTGTAAGTCAGATAGTGCTTAAATATTCATACATAGAGTAAGGCACTTCAATCAATGTCAGCATTC